>CM042164.1:49418469-49475969 GCA_023376005.1 Doryteuthis pealeii | reverse complement strand
TGGGGAATGTGGAGCACCCCTTCATCACCATTGCTCCCTGGTCCACTCTGACCCGGAGTGGTAGTACCTGTTAGGGTCCCATCTATGGGTTAAATAGGAAAATGTATTTATAAAAAATTTGTATTATCCATTAAGAATTGATTTATTTCAAAACTTTATCGGCATTAAATGACCCACTGAGGTTGATATGCCATAAAACCAAACAAACCAAAGTAGTAAGAAGTTAAGTCGGCAGACTGGGCTATTGTCAGTATCAGCCAGATAGTAAGGGAGTCTATCTGTTTTTCACTAGCGCTCTACCAGGGAGATTGTTTTTGCATCTGAGGTGGAGAGGCACCCCACTTTGCTGCTCAGATTGAAGCTGTTACTCATGCACTGAATTGATGAGGACCAGTATCAAACCTGGAACCTTGTGATTTCTAGTCAGATGCTCTACTCCCTTAAATTTTAGTCATATATAAATAATATATTTCTGAATCCACATTGATCACTACATTTTTTTAGGATTTATGTGTTTAAGCCTAATATCTAATTACATATTCATATCCTTTGTGTATATTGTATCAAATGTTATTACTGAAATCCAAAAAGCAATTCATCCTGTCAACTGGGACAGAAGAATACACCGACTGCACCTCTACAGAGGGGTAAAATCCTCCAAATGGAGCCACCTATTGGCCATGTGTGGCAATCTGTGATGCTTAAAGACTTAACTTTGGCTAGATGGGCGGTTGGAGAGGCCCCCTCAGATCAGTCGGCTGGTCATGTCAAGCCCTAGCATCTATATAATTGTCCCAAACTTATTGCTCATTTGGCAGGTCCCCAACCCTTTTTATCATGTGCTAGAACGTGGTAGCTGAGGGTCTTAGTGTCCTGGGTATGATGTTAAACTGTATCTAATGGTAAAGTTTCAATTTTGGAGTGTGGAGTACCCCTTCATCATCATTACTCCCAGGTCAACTTTGACCTGGAGTAGTAGTACTTATTTGGATCCCATCTATGTGTTAAAAAAAAAAAAAATGTTTTTTAAAAATCATTTAAAAAAATTTTTGAATACCCACCAAGCATGAATAGAACAAAAATAACCCGACAAGGGTTGACATGCCATAAAATCCAATTAATCAAACCAAAAAGCAATTTCAAATTGCTGATTACAAGATTTGATAAATTGATTGATCAGTCAAATTTATCTTCCTGTTAATGATTAAAGCTATTATGAAATACTGGAATAATTTTAATTTAAATGATACAATGTTAGAATTAAAGTTTGAACTTTCCCTTCCAATTTAAAGCTACTATTACTGTTATTTTATTATTTTGAAGCTCAAACATTCAGCATTGTTTGATACATATAAGGAATCTGAAATAGTTGCATTAAGTTTTTTTTTTTGTTGTTTTAGGAACATAGTTGTGCATATTGAAATTTAAATCTGAGTATCAAAGCCTCAAAACAATATTAAAATGTACATCCTAACATCCAAAAATATTCTGAGGGAAAAAACTGTTAAAAACAAAATGCAATTTCCCCAAGTTTTAAAATAGAAATAAAATTGATAATGTTCAAGTAACAACCCAAAACTGAACCCTTAATATGGCTTCATAACAGCTATGGTCATATGATTAAAACAGGAAATCTATGCCTGGTATACTTTCAATAAATTTCCATTGTGTAACATCTATCTACTGTGTACAAATGTTTAATATACTGCTACTTTAAACATTTTAACTTTTCTTCTTTTCTTTTTTTTTCTTTTTTTTTCTTTTTTTTTTTTCTTTTTTTTTCTTTCCTCTGCATAAAATATCACAATTTGAAAATAATGTCTGATTTTCCATTTTAAATGTATATTAAAATCCCCAATAATTTGTCCATATAATCTAATGTTTTATGATGGCCAATATTGTCATATTTGTAATAATTTTAAAAGATATCTGAATTCATAAGGTTTCCTCCAGGTGTCACTAAATTTTCTTTTACCTCAAAGGGGAGGGCATTTCTGCTTATAGCAATTAGAGCAGCTGACACCATCTTGTCAAGTTACTGGTTTCTATTTCAGGAGCTACTATTAACTCACTCCCACACCCCCATTTTTTTTTTTTTTCAAGTTTATGTGCATGTCTGCTCCCTTGGATAACTTGCCCTTTATTCTTTTCTGTTGTTGAAATATATAAAAAGTAAAATTCTCTCGGTCAACCTGCTTTCCTGTTTTGGTTTTCTTTTTTCTTTTTGTAATTTTTTTAATTTTTTTTTATTTTTTTATTCATTTGAATCTTAAAAAGAAATTTAAAAAATATTAAGCATTAATTGAACACCCCACTCCTCTTATTACTAGTTATTACTTGTGAAAAGAAAATTTAACAGATATTTTTGAATATCTAGATTATTTAAAAAAAAGAGTTCTTTATCACTTGGTTATGGTGACATAACAGTTACTTAATTCAAGTAACACCGAGCATGCTTTGTGTTACCATGACAACAGATGTTCTTATTACTCAATTTATACCCATCTCTTCATAAGAAAATATTTTAGTGACATACAAAAGTTTTACACATGTGTATGATTGTCATGTTAGTGGGGTTCAAAATATGCTGACTGCATCCTCTGCTGGGGGCTAAGATACACCTCCCCAAAAGTTATGTCCCAGTGGTGGTCTCAACTTCTGGGGTGTGTAGATTACTTCTTTATTGCAATTACTCCCAGGTCCACTCTGACTCAGAGTGGTAGTACCTGTTAGATCTCCATCTGTGGATCAAATAGATCTGTTTAAAAATTATTTGTATTCAATAGGAATACTTGATGCTATATAACTGTAAATTATTTATGTTAAGGATAGTTAGTTGAAACAATATAACTGCAAACAAATGACTATTATTGAATAGAAATAATTATTTGAAAACATGTTAGTATTAGATAGGAATACTTGAAACCATATAACTGTGTGCAAATTATTTGTATTAGATAAAAATACTTGATATATCATTGTATTAAAAAAATAAACTTCAGCATCTACACAAAAAATGTAGACATAAATATACAATGAATCCAGTTATTTAACTCTAGGCATAAAATAACCCTAGACTGGTTGACATGTCATGTCACTCACATGTGTTTGGGTATATATTGCATTTTATATATGGATTATTATTGCTTCATTTATATTTTGATAGCTTTAAATTTCCTGAATTTTACACTGTAGACGTTTCATGGTGTATAGTTTCATAGATTCTGTTCCTGGTGCCAATAGAAGGGAACTATTTTACATTGTTATTTATTGCAACTTCTATAAATCCTTAATATTAAAGCTCAATTATTAAGTATGTTCTCTATCTATGATATGTGTTGTTCTTAAAGATATACCAACTATAAAGAAATTGTTATTCCTCCCATTAAAAAATATTCAGTCTAAAAATCTTTTTATAGATATTGCTTTTAAAAAGAAAAATAATAATTTTGATTTTTCGGGCTGTTGTCCTCGTCTTTTTTGTGGTATGCATAAACACGACTTTTCAGCCACTGTATCCTCCAGTCTTCCTCAGGTGTACATGTGTATCCGAGTATAGTAATTATCTAACCTGTGAAATCATTTTTAATAGTTAGACAGTTGATCAAACAGGCATCAAAGAATTTTTGAAGATCTCATTCAAATAATGATGCCATTGATTTTACACGCCTATCATTCTGACACGTCACAAGAAGAATCAAAATCATTTAAGAAAAAAAAATGTTTATTAGTGTTTCCTGTACAGCCCTAGGTGCAAAATCCAATGACCAGTGATGCTGATAGCTTTTTGATTTAGTAACTCCTACCTTTTTAACATATCCTGTGTAATCCATTAGTGAGAAACTTGAAATGGTGAGGTGCAAATTTGTCAATGTCCACCAATTTCAGCCAAGTGCTGGTAATGCTAATATTATCAGCAGATTTTTTTTTTCTTGGGATATGTATATCTCATTTGGTTGGTTGGTTATTTTGGTTTGATGCAAGGTGATCCTTAAAAGATTGCCATAATTTAATGGTATATCAATCCTTCTGGGCTATTTAATGCCTTTTTTTTTCTTCTCTTTGTCCACAACTAGTTTAATATTTTGGTTTGGTAGAAATAATTTTCATTAACTTAATTTGTATCAACATATTGGTAGAAATAACTTTGTGCAATTACAAACTGGTGTTTGACCCTCAGCCACTGCTTTCTAGAACTTCTGAGTTAAAAAGGTTGGGTGTTTTCCATAAGAGCAATTTGAAGAATAGGGTCGGGACAATCATATAGGTGCTAGGGTTTGACATAACCAGACGATTGATAGGATTGGGCCTCTTCAGCCACCCATCTAGCTGAAGTTGAGTGTTGCATGTCATGTGACAATACCCAGTTCATGGACCAGGATCCTGTCCTTAGACATTACGGCTCATTACCCGCAATCAACAGGTGGCCTCAATGTGGGTGTCTTACCTCTCTGCAGAGGTGCAGTCTGTGTATTCTATAGGCCCTGCTGACAGGGCATCCCATTAGGATCAGGATTAAAAAGGACTTTTTATCTTGCTCTCCTGCTCAATCAAATCTGGCAATGTTTTTGGCATTAAAGATTTAAATTCTTTGGATTACTTGTACTATTGTCCTCATATTTATTGTTATATACACAACTAAAACACTAAATCATGTATTTCCTTGTAGTATATCCTATTTCAAAGTGAAATCAGTCTTAAAATGTTTGAATATTTTGACACTGACAATGAGAATTTATTTTACCCAATCAGTTGTTTAATCTTTCATATCTTTAGAAAATCTGTTTTAAGTCAACAGTTAATTTATGGAAGTTGATTTATATAATTCCATTTTGAAACATTTTCATTTCTTTAGGTCAAAGGAGGAGAGATTTTAAAATCATTTTAAGACTGGACTGTCTGAATAAGCCATATGTTTAAGCTTATGAAAAATTGGGTTTCATGTTTTGAAAACTGAAATTATTCCTTTTTACTGCAAAATTAGTTATGGGAGAGTGGTTTGATCAAATGCTAATTCACCCACTTATCAACAATTTTTTAAGAAAATGTAAATTCAAACTTATGCTTTAATTATCAAAATATACATTAGAAAAACTGTTTAACAGATTATTTTGAATATTCTTTTACGTTTTGATAAATAGATGACTGGAATGTCTTTTTGACCATAGAAGAAAGAAAATCCAATGTAGTTTCACAATTATAATACACTATTGGTACCAGAGGGTATATTGCACAAGTGTTTATAAGAGAATTTTTTTTATTCACTGATACTTCTAAAAGCAATTGTTTTTTACTAAAGTTTTCAAAGTGATTTTTTTTTTTTTTTTTTTTTTTTTTTTTTTTTTTTTTTTTTTCTCGAACTGGTGGTATATTGAACAGGGGGCATTTTTATCACGCAAGATCCAAAATTTTCAAGTAATGTTGCACCTCGCCCACATGCATTAAGTATATTTGGCCAACATAAGTTGCTGTCCACACAAAAAGAATTAATTCTGAAAAATTGTTTTTATTTTTCTTTATCTTAAACCTTTTTCTATCAAAGTGTTATTTCATATTTATTTTTAATTTGTAAGTTTTGTCTAGTAACTAAAGTGTTTATAACTTTACAAATTTTCCATTTCAGCAACTAAATGCTGGCGGTGGAGAATTTGTTATTGCAACAACAAACAGAGATGAAATATTGGATGATGACACCTGGGGTAAGTATTGAACACCTTTTTATTCTGTAAATAAATTTCTTTGTGTGATAAAGTTTTCATGATTTTTTTTTTTTTTTTTTTTTTTTTTTTTCCAATCTTCTATTCTTGTAATTTGTTTATTTTCTTTTTCAGATGGTGTTGAGAAGGGAGAAACCCTGTATATTCTCAACACTCTTATGCAAGAGTTATGTGCACCTGCTCAGCAAAGAGTTAATTTTTTACCACATTATGACACAATTGTCAAAGGTGGAATGTATGAATATTATGCATCAGAAGGACAAAATCCTTTACGTAAGTACTTTTTATACTTATCATCCACATTAACATACACACATGTATCCATTGGCATCCATCCTTCTAGTAGAGACAATGCTGTAGTATCCAAAATAAACATGGAACCGCGTAGCCTGGGTGGATTTATATGGAGGATGTCCTGTCACCCAAACAGCAAGTCCCTCCTCTCCTTGTTGCCATTATGGTCCAAAAGAAAGACAAAAAAAAAAGAATGTAGTTTGGCAATGATGGTGTTTCAGGAGTTACGGGATAGCGCTGAAGTTCAGCATTACACCACCTCGGACTCCAGATTTGATTTTGGGGTTTACTCCCCCTAGCCTTTCCTTGGAATGAGGTATAAATGCTAGGCAGCTGAGGTTTTATAACACTTTTCCTTGTCTAGATGGATTGCCATCCAAGGCTAAGGAGACCTATCTACTCCATTTTATATATATATATATATATATATATATATATATATATATATATATATATATATATATTTTATAACCTGACAATGTTTATGTAACACATGTGAATTATTTACAAGATAAACCATTTTAAAATGGTATATCTACATTTAAAGAGACCTGCTTATTCTGTTTTATTTATTATTGATTTTACTGAATTTGTCCAGTAATTAATAGATCTTGTAGTATCTAAGTTCGGTGTCCTACCCACAATGCAATGCTCTGGAAAATGACAAACCAAACATCAAAAATTTGATTTTGAAATTTATTTCTTTGTATTTTGGCTGATTTTCCATGACACTCTTTAAATATCTAATGCATACACTTAATGAAGAGGCAACTATGGTATAATGGTTATCGTCATAGGAAATGGGCACAGTGATACAAGTTCAAATCCTGGACGAGGCTGGTTGCATTTCCCACTGTGTTAATACCCTTGGGAAAGGTATGCTTTCCAACTATTCTCCTGCCAGCTATGGGTAAATAGTAAGGCAGACCTTGGTATGGCAACTGGTCTAGGAGAAGGAAAAGTGGGTGACTATTTAGTAACAGCAGACATTGTATGCAAATTGAAACCTGTGAGGCCAGATTAAGCTGGGCTTATGATAAATAAGTAGTTATTTCTTAAAATCTTCTCTTAAAAATGAAGGCAAATTTGTGGTTAGCATTATTCTTATTAGTATATGTAAATCTTGAAAACTATATGGTAATATAAGTTCTATGCAAAATTAGTTATAAAATATTGAAGACACTTGCTTAATGATTGACATGTTTTTGTAAGTGGCAGGTGTCACCTCAGCAAAACTATGACAACGAAAATGTGAAATGAAGATTTAATGAAAATCTTGATTTTGATTGGTTAATACAAACATGGAAACAAAGGCAAAACAAGACTGGGTTTTCAGTTAGATTTGAGAATTGCAGCCAAAATATGGACATGGATGTATTTTGAGAGGCTTGGGGCTTTACTTCATTTGAGTACTCTACTTGAGATGACTAGGGAACCTCTCTAATGACAAATGAAAGCCAACATATTGCTAAAGAAATAATTAGCCAATTTGTGTGTGAATACAGTGCCCCTAGAAATGGGCTTTACCTTTTCAATAATTTTGTGTTACAAAATGTTTCAGGTACTGTTGATCTTAAAAATGTCTGTATGTAAAAATACCAGTTTATTTATTTTTCATTTTTTTTCTCTCCAGATGTGTAGTTATATATAAATTATTTGAGTCAGTTTTTGAAATTTCTGATGTATTCCAATATACTTTCTTTATAAAAAGATGCATTTTTGAAAATCTTATATCAGAATGTTTTTTTATTTTCCAGCCTATGCATTTGCAGAGTTGATTGATAATGCCTTAACTGCAACTGCTAACAATTCAGGGGAGAGGGGTATTGAAATAAGACTTGTAAGTATCCCTCTTTTATCTGCTCTGTCAAAATTTAGAATCAAAGAATCCTTTTTTTTTTTTTTTCCCCTCTCACCCCCCCCCCAATCCATATTTAATGAGAATTTATTCCATCTAAGATTCATCATTATTAATCTCTTTGCTGTCAATTTACAAGCTTCTGTGATATTGGTTTGAGGGTAGCTTACTACCTCCTTATCTGTTATAAGAACTCTTCCTGGTGGTCCTGTAAACTCCAGTATAGATAGTAAGGAGTTGGACCAAGGTGTGGAAGTTTTCCAAGCTGAGGTTTTTCCATCTTTTCTGATGTAATCTTTATTGAGTGCATTATCATAATGGAGGACACACCTCGCCTTTTTAATTGATCAATTGTTCCTTCAAATCATTGTTTAAAATTTATAAAAATATTCTAAACATGAGTCTAAATCAAATGTTGGTATCATTTTATTTCTGAAATAATGAGCTTTTTTTAAGAAATTCTTTATTCTTTTTTTATTTTGTAGCATTTTGATGAAGGTAATCCAAACCGAAATTGTATCTATGTCATTGACAATGGCAAAGGTATGACTCCACGGCAGCTAAATAATTGGGCAATCTACAGATTGTCTAAATTTATCCGGAATGAACGAAGAATGTAAGCATTTTTATCTGGTTTCAAAGAAAATACCAGGCAAATTTCTTAGACTTATACTTACGTATTACATGATTTGAAAAATAACCCTAAAATTTAATCATATAGAAGGGGTGACCAAAAACTCAGATATTTGAAACCTGCAAGACATGAACAAAATTTACACATTTTTATTTTTAAAATTTTATATCATTTTTTTTAAAGAAATGCATATTAAATGCAATAACATTTATTCATGCATGCAGTTTTTAAACTGTTAATTTGTATTACTTTCGGTAATCACAAATATGTTTAATAAATAGATTTTTTTTAAATAAACCAAGAAATTAGATATTTCAATCGGATTTCCATCTTACAAATTTAGTCTTATTATGATTATATATTTATGACAAAAATACAATACTACAATAATCGGGCTATTAAAGATTTAGGTTTTAGAGTTCAGTTGTCATTCTCCTGGACTGGTTGCCTAACAAGGCTTAGTCTGCTGCTATTATTTTATCCATAGCGTGGAAAAGAGAAATTTAAACCTGCCTTTCCTATATAATGGCACAGAAAATAGAACCATTAAGGTGAATTCAAGTTCTGGCCTGAGACTGTATTTACTTCATATTAATACAGTCTCAGGCCAGAACTTGAATTCACCTTACTGGTTCTATTTTCTGTGCCATTATATTACCTGCACCTTTTATACCAGCTTTTATTACCTGTAGCAATCATAGTAGAATTTTGATGTTTACTAATTGTTTTTGATTAAATTATTCTAAAAAGTGTTTTAATCCCATAATTCATGTTCAAATCTATTTCAACTGCAAATATTCAGTTCATAACCTTTCCCCCCACCACACACTTTGTTCCAATCCAAATTATTTAATAATCCAATAACTTCAAACTTAATTTATCTACATTAAAAGTTTATACTTGAGTTTTCTTTCTAAAAAAAAGTCTTGAAATAATAAGAAATATCAATTTCCACTTAAGCATAAAAATTTATGTGGTTCTAATTTGCTTTGATCGTCAAAATAAAAATAGTAATATTAGTAGAAATATAAGATTCTTTATATTATCTCAAAACATTTTTAGTCATATTGTGACAAGACCATAACTATTCACTTTATATCATTGCAGAAAATTACAATGTGACAAAGAGTTAAACATGTCTGTCTGTAAAATGTATTTTCTTAGGATCTTTCATTGTTATTTTTGGGCAATATTTTTTTATTTAATGACTTTAAATAAAACTGCAACTTTTTAATAGTGTTCTGTTTCTTTAACTTAAAACTTATGGTGATTTTTTTTTTTTTTTTTTTTTTTTTTTAATATACAGTAATGTAAGTGAACTAAGGAATGAACTGCCTACTGTGAGATATGAACCTCCCAGGTCCCTGAACAGTGATATCTCATATTTTGGTGTGGGTGGCAAACAGGCCATCTTTTATATTGGAACTTCCACAAAAGTAAGTTGGGTTTTTTTGTTTTGTTTTTTTTTTACCTTCCTTCCTTCTGTCCTGATTATTACACTTGCATTCTTTTCTTAAAAAAAAAAATGTCTATAATTTTGGTAGGCAACAATTAGACTTGAATTATTACACTTTTTGTTCTTTTAGATGATAACTAGGCCTGCAGGTTCAAAAGACATCCACGAATTAACTATATCAAAAGATGACTTTGAAAAGAAAGAAAAAAATAATGAATCTATCTACAGTGGTTTTATCCGGAACAGAAAGGTAATTTTTTATATTTATATTTGACTTTTTGTACAAGGATTCTTCTGCATAATATTCATTGCATTTTATAAAAATGTTTTAAGGCAAATCTAACTTGGCAAGACTTTAATATACTTTGTTAATAAGATACTAATAAAGATTAAATAATGATTATTTAATAATCAATGAGAATATAACACAAATAATTAATGGAATTGTGAAGTCTGTGGTGAGAGTTTCAGGTACAAACAGGCACATAATCTTATAATCATTATAAGATATGCAAATAATAATTTTTTTAAAAATAGAACAAATATTAAGATACAATATCCTACAATTCCACTTCTGCCAAAATTTAAACTTTCGGTGCCAAAAACGAGGACTCTACCTCTTTCGGTGCCTTGCCAGCTCACTGGACACACGTTTTGCAGACCTCCCAAAAAGAACAGTCTATACTATATAACTCTTATAATAATTCATGGTCTAAATAAGATTTTTTTTAACATTCCAGAGAAGCTGATTTGTTATTCAGAATTGGCATCCTTTTATAAACCATATAAATTAAAGAATTGTGCTATTTTAAAGTCATTACAATAAAGAGTTTGCTATTATCATAATTTGACTTAAAATTATTTTAGATTATTGGATTTTGATACTTATTTAAAAATGTATTACACAATTAAGATTACCAACAATTTCTTCATAGATATAAGTAACCTAAATTTTAGCATTCTATTTCTACATTCAACAAAAAAGAAGCAAACTATTTATCAACTCTCCTCTGAATCACCCTGGTTATTTTTAAAACTTTATATCATTTTTTATTTTTATTTTATTTTATTTATTTATTTATTTTTGTTTTCACACGATTATGACTCATTACTAAAAACTCTATTTGTTTAATTTCTTTTGTATTGTTTTGATTTTTCGGACTGCTGTCCTCCTCTTTATTGTTATATACACAACATTTCAGCTGATGTGCTCCCTAGCATTTTTCAGGTATTTCTTGTCGAACTCGGGAACCTTCTTATCAAACTCGGGAACCTTCTTATCAAACTCAGGAGCTTTCATGTCATAATTGGAAGCCTTCACAGAAATTCAAACCAAACCCTTTATTCTTATCCAGTAGACTGTTCTCATTCCACCACCCATGACCGGCTACAAGTATTAAGTTATGTTAAGTATTGTTATTATTGCTGTTAGCCAGGATTGAACCTGCAGCCTACAGATGATTGTCACTTAGAACTGTATTAACTCAATCCCTACATCTGTTGTGCCATGTGTCTATGTTGAATGAGAACTGTCTACCCAAGTAGATTGAATAAAGGGTTTGGTTTGAAGTTCCATGAAGACTCACAAGTTCAACAAGAAACCCCTGAAGAAAGTTGGAGGGTACATCATCCAAAATGTGCATATAACAATAAAGATGAGGGCAACAGTTCAAAAAACTCAATACAAATTATGAAACCTCATCTAAAAAATTCTAACAAATAGTGTTAAATTTCTATTCTGCATTTCATGTAAGCATAAAAACTTTCATCTTTTCTAACCAATACTGTCAAAACCAAATGAAGTAATCTAGCAATATATAATGTACAAGTGTCAGTAGTATAAACTTGTATATAAACAATTTATTATTAGATGATTCTATGCAGTAGATATTTTGCTTATGTCCCATAAATTGATTCAAGATGTTTGTTGTTCATTT
The DNA here is from genome assembly GCA_023376005.1 of Doryteuthis pealeii. NCBI lineage: Eukaryota > Metazoa > Mollusca > Cephalopoda > Myopsida > Loliginidae > Doryteuthis > Doryteuthis pealeii. The sequence continues at coordinate 49,464,073 of CM042164.1, read as the reverse complement.
TATATATTTGCTTCTCTCCTTTTGTATTGATATATTTAATTTTCTAAACTTCCCAGCCAGGAGATTTCAGTCATGTGCCTCTAGAAGATGAAATTTTAAGAAAAATTATTGCCGAAGAAGGTAATCGTGAGAGCTTTACAGTTGTAGCCATCCATGGTATCAATTCTGGTCACATTCCATATTTGAAGCACAACCTTATGGACTGGGGTCGGCAACTTGCGTAAGTAGATTTGTATTTAACAATTAAATCTTATAAAAATAATTCTTTCTCTTTTCTTTTTTTTTTCTCTTCCCCCCCACCCCCACACACTTTTGATAATTTCATTAATGTGATCTTTAATTGAAATTTTTTTTTTTAAATCAACTTTTAAATAAAAAAAATTTTTTAAATTAAAAAAAGCTTGAGTATTAAACTGCTGAATATCCCATTTAGAAAAAAAAAAAGTTTTGCCTTTTTCTTTCTTTTAATTTTTTTTTTATACCTTAGACTTATTTGTTTACAGATTTTCTATTAAAAGAAAGGCTTTAAATGCTTGCTCTATTTCATTATTAATATATAGAATGATTTCTCTGAGCCTGAAGCTTCTGGGTTCAAATGGTTAAGATAATAATCTAATTGTGTATCTGAGACAGGTGAATACATGATTAGTTTATTTTAATCTGTAAGACTCTGTTCACTAAGACAGATGGTCAAAGGAGGCTAACAAATTGTCACAATGAGAACAGTTAAAACTTGGATACACCTGTAAAAGGGGGTTTTATAATCTGTAATTCTCTACCAACTAAGTGAGAGAAAGAGAGAGACCATATTTTCTATTTTAGTAATAGTCAACAAATGTTTTTTGTTTATCATAAAAAATAAATATGTATTTCATTTATAATTTTTATTTGAAAAAAAAAAAAATGAATAAATACTTGTAAGAAAATATTGAGTGGGGGTAGTAAAGCAAAATAATTGTAGGTTGAAATGAAATTTTCCTCTGTTTTATTGTGAGTTTAAATTGTCTGAATTTTCATTGATAAAGCAAGATGTTCTTTCCTTTTATCTTGCAAGACCTGAATATGGAAAATTTGATGACTCAAACATTAGGATTTAAAAATTACAACAGCAAAAATAGCTGCTTTATATGAATAATAAATTGAAAAAACTAAGTAAGTAATTGTTTTTTTTTTTTTTTCTTTTCAGCCATATCTACCATTATTACCTGCATGGTCCTAATGGTAATCAAGACCCACCTCCCCATGATCAGACCAGAATTATGCGGCCACCTAGTCCTTTCCGACACATCAACATAAATGTAAGTTGTTTATTCATCAGTAAAGATAAACTAACAGGCTAATCATATTATTTATAAGTAAGTGATAAGTATAAAAATATCCTATGCAAGTAATAGCATTTTTCAGCCACCCACTCCTCTCTTTTTTTAGCATTCTATTGCTCATATACTTATATACAGGTTGATTGTAAAATGTGTGTGTATGTATATATATATATATATATATATATATATATATATATATATATATATATATTTACTCATAAAAAAATAAAGACAAATTAGAATTCAAAGTCCACCATAAATCCACCTGTAAAAATGACCACATACACTTTTACTCACACCACAATACCAGCATTAAAAAAGGAATTATTATTGGCTTCTATCTTAGAGCCCTCCGTATCTGCACTCCTAAATACCTAGATGATGAGTTCAATTATATAGAAAATTCCTTTATAAATCTTCTTTACTCTAAATCTTTCATACAATCTGCTAAATCCAAAGCTCTCAAAATCCATAAAGGAAAACAGTCACAAACCCCCACTAATACATCTTCTAATATAACAAAACTTCCCCATAGATACATAGTTTTACCTAATAACCCTTCCACTAACTCTATAGAAAACAATTTACACCACCTTGGTATCAAAATCGTTACTATTTCATCCAAATCAATTAGAAGCTTACTCAATGTGGGGTCTCACCATCCTATAAAATCCGAGGCTGGTGTTTACGCAATTCCATGTAAAGATTGCGACAAAAAATACATTGGGGAAACAGCAAGAACTCTCAAGAAGCGTTTATATGAGCACAAACGCGATATTAAATTGGGCAATTTTCAGAACACCCTCCTCCAACATATGTCTGAAACTAATCATAACTTCAATTTCAATGATGCCACAATATTAGCCCATATTCATAACAAAAGACTACGACAGATTTTTTGAAGCCTGTGCAATTTCGCATTTGCCCTCTCTTAATAATCGACATGGTTTTTTCAATATATCTCCGTTTTTAGCTAAAATAGTGTTAAACAATTACAAAATACCAGGCTTCATTTAATTATTTATTTAGTTATCATTCCCACTTTGTTCCCTTAATAACCGACATGTATTATTTATTATATCTCCGTTTCTAGTTAAATAGTGTTAAATAATTACTAAATACCAGGCTTCATTTAATTATTTATTTAGTTATCATTCCCACTTTGTTTCCCTATGTTCTCTTAAAAATAATCAGTCCATTAATACTTTTTCTCGTCTTTTGCATTTCTTCGAGTGGCGTCACGCGTCATGACACCTTCGCGTGAGTAGATCGCGACTTGCCTTTCAAAATTAAAACGCTGATCAAATACAGTTACATAACTAAAAAGATTTTCATCTCCTGTCACATATAAAAACATCATTTTCTTCACCCCAAGAGACATCCTGATGAAGGTTCAATGTAACCGAAATGTTTTAAACATCGATTATTAAATTCATCCCAATTTCGGAATACTTTTTTTTCAAATTTTCTTTATATATATATATATATATATATATATATATATATATATATATATATATGGTGATTCTAAAGTAACTCCCTATTTTAAAAAATCTTATTTATTTCTGAATCATTATTTTTACAAAAAAAGTTTTATTTAAAACTCTATATGGGCACGAGCATTTGTCTTCAGCCTCTCAAGACACTCGGGAATTGCATCAACTGATCTTCCCAGGAACCCTTTTGGAATGGCAGAAATAAATTTTCATATTCGTTCTTTTGTAAAGTAGACTTGCTCCTTCAACCAACCCCAAAGAAAAAAGTTGCAGGGTTATAAATCAGGGCTTCTGGCTGGCCACTCATGCAGACCACATCTTCCCATCCATCTCCCAGGAAAATGGTGTTTCAGCCATTAATGAACAACAATAGCAAAATGTGGAGGAGATTTAATTGCCATATATTAAGGAATATACATTAAAGAATACCTTACTTAGTTTGGTATACAAGTCTCCGAATAATTTTGATGTTTCAGACATCTTTTTTGTGGTATGTATTAAACACAACATTCAGGCTGCTGTATACTCGGGCCTTGTTCAGATGTTCCCTTTTTACCTTAGACTAAAGTCATCGTCAGACAATAACCCTGGGGTCAAGCATGGTTTTGGAGCTTTAATATCATTACCATATTAATTATCATCTTATTATTGTTATTCATGTTAACGATATTAAAGCTCCGAAACCAGGCTTGACCTCAGGGTTATTGTCTGATGACTTTAGTCTAAGGTAAAAAGGGAACACCTGAGGAAGGCCCAAGGATACAGCAGCCTGGTCATTGTTTATACATACCACAATAAAGATGAGGACAACAGTCTGAAACATTAAATTTATTCACATCAAGCCTCATCTCAAAAATAAGTCTCAGATTGTTGCTAACAATTAGTATTTTTATTGTTTCTTAAAGTTAATTTTTAACTCAAATAATGACTTCTGATTTCCTATTCCAATATTACCAGTTCTTTTTTTAATTTTTATTAATGTTTTCTTTTTTTGTAGATAAAGTTATTCAAAGGAGTGGCTATGACAAGATGTCTCAATTTGCGTGACATTGTTGATGATTTGCAGAGTCAGTTTGTCAAAACGGCTGGTTCTGTATTTGATTTCAAAGCCAAGGTAGAAGGAGCCGGTGTTGTTGAGGGTGTTCTCAGATATCATCCATTTCTTTATGATCATGAAACATTCCCATCTGAATTTGTTGACCCTCGATGTAAGTATTTGATTTCTTTGTTTAATGCCATATAAACCTTCATGGGTTATTTAATACCAAAGCCATCCAGGTAGAAGAACAATAGTGGTACTATTTAACACACAATTGTGAGAGTGAGGGGATTCATACCTTTCCCAAGGGTATTAGTCTGAAAGTGGACATAATAGCATGATTGGACATCAAATGCACTTACTACAATGTCGCAGTCCAACACGTTTATCACTATGCCACGAGGACTCCTCCTGACTTTTGATTTATACTCTCCATATCATTAATTTATAAAAGCAAAAGATACTTTTTATTATGTATTATGTTTGAATTTCAACCAAACAAAATTGTGTGTGAGAGAGGGGGGGTTCTGAAATGAGGGGTTATTATCATTCTACACTGGTGTACTAATATTATTGTTCTCATTTTAGTTTTTGTCATTATACTCTGTGGCCTTCTTCATTTTAGGAAGGCACACTTAGCATAACGGTTATCATCATAGGAAATAGAATCTGGAATCAAAGTTCAAATCCTCAATGAGGCTATTTGCATTTCACTTTGCATGCTAATGCCCTGTTCTCCCTCGGCCTTTGTAAGGCAACCCATCTAGAGAAAGAAAAACTCTGAATTCAAACTAGCTTTACTCTGCTTAAAAATTGATCTAGTGTCACATTCTGCCATGGCAAAGGTGTTGGGTAAATCCATACTCTCTTGCCTTCATCAGGTGTCTGTCATAATCAAATCAGTAACCTTCAGTGAATATTATAACTGAACCATGGAGATATATTGTTCTCATTCCACTGTACATTCTGATGTTTTCATTAAATCTTGAGGTTTTCTTCTCTTCTATACTTGAAATATATTTTCAACCACACCTGAAGACTGAGTTATACTAGTGCTTATGACTAGAGAAGAATCTGTCTTACTTCACATGAAATGTACAGCTGTTTTGATAAAAAAAATTTAACTAATGTTCCTTCCACATGAAATTCAAAGAAACTTTATATTTTTTTCTTTTGTTTGTTGTTTTTTTAGATGCTGAACCGGAAGATGACCATGATTATGCAATCAATGATCGACCAGCACGGGGAAGACGTCCTGTTTTTGAATGCTATTGGAATGGAAGACTTATCCCATACACATTGATTGAAGAGTAAGTATGCAAATTGCAGCTTCATCTTTTTCTTTTTAGATGGAGCAATGAGTAAAAATCTAAATAATCCATCTTTTTTGGCACATTGTCAATTTCATATTCAGACATTTATAATATTTTAGTCTTGTGCAGAAAATATTCACAGAATTAATCTTTCATTAATAAACAATTGTGTCTGGAATGAAGGTGAATAGTTTAGATGAAAAGTTATTGAAACTAAAATCAAAGGCTTCAAATGTTTAAGATAATATTATTACTACTACTTACTTTTGTGTATATAGATAAAACAATAACTTCAAATGTGTCTGGTTGCCCAATGTACTACTGGTACTATGTAACCTAGTACTACCTCTTTCACAGTCGGATCATTGGCGACTAAACTGGTAATCCTACAAATTTTGTCTGGTGAGGAGGATGGCTAGACACCTTGCAGAACGAAAACAAGACCTGTAAAAGGGCCATCTAGCACATTATTTCTAAAGTCCATCCCCTCATCACGGCAGGGCTGTGTAAACTTGGTAGTGTGAGTCATGCCATTGGGAACAACTACCTGGTAGTGTCACCCAAGGTGGACAGGTCTGGCACTCAGTGGTATTAGGGTCACAACTCTGTCAAAGGGGCTCTGGCGAAAATCCAAAGGGCATCCCCATCATCATCGGGAATCGACAGCTTTTGGCATACTTGTCACTGCATCTGGCCAAAATCTGCAGCAAACAAGGGCATCTCCTCCTCCTGACTGTGATATGCATGCAGGGTTTGAGGACCGCTTGTAAATTTCCTATTCCCTTGTTGCTCTTTTCATGAATTCACCACAGGTGAATTTGTTGGATGGAGCCAACTCAACCAACCCAGAGTGAATGCTGTCGCAGAAGAAGAATAACTTCAAATATGGTGCCAAGAAAATGTATGGTTTGCATACTAGAAAAACAAAAGGCAAGGTAGCTAAAAACCTTTGCACTGCCATGTTTTGTGATCATTTCATATCTTTTTGAAAGCTTTCTGCAAAGCAATGATGATAGTTTAGATGAAAAGTTATTGAAACTAAAATGAAAGGCTTCAAATGTTCAAGATAATATTACTACTACTACTACTACTACTACTAAGTACTTTTATGTATATAGATAAAACAATAACTTGGAAATGACTCTGAAGAAAAGGCTAAATTTTCATCTATATTAAACTTGATGTAATTTACAATAGTTTCAAGTAATTAAATACTTCTGCACATGACTGTACTTTCTCTTAAAGAAAGCAAAGACCAAGTCCCTTTTTTCTACTTGTACAATTATTTTCTATAATGTATAAAATTTTGTCCTTAACTGCTGGAATTTTGTTTTGTAAAATCAACATTTATCATGAAATTTTGTGTGTAATTGTATTTAAATTTGTTAGTGTGTATGTGTAGGCTGAAAAGTTCATAAATGTTGTCATATCTGCTATTGGTGTCATTTTTTACTAATGAAACCAAGCACTGCTACACTAATGGAAGAAGTGCAAGTTCCACATTGAAAAATTAGCCTCATTTGGTCACATTCCATGAGTATCTTGGTCAGCCTTTTTCAGACGTGTGTGTGTATGTATATATATATATATATATATATATATATATATATATATATATATATATATATATAATATTAGTGTGTGTCATCCACATACACATGTTTCGACGTTTACTTCTCATCAGTGTGGCTTTTACTCTAACACCAGAGGACTCTAGACTTGTAAACAGTCGAGTTTCAGCTATATATATATATATATAATAAAGAAAAGACTTGGTATTTTGTATGATCTCTATAGATCAGTGAAAATCTTCAAAATTTAGTTTATCCTGCAACTTTTATAAATTTCTTTACACCAGTTTCTTTGCTGCTTTAACTTTGCAATTATGCTGTGACATTGATTTGTTTGAAAATTAAATAAAACTTGGATGCTTATCAGGATTTTAAGCAAAATTTTCTTATTGATTTTTTTATATATTTTTTTTTTTTTTTTTTTTTTTTTTAAATCACTTTTATATTTTTTTAAAATTTTTATTTCCAGATTTGATTGGTGTAGTGCCCCTAAAAAATCAAAAACTGTCCCTACAGATTGTTATAACAGGTGAGTTTTAAAACAAATTTAATATTGAGTTTTTATTCTTTCAAGACTATTAGGTGCATTTTAAAATTATATTGAATTAATTTCATGTGTAAAATCTTTTTAAATTAAACATTAAATATATAGTTAAAATAGTTTTTTTTTTTTATTTTAATCCTAAAATCTAATTTCCATTTCTTCCCCCATATAGAGTATCTGGTGTGTTGTGGACAAATGATAAATTCCAAGTCAGTACCAACAAGTTGACATTTATTGATCTTGAAATGAAATTAAAAGAAAAAAGTACCGTGTTTTGTCGGATCATCAATGGCCATGTAAGTACACACTCTTGTTTTTTTGTTTTTTTTTTGTTGTTGTTTTTTATACTAGGGTGAGTTAAGACTTGAAATTTAATAATTTGCTAAGTTAGTTTCTTTTAGATAACTTGAATAAAACATTAAATTTGTCCCAAAGTGTATTCACATTTTCTTAATTTCTGTTTTACAGCCATTAATAATGTACATTAAATTGCTTCCTTAAAAGATCTGAATGAAAATTTATACCATTAATTTATCAAAGTTTCATAATTTTCTGAAAAAATTCTCCTTTTTGTAAATTCTTTATACACAAACATATTAATAAAAAAAATATATATAAACAAATAATTCTACCCAATAGATTCAATGCTGTTATGACATTTTTATATAAAATTATTTGAATGATTTTGGTATTGAATACTTTTCATGTCAAAGAATAAATTAAGAAAAATGTTTCATTTAAAAAGTTTTTAGGATTGTATTTTTTTTTTTTTTTTTTTTTTTTTTTTTTTAATCCATTTATTCAAGGAATTTCACTTGTTAATTAAGTAATCTCATTCTAAATTTTTTTTTTTTTTTTTTTTTTTTTTTTTTTTTTTTTTTTTCTTCTTCTTCTTCAGGAAAAGCGAACTGGTATTGACAAGGAGTTTGTCAATTGGCTGAAAGAATGTCATGAAAAATTTGACAAACAAATTCACTTTTCAGTATTTAAAGGTCATGCACTTCGACCAGATTTACCAAAACATCGACAGACTCCATGGTCTGTCTATGAACAAGTGGAATGGGACGGAAAAATATTCAGGAAAGGGCAGCTGGTAAGTTTGTTTTTTTTGTTGTTTTTTTTTTTGTTTTTTTTTAGATAATTTGTAAGCTTTTATACAATCTGTTTCAACTTTCCAAGTTTTCTAAATTAAGAAACAATTTCTGTTTTAGATAACCTAAGTCTATGGAGTGGCCTATGCTTGATATTCTCAAACAGCTAACACTAGACAGTTTTGTTTTTGCTTAGGTGGAATGCCACATGTACCATCAGCTCCCAGATGCTTTACTGCAAATGTCAGATTACCCAAGCTGTGCTACTCATGCGCCAAGTTTTCAGTAACTGTTATAGGGCCCAGGACTTTGTGATTCCTAGGTGGATGCTCTAATCCGGATCCTAAAGTCCTGCTAAAATGGATCTTTAATTAGGAAATGTTTGCTTTATAGAGAAAATGTAACTATTTCTTTATTGTTAGTTTCAAATTGGATAGTTAGACATTAAGTAAAATTTTCTTTTATTGACCCTAGCTGAGACACAGTGGGGGTATGACACTCGACTGCATCTGATGGTAAGGCCCTAGTTCTGCAGCTCTGAGGAGTGTGGAGTATCCCTTTATTGACATTACTCTCAGGTTCACTGTGACCTGGAGTGGTAGTACCTGTTAGGGTCCCATCTATGGATCAAATAGATGTTTGAAAATTGTTTGTGTTAGATAAGAATACTTGATGCCATGTAGTTGTACAAATTGGCACTTTTACTTAGGATCAATGCTGTGTGTCCTGTAATGTCTCCCTCTCTCTCTCATACATACATACATACATAGTCTTAATTATACTACATAGGTAAATGTTGGTAATCTCATATTTTTAGGTCCGTATCAGCCGCACTCTTCCTACTATCCTTGGCACTATCAAGTGTTTCCTGCTTTATGGTGATCATGAAGGTGAGGTCTACGCTACTGGAGGTGATATTCAACTTATTCAGGTAAGCTTTTAATGGTTATTACTTTTTTTTTTCTTTTCCTAAAACAGACTTAAAAAGAAGCTTGTATAATAGGTCAATTTAACCTTTTGAACTCTCTTGACCTCCAATTATCCTTTACCTTAACTCTCAAAACATCTTCAAACTTTACTGTAGACATTTTTTTGTTTAAAGCTATCGTTTCATTAAAAGTAAAGTCTGTGAATAATCGTTATACTAAACATTTTATTAATCTCTTTAGTGATCATTTCTTTAAACCCAAAATATCAAGCTTATTGTATCTAGTAAAATATTGATCAGCTTGAAAATTCCAAGCTTACAGGTTGAAAGGGTTAAGATTGTAATTTTTTTAAAGAATTTTACTTGATACTTAAATACTTTCAGCTATTCTACTTGAAAGAAGTGTTAATATTTTTTGCTTAGTCTATTATTGTTTTCATATTAAAACATTTTCTATTCAGCAAATAAGTTTAGTGCATAAAACTCGTAATGATTTCTAACAGCTGAATATATATTTTTAAGGATCCCATTTTTTATTTAAAAATAACTGAAATTTTTTTTTTTTTTTTTTTTTTCTGCAACAATGAGACTATTGTTCCTTCATTTCAAAAAGCTTCTTTCAAATACATATTTTTTAAGTCATACTTTAATGTTTATTTTTCTTCTTCCAGGAACCACGATGCTTATATAATGAAGTAAAAGTTCAACCCTTATTTAAGCTTGATCGAGCTTGTACACCACAACAAGTAAAGAAAGCAATTGAAGAAGAAGAAGCCAAGTATGTTTTAGTTTTCTTCTTTTCAAACAAACATAACATTGTTATTCTTGTTGAAAATTCATTAAAAATAACTTTTTAATCTTATTTTAGATTGCCTGATCAGCTGGTAGTATCGTGGCCTGATAATAATGAAGTCATGGATGGTGAGCGTAGGCCTGCTGGTAAAACTATAGGTATTTAATATTTTTCAGTTTCTGGTTATAAAATTATTACATGTGCAATATTATATAATAGTAATTTGATGAGTTCATTATTCAACTAAAGTGAATATTTAGTTTCATACTTTGTCCATTAAGCTCTGATCTATAAACCAAAAAAAAAAAAAACTTTTATAGTATGGATCAAGAACTTTAAAAGGATATCAAGGGAGCAGTTTCATACTCTTGATATTCATTAAGTTTTATACACAACTCAAGGCTAAATAAATATCGTCCGTAAGATTGTATAGGTTTAAGTGACTTATCCAGAATTTGGCACAGTTTTTAACTCTATGGTCTTTGAGGCTGAGATTAGGTATTTGTGTCAGTACTTCAGCTATGTTTTTGTCCTTCAGTGAGATACAGCAAAATAAAAATGTATGCCTGGTCCTGGGGATTCTGACCCTGAAGCAGTACTTCCCCATTTTACCAAAGAATCAACAGTTTGATACTTTTCTAACATTGCTTGTAGGGGCCCTATTATTTTTGTTCTTACCTGTTGGGCCCTTATGTTAAACTGACATAGGTGGTTAAATATAGAATTTGTTTAATTCAGAACTAATTTAATGTGCCAGTTTTAATTGTTGATATATTCTTTACCAGTATTTCTGTTGGCTATATATATATATATATATATTACATTTTATTGAACTGTACAGACATTTTGTCTGCAAATTTTGTTCATCATCCTTTCAAGTTACCAAATAGATGAAATGATATCAAGTTGGAATTGGCTGATATATTTGGCATAACTTATCCCAAGTACTTTCTGCCCTGTCACAGGCCATTCTCAGTGGGGAATGTAAAAACATTAAGTAAAAAAAATAAACTCCCCCACTAATATATGTTTGTTTGTTTGTACGACTGAGCACACATCCTTTTATAAAGGAAAATTGATAGAGACCAGCAAAGACCAAAGTTAAATAGAATCCACACCATCTTTTTGTTGGGAGGGGGCAGTATAAAAAATATTAACCCTTCATTTTCCATAAATAAAGCTAAATAAAAAATAGAATGGTTATAAATCAATGATATATTAAGAAGTTAATTAGATAAATGATTAAAAAATGAAAATTATTAAAGGATGAAATCTAATAAAAAGAAAAAATACAAACAAGAATTATAATGAAAATAAACAACTTAAAAAAATATATATACAGAATAAAAGATAAAACAAATATATAGAAAAATAAATTTCATTTATCTATATATAAATATAGATGAGAGATTTTTAATCCTGGGCAACACTGGGTATCTCTGCTAGTAATAAAAACTGAAATGCTAATAATTATGAAATTAATGGTTGATTTTCTTTTTTCATTTTCAGGTGACATTAAAGTGGAAATTGTCAACAAAAAAGGAGAAACCATCAAACAATTGCCTGGTACGGCACCAGCGCATAAAAAACTTTTGGTGGAACTAAAAATTATCTGGCACTGTAAGTTTTTACTCTTGATGTCAATATTCATTATGCACTTTGAAATTAATAGATTATTTAGTCAGCTTCTTTGCTCATCTTTCCTCTTCCCTCTTTATGTTGTAATAAGAATAATTCATTATTTCCTTTGATATTATCTTATATAGTTTATCTAACCTATATCCAACAATATTGATGGGGTTAAACCCCATCAATATTGTTGATATGTGTAAAGTGTTTATAAATGAAATGATTCCATTATTTTGTTATCATTTGTGATGATGGCTGATCCACTTTATGGAAGTTAGTTCATTTTTCTTAGCTGTCTTTAATAGTAAAATTTCTAACCTCTTTTCTATCAGTATATATATATATATATATATATATATATATATATATATATATATATATATATATATATATATATATATATATATATATATAATATATATATATATATTTTTTTATCTCAGACTTTTCTCTAAATTGTGTTATATCTAGGTATTTTTGCATACTTTAGTACTCAGTAAACTTTCTTTTTTTTTTTTTTTTTTTTTTTCTTTTTTTTTTAAATAAAAAAAAATTAAATCCCTCTCTTTCTCTCTCTCTCTCGATATATAAGCACCTTTTTAAAAGGTTATGATAGATATAAATATTAATTATGAGTTGTTTTTTTTGTTTTTTTTTTTTTTTGTTTTTTTTTTTAATTAGTCTTTAATTGATATTATCAGAAAGATATTTGATCCCCCCTCCCTCTCAATATATTGTCTGAGATTCTGAATCTAGCTCAGGATGAGTCACTGATAAATTTTCTGACCATCTTTGTCTTTTGTTTCCTTTTTATTTTCAATATTTTGCCTCATTTAAAGTCAGAAAACCAACTGGCTGAAATGTGATTGCAACAAAAGAGTAACATAGATTTGAATAGTTCCTTAAAAATTATTAAATTTTCTCAGTATTTTTTACAGTAGAAATAGTAAAATCAAACCAGTTGTTTTATTCTTCATTTAACAATTTCCATTTTATTTTCAACCATGACCTCTTGACCCTGTTTTCAGCTTCTAATGGTGATGAAGTCATTGTATCTCATATCAGCCAGCATGGCAAGAACTGGCCATATTGGTTCAGGAAAATGGGTGAGTTATGAAAAAAAAAATGTTTCATATTCAGGCTTGGAATAATAAAATTTAAATTGTTTGTATTATTAGGTCTATTGTCCTCATCTTCATTGTTATCTACACATTTTGACCAATGTGTACTCCAGCCCTTTTCAGGTATTTCTTGCAGAACTTGGGAACCTACTCTTCGAACTCAAGAATTTTCTTGCTGAATTCAGGAGCCTTCATGGAACTTCAGACCTAACCCTTTAATTCCAAGTCTGACAAGAAATACCTGAAAAGGGCCAGCAGGCACGTCGGACGAAATGTGTAGATAACTATGAAGATGAGGACAATAGTCCAAATAAAACAAATTACCAAGCCTCATCTTAAATAAATTTTAATTTCTATACTATAACATATTTAGTATTAAATGTTTAAAAACTAGAATACAATGGCCTTTTAGAATATTGAATAATTTCTAGATTTTAATATTAAACTGATAAAGCTGGTTTTAAAAATTTTCTAAAGCTTATAGAATTATCAATTTTCCCCCAAACCATCCTAAACAATAGATTTTTTTTTTTTTTTTTTTTTAAATGAAAATAAAAGATCTAGTAAGCATAATTTACAGCTTATTTTTATTTATTTTTTACCAGGAAAATTTATGAAAACTAAATTCAAATAATTTTGGTAATCTTGTTTTTTATTTCAGAGAATATAAAAAACTTGGGCAACCATTCTCTTGAACTGCAAGTTGTCCTCAATGAAAGTGGTGCCACGACTTTTGCTGGCAAAGATTTACCTTCTCACAGCATCAAATTCTTTGTTACTGGTAAGATTTTTTTATTTTTTATTTCATTTATATTACTAACTTTAGTTATAACAAATGTTTATACCATGTAACAATTCTTTAATATATCATACAAAATTGTTACAAACCTTTTAGATGGTGGTGGGGGGGGGGCAATTCATAGGGGAATAAATAACATTGAGATGTGTAAAGTAAAGTCGACGGGGCGGCCTAAAGTCGGTATCAGCCAGTCAGCGAGGGAGTCTATCCCCTTTTTAATAGCGCTAGACCAAGGAGATTGTTTTTAGCCTCTGAGGTGGAGCGCCACACCTACCATCAGCTCCTTACTTTACCGCACATATCCCTGTGCTACTCATACGCTGAGTTGGCGGGGACCGGTATCGAACTAGGAACCTTGTGGTTTCTAGCCGAACGCTCTACCGACTAAGCAGATACAAGGCAGTTTCATGTGTAATATTATTGACTGCCCTATTACTTCTTCTCCATTCTGTACACACGTTTACCACATTGTAACTCTCTATAAGATAACTGCGTAGGTAACCTAACATCCTCTATCCATCTGATTGCATATGATGAGCATCATAATACTGTATGTATTAGCTCTCTGAAGAACAATGGTAGAGCAGATATAACAAGGCAGTTTTGTATTGTATAATATTATCAACTGCCCTATTACTTCTGTCCCATCTTCATTGCATCAAACCCAGAACCTTGTGATTCTTAGGCGAATTTTCTACCGACAGCTAAACCGGACCCATGTAACAATTCTTTAATATATCTCACAAGATTATTACAATCCCTTTATATAAAGGGGGGTTCATAGGGGAATCAATAAGTATGTATTCACCCAACTGATCCACCACTGGTAGGTTGTGGCACGGAGCACAATTTTTAAGTGGAGTTGGTTTCCTTCTCATAGACTGGTTGCCTTACGAAGGCTAAACAACTCGGTCTGCACTACAATTTATCCTTAGTTTGAGGGTGAACAGAAAGATTCATGTCTTTCCCAAGGGTATTAGCACAAAGTGAAAAGTACTATCCAGGATTTGAACTTGGGGTGCTGATTCCATTGATTTATAACTAGGGGAGGTTTTTCACTAATGAGAAGAGAGCCCCTTTGGTTTGAATTCAATTTTCCTTCTAGACCGGTTGCCATACCAAGGTTTAAAAGACCAGTTTGCCCTACTATTTACCCATCACTGGAAGGAGAATAGTTGATTTCATACCTTTCCCAAGAGTATGAGCACTGTGAAATGCAAATGGCCGTGTCCAGGATTTGAACTTGGTTTGCCATATCCATTTCCTATGATAATTGGTATTACACCACACCCCTCCAACTATGACAATAATCGTTATGGTCTTCATGCCATAACAATGAGGAAAAGTAAAGATAAAAATGAAAGAATTTTTATATTGTGTAATATTATTGACTGCCCTATTACTTCTGCCCACCTTCATTGCACCAAATTCTACAGTTTATATTTTCATATCTAAAAGTTATTTTATTAAATTCATTTTTTATCAAGTTTTTACTGAATGATTTTTTTCTTTTTGTCTATTTGAAGAAGCTGAACCGAAAAAGTTCACTGTTGGTTTATTGGATGGTCCATTTCGAGTGGGTGTGCCATTCCAAATTCCTCTAGAGTTTCAAGATGAGTTCAACCACATTACCGAACCAAATATGAATTGCAAGCCGCTCTTGGAAGCTAGGTAAAACTATCATCAAAATTACAATAGTAAAATAAATATTATCTATGTAATTTAAATGAAATGAACCTTGATAGGATTTAACTCTGATCCAGCGCAACTTCTGGATAAGGTGACTTGCTCAAATCATATTGCACAACTGAATATTATACTTAATAATATAAACATAAACTACTGAATAATACAAATAAATAGATAATATTTTACACACCTTCAATATTTATAGGATTTGCACCTAATATTGTCACATATCTGTTTATTTTCTTTCTTTTTCTCTTTTCCTATTCCTTCTACTTTTCTCAATTTTAGTCAATACTTTTCTCATCCTTTAAACAATGGTGTCTGTAAGAAATATGTCGCATATTTTCAACATCACCTCATGTACCAATCACATCTTGACTTTCATCTTCACATGTACCAATTACGTCATGAACTTCCAAAACAAATGCTGATCAATAAATGGTTATGAGCCTTTTTATCCATACACATTTCCAACTCTAGTCATTTAAAAACATCCATCACCGTTTGAAAAACAAAAAATCTTTTTCTTTTCTATCATATTGTCCTGAAGAAGGTTTTACATAAACCGAAATGTTTAAGTGTCAATGTAAACATCATAATAAATTCATTTTTTTTATTTATTTTTTTTTATTTAATCTCTTTGTTTTTCTAATTTCTATTTGCAACTGAATGAATAAATAAATCATAAAGGATACCAGTTCTTATGTAATTATTATTGATAATTTTTTTTACTAATATAGATTATAAAAAGATATATAAACTTGCATTGATCTGTGTGAACTTGCAGTCGAGTATATCAACATCAAGTTGTGCTGACAGCATGTATTCATATGACTCTCTCACCACCTATCCCTTATCCTATTTTTGTGCATTTGGATGTTAATACAGAAATGTCATATAGAAAAAAATGTTATCACCACTGTAACATTTAAAGTATTTTAACTTTGTAAATAAGGCAATTTTGAATTTAATTTGCAATTTAATAAGTTTGGGTTCTGCATACACATTCATCTAACTTTTCTCTAAGTGTTTTGTTTGTCCAAATGGTGTAGTCATACATTAGCACTAACATGGCTACATCCTGGAAGAATTCTCACTCTATTTTATTAGAGATTAGATTTCCATATGATTAATGATCTATTTATACAATCTATGCTTTTCCTATGTGTACATTGACATCACTTTCTGTAGATGAGATATTACTACCTAGGTATGAGAACTTGTCAGCTAGTTTAAGAGACTTTTATTTATGTGCAATCAATTATGATATAAATTCTATGAACAGAATATAACTTGACATCAGGTTTAATAGTCAGCCAGCCTTTAGGAAAGCTTTAAGTAAATGTTTATAATGAATTAGATGGATGCTTTTAGTTGAATTCACTTACATATCTAATTTTTTTTTTCTTTTTTAAATGACATTAATCTTTTTTCTTTTTTAAAAATATTTTTCAGTGGTTTGGACATCACTTATGGAAATCTTCAAATAAAAGGTAACCATTTGCTTGTGAAAGGAATCTGTGCTCAAGGCATCGTCAACTGCACCACAGGAAAGGTAATTTTTTTTTTTTTTTTCTAATCGGTTTATTTCTTTTTCTAAAGTTATAAATCAAAGATTATTTCCTTTTTAATCAAAGAATGTAGTTTTAGAATGCTTTTAATCAGGGTTTTCCAACCCACTGTTTACATGTAGCCCCCTCCCCCAATTCCCCATTTGACACTGCATTGTGGCACGTTGTTTTGAGTTTTTTCTTAATATATTGAGAGTCTCACTTTCTTTCTTTTCTGAATCGCTGCCTGTCTGTGTAGTTTCATGACCATTTTGCTAATGTGAAATCATCTGCTCCAACTTTCAATATTTTCTATTCACATTTTTGATCCTTCACTATGAAGAAGGACCATTCCAACTATAGATGAAACTCATTGATCTTCACTGTTCAGAAGATTTAAAGTCAAAATTTCTTGCTAGCCACATCCTCAATTTCTACAAAGACAACATTCTTCTATCTATCCACACCCAACAAATAGTGAGCATATTTGCCACTACATTAAAAACAGTTATTCTCTAAAATAATGCATATCAAGAATATGTTGTGTTCACAACTGTCAAATCATCACTTGTCTGATGTGTCCTTCTGTCAACCTCTTCATTAAACCTTGATATTAATTCTTTTTGTGATTGCAAACCTCAGATGTCTCATCAAATCATGATTGTTACCTTGTGAATTGAACTATTTTTGTGCACGTTTTTTTTTTTTTTTTTTTTTTTTTTTTTTTTTCTTTTTTTCTGCCCTTTTATGATCATTGACCAAGGTTCTCCTGAGTTAAACTTTGTAGCTTTCATGCTGAAAAGGTTGGGGACCCCTGGTTTAAATGTTAGATTTTTAAATCTAATTTTCATTTAAATAATTGCCAAATATGTATGACACAAGTAATGCTAGTTTCTACATGACTGACTCAACACTACTCATAGAATTCTTGAATAGATTTTTCGTAACTTGAGATATTCCTAATAAAAGTGCTTCCTGTTCAATATACATTGGTCCTAAAAATTAGATTTTTAAAAATTACTACTTGAGAAACTTTAGTAAAACACTAATTGTTAGAATGATCAGTGAGTTAAAAAAATTTTTTTTTTTTTTTTAACCTTATAAACACTTGTGCAATGTACCACCTATCACACAAAATCATCTCTTTTTTTTTTTTTTCTTCTTTTTCCTTAAATAATTTTAATTGCTTTTGCAAAATGTATTGTAATTGTGTAACTCCAATAAAAAAAAACTATTTTATGGTCAAAAGTGCATTCCAGCCATGAAATTTGTTGCCAAATGCACTGCACCAAAAGGGTTAGGAATTATTCTTAAAGTGTCTTTTTTTTTTTTTTTTTTTTTTTTTTTTTTTTTTTTTTTTTATATAGATATCTTTAAATTTGATCTTATTTCACAACTTTTTTCTTTTATTTTAGAATTTCAACTTAACTGTGAAAGTGGATGAATTAGAAGAAAAGCAAACTCTGAAGATTCGTTTACTGCCAGGTAATTTGTCTTCTTTTTCTATAACAAGTTGTTGACATTAAAATTTTATTTGCTTTTAATACTAAAAGATTTTATAAAATATGTGAATGATAATTTTTTTTTTTTGTTGTTGTTATTATTATTATTATTATTATTAAGGTGAAGAATTGGCTTCAATTTTGTTACAGCTACCCTCCTTCCTCTCTTTTTAGTTTTCTGAAAACTACACAAATTTCTTACTTAGTAATGACTATAACCTTTGTTTTTTAGGTCCTCCACATCACCTTTCTGTGAAGCCCGAGAGGGACCTAGATTTAGAAAATGGCTGTGCTCCCATGTTTAATGTTGAAGTTCTTGATATGGCAGGCAATGTAACTACTGAAAATAAGTTGTTAGTGACTTGCAAAGTGAGTAGTGTTTGTTTTTTATTTTCAGATTGGGTTAATTTCTTTTAAAATTTGGTTTATATCAATATCAACAAAAATCAGTCTTGGAATTTTGATACTTTGTACAACTTATTAAACCTTTAAGAATAGATTAAAACTTTGGTAAATTTAACCAAAGAAAGATTATAGTATTGGACAAAAAAAAATTAGTGAAAAAAAGAAACAACCATTTTTATCATTACCACACATTTTAATGAAACTTCAATGGCTTAGACACATAGGAAATTATTATTTTCTTTGATTATTGTTGATCATTTTAAGGATTAATTTTAACAACTGTGGATTCCTTATTTCTAGATTGCTATTGTAAATAAAAATGCAATTTTATGTATAATTTTTTTTTTTTTTTTTATGTATTTTGAATTGTCTATATAACCTGTTAATTAACCGCCTGTAAAGTCTTTAAATAATAGATTACAACATTTTACATTATCTGTTATTTTTCAACCTATGAAAAGCTGTGAGGGTTCTAAGGATTAAAACCAAAGTAGAATCTCTCTCTCTCATGCATTTAATTCTTGATTTGTAGTTTTCTTTTTTCTTTTCTTTTTTTTCTTAGTTTTCTGGCTTGTCTGGTCTGCCAACCTATTTTCTTGACTGCTCCAGCAGTGGAATGGGCACCTTAACAGGTGATCCTCTTTGTATGAAGAAAGTCAAGTCTAATCAAGAAATTGTTGCTAACATAGAACTCCAGGTAAGTTTTTAAGTTCAGTTTAATTTGTTAGAATAAAAACAGATTCTCCTCCTCCACTCCAATGTATTAATCAATTACCTTAGTTATCACTAGAATTGATTTTTGTATAAATTTAGTGTTTAAAGTGGTTCAATAGTGCTTCTTTTTTCTTTTTTTTCTTTTTTTTTTCTTCCCCATCAATGATACTAAGGTGAGTCAAAAGTTTTACAATATTTTGATAATGGAAGGGTACCATTCAGCATCTCTGGATACTTTTTGCCCTGGTCATAAAGATGATTAGCCAAACTGGACTGTGATGTTCTGGGCTCACCCGATTTGCCTCAGAACCCATTTTTTGGCCTACTTAACATTGCCTGATCATCAAGGTTCTTGCAGTCAAAGTGACATTTCTTGAATCATCTGCTTAATGTTCTGTAACTTCACCTTTTTATGCAGTAAATATTTTTAGTTGCTTTATGAGTTTAAACTAGTTCTATTAGTTCCTGAATTAGACAATTGTATGTTCATCTGTGTAGCTTTCAAATCGCCCAGGGAGTGAAGTAATGCACAACCTACCACATTACCACCAACCACAGCAGGTACCTACCACTGGGAATGTGGAGTACTCCTTCATCAACATTATTCCCTGGTCCACTCTCTACCAGAGTGGTAGTACCTGTTAGGGTTGAAAAAAAAAAAAAAATGAGTTTTTTTTTTTTTTTTTTTTTTTTTTTTTTAAATGTGTTGAAAGAAGAAATTGAGTACCTGTCAAGAATGAATAAAATAAAATGGCCCAAATGGCCGTAAAATCTAACCAACCAACCTATGGTTTGAACTGCTTTGATCACATGATATACATACCACAAACTAGTACATACTAAAATATTGCAAAACTTTTGACTCACCCTAGTACAATCTATTTATTAATGCGCTTGTTCCTTAATCTTCCAACCGTTATCATCTTGCAACACCTTCTGGTTAAAAAATCAGACTATCCAATCTGGATGGTCTATCCAAGATGATATGCGAAAATGTAAATCTTCAGTATCTGGTGTTGCTTATCCACAGAATTCTTATTTTTTTTGAGTGTCATCAAGAAAAGAAAGAAAAAAGTGTGAGAGAGTTAAATCAAATTTATTAAACTTTTTACATATTCAACTTAAGTAAACGTATCAAACATTGTAATAATTTATCATACTGTGGTATATTCACAGGTCCTGCTATTGAAAGAATTAATGATTTACATGTATATTGCACTGGAATTTATCAATTAGATCTCTTATTTTTCAATGAATGCATTTGATCACTTTTTCTTTTCTTTTTTTTCAATCTGTATTCTTTCTGTAGAATTACAAAGATGTGAAATCATTGGAGCGTAAAATCAATGTCATTCCAAGTGGAAAGACTGCTAGCATTGAGCTCTCTTATATCAGGGAAGGTGACGAAAAAGTTGTGCATATTAAAAAATCCCAGGATGTGGTTGGAATAGCAGAAGAATACATTCAGGGACTTGGTAAGTGGCTTTGTTTCTTTTTCAAATTTACCTATCTAAAATAAATCTGTTTTATATCATTATAGCATTGAAATTTTCAAATATTACTCTTGTTAAAAGAATACAGATGTAATATAACTATCCAAAAATAATTTTTGGGTCAAACCTTAGTATATTAAGTAAAATTCACATGTATGACCCAGTAAAATTGGCACATAGTGTGATTTTTTTTTTTTTTTTTTTTTTTTTTTTTTTTTTTTTTTTTTAAGCAATTTACTTTTTAAGCAATTTACTTTTAATATCTTATTATAATGGAGATTGTGTGTTTTTCAGTCTGTAACCGAAACTATATTACTACTCAAGTTACAATTCCCTTAGTTATTTACGCTACATTCTTCATGATTTTATTTTTATTTAAACCTCAATCATTAATAAAATTGTTTAACATTATTAATACTGTTGACCATATCTACATACTAATAATATGCAACTGTATTTATATATACAATAAAATAGCAGTTTACAGTGTGAACAGGAAGGCTAATTTGCATATTGATTTCAAAAATTTGATTTTAATAAATATGTGCTTAGTATTTATGATTTCTAATTTGGTTTTATCTTAATGAATATGAGCAAAAATCTCAGGGATAAATCTTTTTAAAAAATCCATTAGCAAGAAGAAATAACTGAATTTATTCTTTACCTCCTATTTTAACTAAATAGTTAAATTAGGAAAATTTAGCAATGAAAGACGGGAATGATGGAAGAGTAGGTTTCAGTTATTTTATCTTTCGATTTCAAATCTTTTTATCTGCATTCTTATTTAGTTTCGTTGGCTTTTCTAATTTAATATAATATTTCATTAAATTAAATACTTGCACCCGGAGGGTGCATATATTTGCTAGTGGTCTTAAAGAATAAAGTGATTTCCAGTACAACTTGCAATTAAGCAGGGGCATTTTGTTCAATCGGTAGAGCCTTTGACTAGGAACTACACAGTTACAGGTTCAATACCGGCCCTCGCCAACTCATCGTATGGGTAGCACAAGGATCTGTGCAGTAAAGTGAGGAGCTGATGGTAAGTGTGCTGCTCCACCTTGGACGCCTAAAAAAAAGATACTACTTGGTCTAGCGCTAGTCACTGTCTGGTTGATACCAATTTTAGGCAACCCCAACGACTTTACTTTGTTTTTTGTTTTTTTTACATTTAGATCTACTCTATATACTTGCGTGTCATGCAGCTTTCCGACATTAGTCTAATATTGGGAGGGGGGGGTCACACCATATGCAAATTACAAACTCTGCCTAACCTTGGACAGCTATTTATGCCCACAAAGTTTCTGTATCTTGCCCTAAGATTATGCTAAAATTTAGCTTTCAGAAAGTTGTATGATATGAGAGTAGGTATTTACCCAACCCATTTACCACAGATAGGTTGTGATACAACGTCACAAATATGGGGCATTCAGCGGGGATTGAACTCACTATTCAGTAATTGATCTCAGTTGCTAACCATTACAACACCAGAGTATACACAGTATTTGTTCTAAACTTGTCTATGAATGTTTATTCTCTTTAGTCATATCATTACATATAAATCATTTAGCTTCAGTTTGTCTATCAATAAAGTAAATTGAATTTTTAATGACTTTAAACATAAAATTACATGTTTTGTTTAGGGTTTTTTTTTTTTTTTTTTTTTTTTTTTTTATCATATATGGATAACTGTTGTAATTTTAACGAATAAATCTAAATTTGATGTATATTCCTTTCTAAGTAACTTTACTATTTTTATTTTTATTTTATTTATTTATTTTATTTATTTTATTTTTTTTTCAGCTTTTAATCTTTTGGATGAAGCGGGTCGAGAGATTTTAGTTGATGAAAAGATTTGCTCAAAAGTAAAGGTAATTTTTATTTTGCATATATCTTTTTTTTTTATTTAAATTCCTTATTCAGAAGTTACAAGACAAACTCATGACGTACTTGAAGTATGGCTTTATGTCCCAAGCTCTAAGCCCAAAATGGTTGACCTACTCTTATATTGTTATAGATTTATTTAACTTTTTTTTTTTTTTATTGTCAGGTAAACTGGACCCCCAAATTATGTAAGGAATTACTTATGGAAAAGAAGTTACCTGATATTAAAGTGCCGACATCAACCACAGATCAGAAATATTGCCATGTTAGTATTTTGGATGGTTCTGACACACACTTTAACTTTACTGTCAAGTGAGTTCAATTATTTTCTTTCTTTCTTCTCCTCCTCCTCATACCAATTTCTTTTTTTAAAAAAAAAAAAAGAGTAATTGATTGTACAGTGGTATCTTGACTTACAAGTTTAATTTGTCCCACTTGTAACTTAATTTCTTCATATATATATATAATCAATATTCCCCATTGAAATAAACTGAAATACCGTTAATCTGCTCCACCCCCCCCCCCAAAAAAAAACGTGTGTGTGTGATATATATATATATATATATATATAATTACACAATTTTTTAATTTTTTTTTTTTTTTTTTTGTTACATTCTTTGTTGATAAAAAAAATAGCTCTGTATTGTATAAAAATATAGAATGTAATGGATTGTGCTGTAATGTTCGGTGGGGGGGTTTTTTTTTTTTTTTTTTTTTTTTTTCTTCTTTTAATACATAATAAATTTTGAAACTTAAATGTTTTTAACTTAACAGAAGTGTATCTGAAGCTCGTTTGTACCTCCCAAGTTTTTGCTCTCAATACAAATCAAAAAATTCACCGAGTGACAAATCATAAGTTGGCAAATGCATAAGTTAAGCTACCACTGTATATGTAAGAAAATCTAAGATTATGGTTTTTACATAACTGGCATAGTCATTTAACACTTACTTTAAAGAAAACTTCACACTAAAAATTCCTTTTTTTTTTTTTTTTTTTTTTTTTTTTTCCACTTTTAGACCAAATTTACCATCTTGTATTGGTAAAATGTAATGTATATATTTGTTTTGATTTCCATACTCTTATTAAAATTTAAATTACTATTTGGTTTTCTGTTAGCTTATAGCATTCTTTATCTGATCATAGCTCAAGTATTTTGTCCCCATTCTCAGTCTAAGCTGTAATATTGTAATACTTATGCCTTCAATTTATTTTCAAGAGCTAAGCCTGGAGAGCCTTCCCAACTGAAGTGTAAAGTGAAAGGAAGCAGTACCATCCGAATTAATGAACCATTAAACACAGAAATCCAAATCAGCATTAAAGATAAAAGTGGGAATGAAATAACAGGGGTATGTGTTTATTTTTATTCTCTCTCTCTCTCTCTCTCTCTCTCTCTCTGTACGGGGGAGGAGTCCTCTACCTTATCTAATAAAATATAATCAAACTTCTTTTCAGGATAGACATATTAGTTCAAATCTATCTCATCTTTTTTTAAGTCAATCTGTCACTATACTAAGCCTTTTAATAATATATCTGATCTTATCCCAAAATATTGGTGCATAGTAAAATAATGTTTGGTTCAAAGGGTTAAACAATATCTTATATACATCTGGGAGGCATTTGTGATTTTAATAGTTATTGTTGTATGAAATGGACACGGCAACCCAAGTTCATATCCTAATTGAGACTGGTTGCATTTCACATAGCACTAATAACCTTGGGAAAGATATTAATCCAACTATTTTTACCTCCAGGTATGGGTAAATAGTAGGGCAGACTGGGCTCTTTAACCTTGGTTAGGCAACCAGTCTAGGAGAAGGAAAACTCTTAAACTCTGCTTAAAGATTGACATTGTGCAGTATGGTAAATACATATATGGGAGCTGTCATTTACCTTAGAAAGGCAAACAAAACTTCCATTCCAATAAAATGATAGAATATTTTCATCTGTTCTAGATTTGGCCAATTCTTTAGAAGTGTTTTGTTTGTTTTTTTTTGTTTTTTTTTTGTTTTTTTTGTTTTTTTAAGGGAATTTAAGACTGGATTCATTTGTACAGAAAGAAAATGGAATTAATTTTTATTTAAAGATCTAATTTAGTATATTAATTTTATTCCCTGTCATGCTTCTCTTTTTCTTTTTTTAATTCTTTACTAAAATAGAGAACTATAAATAAATAACTTAAACATTTTTTTATATCAATTATAAAATGTTCAATAAAGTTCCCCTTTGTTTTTCAAAGCTTGATTCAGCCATAAAAGATCTTCAAATTAGCAGTGATGGCTTGGTTGAAAGCAAAATTCAAAAGTACATGAGCCAGGTAAGTTTTACTCTTTACTTATTTGATATAAGATTTTTCATTTATTTCCAGAGGTTTCATCATAACAAAATCTTGCTGCTTATGTAGCAGCCAATTTTCTTCATAGATTTGATATGTTGTGAGTGTGGCCATTCTCTGCTACTCATTCTCTAGAATGTGTTTTTGTTACTTCTAAACAAATCCTTTTAAATGATCAACTGTGGTTTGTTCTATTATTTTGATGTGAATATAAAAGACTCTGGAATGACTTAGCTGTTGTTCTATGATGATCAAACATTTCCACACATCAAAATGGACTAATGTTATAAATATTCTAGCTCAGTGGTAGAGCAATATTTTTGCCATTTCTAGTAGCTCAATATAAGACATTTTCCTATTGGCTGCTTATTGACCAATTCAGTGTTAATGTATAGAACCATCACTAGTAAGCCTCACTGTGGTGTAGGATTGTGTAGAAGTTATTTTGCAAAATATAATAATTAAAAATGACTGCTCTATTTCCATATATATGATTAATTGACTTGTTTCAACATACCTTTTATTTTGCAAATTTTCTGAGAATAATTTGTCCACTCTACAAGGATTAAAAAATGATCTGCCTGCTGTAGGGTTAGACTACCTTTGTGCAGCATGAGAAATCTAGCTATGTGCACTATGAAAAAGCATATTATCTTTTTACCATTTTAAAAATTTTACAATAGCAATAAAAAATGGGGAAAAAAATACATTATCAATGATTATTATTTTGACTAGTATCATATTAAAAGATTTTTTTGAAATATTATTAACAATACTTGTGTGAAAAAATAAACCTGGCATCAATAGATTGAGTAGAAGATATGAGTGTGATTTAAGTTTCTATAAGTTTAGTAAATCAGCTGTGAAATAGATAACCAGGTTTAGCCAAAATGTAAATTTTTGTGTCTCACCTAGAACTTATCCTTTATTATTTCCAATATGCACTGTTCATTTCTCTTATAAAAATGATTTTCAAAAAGAAAGGAGGGAAAAAAAAACAATTCAAAAGTTGGAAAAGAATCCTAGTTAAAATCAGTAACTACTAGGCTGACTATTATCCCTACCTTTTATGTAGTTTTCAATTTAATAGTTCTATATTTGATGTACCTTGAATAAACAAAGTGTGTGGGTGGGAGGGGGTCCCTGTGGCCAACTTGCTGGACTATGACATCATAGTGAGTGTGTTCATTTTCAGACTAAGACCCTCGGAAGACTTCACTAAACCCCCAGCTATGGATTAAATAGTACCACTACTGTTTTTCTACTAGGATGGTTTAGGCATTAGATAACCTATGAAACTTGATATACCATTAAACCAAAGAAACCTAAACAAAATGTAAATTTGACTTTTCTAAAAGCATTAACATTTTCAAATGCAAGTATAAAAAATCCTTTCAGTAATTATCTCATTGTTTTTTGTTGTTTTTTATGTGGCTTCCATTGAAAAGTCTATTGAACTTTTTTTCTATTTTTCTAGATGTGTAGCTTCTGTATAAAAGGAGTGATGTTTGGGGATGGACAGACCGGTTCCAAAGAGTTGGTTGTGCAGTGGAGACACCTGAGAGACTATGTCCGAATTGAAATAGTGTCAGGACCACCTGCTCAGCTAAAAATCCCCAATTGGGTTTTGGATGAGGTAATTTCTCTAAAAAAAAAAAAAAAAAAAAATTTTATTTTATTTATTTATTTATTTTATTTTATTTTTATTTTTTTTAGGTTATATTAATCTGTTTAGATTTTTCCAATTTCATGAGTGATTCTTGTTAATATTGAAGTGTAAAATGGTAATCTGTTGGATAGCAAAACTTTTTTTTTTTTTTTTTTTTTTTTTCTCTGGACATTTCTCAACAAGCATTTATTAATTCTATTGACTTTGTTTACATTTGAACTTTGGGTGAGTCAAAAGTTTTGCTATATATTGAGGCACAATTCAGCAACTCCAGATGTTTTTGGCTGATCTTATGAAGATGACTAATCACACTGGACTATGAGATGTTGAGCTCACCTTATATACTAGGTGCTACTTGCCTCTATGACTTGGAGCATGGCTTCAGGCTTGCTTGGTAGTCAACATTCTTGCGACCAGAGCAAAATTTCTTGAACTATCTGGTTACTGTGTACTATGATCAATTCCGCCTTCAGTTTTTTGCACAAATATTTTTGGTTACTTCTACAGCATAATGGCCCGGTTTGAATTCAAAAAGCATAAGTTTGTGAATTTAGACTATTGCACATTCTTTTGAGTGGTTTTCAAATTACACACTGAGTGAAGCAATGCACAACTTGTCAGTACACCATCTACCACAATACTACTAACCATAGAAGGTATCTACCACAACTGGAACTGCTTCAGTCACATGATATACTCATTACAAACTAGCACGTACTAACAAAATATTTCCAAACTTTTGACTCACCCTGGTATTATTCAATATTACCACAAAATATTTAATTGGCTCTTGGCACCATCCAAATTAATGGTTGCATTGATTAGTGACTATATTTGTAATCTCTAGATTACAGTGTGGTGGGGATGATCATCTGGTGTTAAGGAGAAACAACCAGTATTTGTGTTAAATAGTCAGGGATTCCTTAAAAAGCAATGCTTGATGTCCATCTTTCCCCCCTTTTTTTTTTTCTTCTCCCCCCCCCCCCAAAGATGGGATCTGACTTACAATTCATGTGTAATAATAATATGAAATCTTAAACTTTTAAAATAATTTTGGCATTCATTCCTTTAACTGGAGTGTCAAAGAGAATTGACAATCTTCAACTGTCCAACTGATGTCTTGACCCCCTTCTGCTTTTTTCAAGACTGACTACCCAACTGATTCCTCTAAATCAACAAGTCTATATCACAACCATTCTGATTCACCATAGGCTTGTTATAGTAATCAGTTGCAACCTCAACATTCCAATTTAAGTTTTAAAATTCCTTCTAAATGTAAACATCCTTATTTATACTAGCAAAATTTCAATTTAGTTTTTAATGTTTAAAAACAAAAAAGAAAAGATTATACTTATTTCCATTTTATTTTAATCGATTTCTTTATAAGATTATACATAGTATTGCTTTTAATATTTGAGAATAATTTGGCCATTGACATCCTAACACAAGAATATCATCAGTCTACATTCTCAATCCCTTTTCTATGAGGTTACTTTTTCTCATTCAAAGAGAAGATACCCTCACTAGATAAGCACAGATTATGGCATATTCTTCCTTAAATAAAAATTCTTTGACCTTAGAAATGATTTTCTCACAAAAAAAAAAGGAAAAAGTTTCTCTTTAATCTTTACTTTTTAACATTGACCTTGTTTTATTCTTTTTGAGATGCCAAATTTTGAATTGGATTATTTGCTCTTAAAAATATATATTATATAATTATATATTATATAATGAATGAATATCAATTATCATGTATTGTTTTTATTTTTTTCTTCTTTCTTTCTTACTCAGCCTATTAGTATGTATGATGGTGGGAAAACTAACCAGAATCTGGTTGTGATGTTGTGTGATGATGAGGGTAACCAATGTAAAGAAAAAGATGTCAAAATATTGCTGGGTAGAGATCAGAAAATAAAGGTAGGCTCATCTTCAATTTTCTTAAGTTTTAATTGTATATAACTCCTGATTTTTTCCCTCCTGTCTTTTGTTAGAATATTTAGAATCCACCTTATATGAATATTCAAGGTGTCCAAAAAAATTTGACATCATTTTATGAAATGATGTCAAATTTTTGGGACACCCTGTGTATTTGAACTTGTCTGCAGATTTTAATTTTGCACGAGATTATTTTGAATTTGGATTTTTAGTCCTTTAATTATTTTAAATACTTTATCTTTGTTGTTTTTGCTTAATTTCAGATATTTCTTTCAGTCTAGTATTGACTGATATAAGAATTGTTTCAGCTAGAATACTTTCCAAATATTATTACATTCTCTTTTTTTTGATGATGCATCTAAGTTTTATTGTATATTTTGTAATTGATCAAAAATAGTCAAACTAATGAATAATTACTCTAATGTATTAAGTAGAATTTCAATCTTATTTTTGATATTGTAGCACTTAAGTAATCAAATAATCATGAACAGGCAGTTCATCATCAGTTGTCAACATGATCATACTTAATTTTTAGAGCTTGCTTTGAAAATCCAAATTATATTTATTTATTTTTTTATTTTTTTTTTTTTTCAGATTGTGCCTTCACAAGTTCCTATGAAAACTGATGCTGAAGGAAAAGTAAACTTTGGCAGTTTTTGTATCAGTGGACCAAAGTAAGTGGATCATTTTATTATTGAAGCGGCTACCCAGTGTTGTCTAGGTAGGGGGAAAGAGGAATATAAAAAATTAAAAAAACTAGTGTATTGATTTGTTTACTTTTGAGATTTATAAATACTGGACATTTTTAAGTAGAATTTCAATGCTATTTCTGTGTATATTTTAAGTTTTTAATATCTTTGAATATTAATTAAACTGGTGATAGTTAATGCGTGTGTGTGTATGTATATATATATATATATATGTGTATATATATATATATATATATATATATAATTTACTTTGTCATTGTTTTATTTTTGTAGTTTCATCAAGACACAGACATACATACACACTAACTGCCCTTTATATATGTATAGATGACAACTTAGTTGGCATTCTATTTCTTTTGAAGAATTTGCTAAAGCAATTAATAATAATTAAATTTATTGTGTACAGTGCTCAGGTGCACTACAACTCATCAAAGTCTCATGTCTAGTACACAGAATAATATATTAGTGTCAGAAACATGAACAGCGTACAGTAATAATATACATACATATGATTTTTTTAACATTTTGTCTTTTATTTATTTGATAAACTGCTGTATACAATAGTGCACTTGAGATCCTCGCTGGAAGCCCCCATACTTGCAACCTTGTGTCACATCCTACCCATTGTGAATGGGTTGGGTAAATACCTACAATAGTGCACACTTAGCGTTATTTTATTTTTTATGGAAAGTTCATCAAAACATTTAAGGACTAATTTTCATTATTACTGTATCAGGTGTAAAGATTAAAAAACCTAAACACCTCCCTGTACCAAGATGAGTATAGCAGTCCACAAGGTGTAGAGACTAAATAGTTTTATTTAGTCTGGTACACAAACTTACAGTACACCTCTTGTTCCTAAATGGTCAGCATCTATATTTTGAACAAAACTTATTACTATTGGCAACCAATAAACATGCCTTTGACTCTACACATGGGTCAAATAATACTATGACTTTCTTGGTCATGGTGACAGGCAATCAGTTTAGAAATACAATTCTGAATTCAAATCCTGGAGAATACAAGAGGAAACCAATTTACTATCACTCTAATTTAGTTACTGATTAAGAAAAAAAAAGGATTGGACATGACACTTTGTTTTTTATATCTTTACTCTTTGATTTAATTTGAGTTTGATTCTCTTTTCTTTTTCTTTTTTTTTTCCCAGGGGATTGTATGAATTAACCGTAAAAGCTTTGTTAGGTGGCAGTAGGACAATTACCGGACCGAAAATCCAAATCAATATCCAACCTGACCCTACAAAACCTCTTCGGCTAGATGTTGACTGTGAAAGAAATATTGTTGTTGAAGCTGGTTCAGATTTACCTGGTACGCTTTCTTTTCTTTTTTCTTCTTCTTCTTAAATACTCTCTGTAGCTTTTAAATAATATTAATTAAAAATTTACTCTTTATATCTATTAGTGTATATAATAAGTGAAGTGTAACTAATTAGTTACTATCATGACTTAATGATTTAGTAACCTGCTTAACAACTATCAGCATTTTTTAGTCTTTCCTTGCTAAAAACCATTTTGCAAGCTTTTTATTCTAGAATTATTTTATTTTAGGACACTCAATGATAATGTAACAAAATGCTTAGAGCAATTTAAAACTATTTCATGTCCTAATTTGATTTGATATTTATTTTTAGTTGGTTACAGTATATACTTGTGAAAATAAGGAGGTATGTTGTTTAATGGTTTCTGTCATAGGAAATGGACTCACTGACCAGAATTCAAATTTTGGACGAGGCTATTTGCTTTTCATATAGCATTAATACCCTTGGGAAAGCTATAAATCCAACTATTCTCCCTCAAGCTATCGGTAAATAGGACAGACTGGGCCCTTTAACCTTGATATGGCAACTGGTCTAGGAGACGGGAATTCCATCTCCACTTAATAAATTGACCTAGTGTCACACCCTACTCATTCGGAGGGGTTGGTAGATATATATATATATTGTGTAATGAAAGACTTATTAAAACAAAAACAAGTTGTCCATTACACCAGATATGTTTTTTGAATCCTTAAATCTTTGTCATTCATTCCACCCAATGATAAAAACACTTTTTTGTGGCTAAAAATTAGGGACTATTGTTTATTACTGAATAATGTAGGAATAAAACAAATTGCTTTCTCCTTATCAGATTAAATATAAAATTTCCTCCTTTACTGTATGGTTATTAATGATGATATTCTAATAATTTTTTAAGCTTGATAAGTTTTGATTGCAAAATACAGTAGTAAATATTTGTATTGATTCATGTCTTTTTTTTTTTTTTTTTTTTTTTCAATAGTTTATACAGTTACAGTATTAGCTGAAGATGGCAACCCCTAGCATTAGCTCAACCATCTCATCTCTCCATGAAACAATGGCATACTGACTCCAGCCATCAGTTAGTACCACCTTCAAAAGTAAGTAACCATTTATATCTTGAAGTCATTCATCCTTTTGCAAGCAGATTTTTTTTCTTTCTCCACATTAGCTCAATATAAGGCATCTCCCTATTGACTGCTCTTCAATATTATTTCTCGTCCTGTACTGATAAAATACAAATTAGTTTTTAAAAAGATAAATTTGATTTATGTGAAGAAAGTTGTAGCAGCTCCTTGAGGTTCCTTCTGATAGAAAATTAAAACACAAAGAAAGACTTGACTCTCTCGCTCTCTCTCTCTCTCTCTCTCTCTCTCTCTCTCCACACAGTGAAATACTGAAAAAAAAGGTAGGTTTTAAAACAATAAGGGATCTTACAAATTCCAGAAATTTCACGGGGAAGTTGGGAAAATGAATTTACCTGTGCACTGTAACCAGTGTCAATGGACTACTAAGAACAATTCCTTTTAGAACAAATTTCCCTCCAAATCTTTTAACTGCTACTAGCCTGGGTGGATGTCACATTGCCTTGTGGGATATCTAATAGAACCCACAGGGGCTATTACATTATGGTATGTCTAATAGATATTGGTCCCTACATAGTTTTTTTTTTTTTTTTTCCCCTTACACTGTCCACATTGAATGGTTAAATTTTCGGGTCTAATTTTAGACAAAAGGGGGAAAAGGAAATATGTATAATTAATTGGTGCACCCTAATGCAACAGCTACGAATATTATTTAATGGCACCCTGGTAATCCACTTTTTAACAAAAAAAAAACAAAAAAAAATATCTACCTGGCATAGAGCTTTGATGATTCTATTGAGAGGTTGTTCTATTCAGTGATTCAATGTTTACCATCAAGTTATCTTATCTACCAGTGAATTGTGAAGAATATTAAATGCATACACGGATACAGTGGAATTGTCTTGTTTTACATTTAGATTGTGAATTCTTCCTCAAGACAAGAATAGAAAAATTGTATACATATTTGTCTAAAATTCTTACTGTTATATTTAAATTCTATTCTACAACTTTATACTAAAAATGAAATGATCTCTTTCTTAAAATTCAATTCTATTTTGTCACTTGTATCTATTGTAGGCTATATCTTATAGTCCAGACAATATGGACAATACAGACAACCATAAAGGTATATTTACATTCAGGTAAGTTGTATCATTTTATTAGATACTTTTTTGTATATCATTTTTTTGTAAAAATTAAAATTACTTTCTTCAGGCGATTTTGTAATATAGATTTTAAATAATCAAACAATTCAACCAGTATGGTGTTTTTTTTTAATGTAATAGATTTGACTGCACTCTGAAACAAAGGAACCTTATTAATGCAAAGAAATGTTTTAAATTAATATTGTCTTTGAAATTCTGCATTAATTCCAATAGGGAAATTTGGCTGATGCTTTACAAGATTTTTGCCCTTTCCACAACAATAATTTAATTTCCCATCAATGGAATATGGCAAAGACAAAAAGACCATGGGTGCACACTGTTGAGAACCAGAAAAAAAATTTATAGACAGTGGAATATGCAAATTTTCACCCATCCTCACTTGTCCAGTCCAATCACAAAATTTAGTTCATATATAAAACACTTACTTTATTTCATAAAAAAGAACACATAAGAGAATGTTTAAATCTAGTTGCAACCACAATCGTTTTATTAGCCTGCATGGATAGTGGAAACTTTTGACAGCAGAATTTTTGATTTGATATATTTTGAAACTGGAATGTTCTAGTAAAAACAAAAGTTGGATGAACCCTAAAACTGATAAATAATTTCTTCTCATTTATATTTTTGATGTTTACTTACTTGAAATGTATCATTTACTTTATTTTGCCTTCTTTCAATTCACTAATCCCATTTGTATTTCCATTTCAGTCACAAAATGTGTCCAGAGACAACAGCCAAGTACAGTATTATGTTTGTATATTTTGATGGAAAATACAATGTAGATAGTGATGTGGTAAGTTATTCATCCAAAACTTTTGAATGATTTTTTTTTTTTTTTTTTTTTTATGTGAGATTACTGTTATTGAAAAAGGCTTATGGCAGTTTTAATATTTAAAAACCTTTCTTTTTTTTTCTTTTTTTTTTTTTTTTTTTTTTTTTTTTTTTTTTTTTTTCTTTTTTTTAATTTTGAAGTTTGAAAAGTAAACTAATAATAATAAAATTAACCCATCTGATTAGATTATAACCCTAATATATTCTTTTAAATCTGGCATTTTAGCCTTCAACTGATGGGCCAAATACAGCCTTTTATGATTTTCTCTGACAAATTTCATGATTATACGAGCATAATAATTAGGGGTTTTCCCCTCGTAGTGTAATGGTTAGCAAGTTAGTCTCGCAGATCCATTGCTACTGAATAGCGAGTTTGATCCTCACTGGATACCCCATACTTGCTATCTTGTATCACACAGGGTTCCCACGCGTCCTGGAAAACCTTGAAAACCTGGAAAAAAATTTTTTTGTTTTCCAGTACTGGAAAACCTTGAAACGATGGGGGTATTTTTTCAAAATCCTGGAAAATTTTCGTTTTTTTGTCCTGGAAAAATTGAATTATCTGAGACAAAATTAATGTTATTGTTACCGTTAACAAATATAACTAGTAAAATAACAAGGACGCTTTTTTATTTTTTTGTTTTGTTTTTGCTCAATGAACCTACCCAACATTTCCCAAACTGGTCATGAATATTCATTAAACAGTAAAAATGCTTCTGATTGGCTATTTAGAAGTTTCGCTTTTATCATATAGCAATATTTTTATTTATTTTTATACTGAACAAGACAAGAATTTGTCATCAGACTAAAGATAATAAGGTATTCGTTAAAGAAAGGTTAAAAAATTAAATTACGTTTTACAAAACTGCCTCTCTACCTCGTAAAATTTAGAACATTTAAAAATAATTTTCTGTACTTGTATAGAATAGCGCACACGCAAAATTTTGACTGAAAATGAACAATTTAAAAAAAAAATACATTTAAGAATTAAATAAAATTAATGTTCATAAAAAAAAGTTTGTTGAACATTTTGGAAACACTAGAAAGTAAAAAAATTTCCTAAGACAAAAGTTGATAACCATTTTAGTCTCGGTAGTTTGTCGGATATGGAAGTTGGGATCAAGCAAATGTCAACAATGTAGGGATTGGCAGTGTTACTGTCTTTAGTCATGTTGACGGGATGGGGTTGGGGAACACACCCTCCTAACAAGTTTTCAAGCAATTGACATCAAATGTCAATTTCAACTCAGTTAAAGTAAGTGTTCTTTTTACGGTGATAATACTCCCCACCCAGGTAAAAAAGAACAATTTCCTCGTATATTCCTACCATAAAATAAACTGAACCCTCATTTTATATTCTTTATTTATTTTAATATTCACTTCAATGTGTATATTCTAAAAGTTTTTATTTTGTGAGAATGGTTAGTTTTAAAGTGGGGGTTCATTTTTACACTTCAACTTTTTACTCGTAAATTCCTACCATAAAATGCCCAAGCCTAATTTTATGGTAGGAATTTACGAGTAAAAAGTAGAATATTACCTTTTTGTTGTTGTTATTTCTTTTCTTTTTGGCTTTGGTACTCTAAAATAAAAACGTCAGATTTTAATCATCGTCGACTAAAAAACAAAATTACGGTCATAAAAAGAGGATCCAATTTATGCCTAAATTGTAAAATGAGCCTTTAAAACTAACCTTTAAAACTAACCATTCTCACAAAATAAAAACTTTAGAATATACACATTGAAGTGAATATTAAAATAAATAAAGAAAATATATTTAGTATTGTAAAATAACGGGTGCAAAAAAAATAAAACATTGCAAAAACACGGACATAAAATGATGGTTCAGTTTATTTTAAAGGAATATACAAGGAAATTGTTCTTTTTTACACCCACCCACTCCTGGAAATATTGGTCAGGTACTATTCGCAAAGTTCCATCCCGGTCTCCTGCGGTGATAGATCAAAAAACAAACCCACCTATGAATGAAGTCCCTAGCTGTAGCGGTGCCTGCTGTATATGAAAAAATAATTTGTTGATTGAAGGCATTTTTATCGACAAATTATTATTTTTTTAGTGTTTTGAAGGTGTTAAAAGTAAGCCATATTTTTGAAAATATTTTTTTTAACTACTTTACTTTAGTATCAATCTCTAATAATTTTTTGTCTTGTAAAAACATGGATTTTTTAACAAATTGGGTAAACCTAGCTTAGACCATTACTTAGTTTAGATGGGCAGTCGGAGAGAGCCCCTCTGATCAATCCATGATCAACCCTTCTTATGATATGTGCTAGGTGGTGGTGGCTGAAGGTCTCAGGAATGACATCTGATGGTGAGGTTCCAGTTCTGGAGGTCTGGGGAATGTGGAGCACCCCTTCATCACCATTGCTTCCTGGTCCACTCTTTACCGGAGTATTAGTACCTATTATGGTCCCATCTATGGGTTGAATAGAAAAATGTATATATAAAAAAATTGATTATCCATTAAGAATTACTTTATTTCAAAAGTTTGTCAGCATTAAATGACCCACTGAGGTTGATATGCTGTAAAACAAAACAAACCAAACAAAATCAAACAACCCGTTCTGTTTTTTGTTTTTATGAATTTGTACAAAACACAATCCCCTCCCCCCTCTGCCTAATATGACAACATAAATAAACATGAACTATATTTTTGAGATTAGGTTTGATAGGAATAATTTTGATTTTTCGGATTGTTGTCCTCATCTTTATTGTATGTATATACATATAAAGTTTTCAGCTGTTATATCCTCCAGCCTTCCTCAGGTGTTCCCTTTGTATCCAAGTATAGTAATGATCCAACCTGGGAAATTATTTTTAACAGTTTGACAGTTGATCAAACAGGCGTTGAAGAACCTTCAAAGATCTCATTCAATCCTATGCATGCCTATCATACTGACATATGTCACGAGAAGAATCATGATCATTTAGAAAAAGTTTATTGGTGTTTCCTTGCAACTTAAGGCATAAAATTTACCATCAGTCTTTTTCGATATTTTTATTTTCAAAGTAATTAACTTTAAAAACAATTTGATTTAGTCTTTTTAATAATTGGTTCCCATATTGTATTCATCTCTATACTAGGTCACTACAGTCAAACATATGCTTCTTTGAGATGTTTTCTTTTCCAATGTGCTTCACTATCTAATATTTTAACCTTGAAATATAAATTTAATATATAATAGTATATAAAATATAATATAGATATAAAGTGAAGGGGCATTGGGAAATATCTCCATATATTTGTCGATAAAAGGTGAGAAACACAGTACGGTAAATATTTGAAATTTGAGTTTATTGAAATTTTTACAAATTCAATAAAAAAAAAATTATTTTAAACATGGAGGAGAGGGGTAAAATATTTAAATTGATTTGCCAATTTAAAAACAGTAATGGTGATCATGGCTAAGCAAAAACAGGAGGCCTGACAATTTTATTGTACAGTGTCCATAAAATCTGTTGGCACTTTAATGAATTTATAACTTTAAATTGCACACTGACTTTATGGACACCCTCTATAATTAATTGATAGATGTAGGCATCATCTATAATGAACTCAAAATACTTCATTAACCCGGCATCATAAAAAAGTAAGAATAAAACTGGCATAATGTGTCAATATTAGACGTAATAGTAAATTATAAAATTGCCACGAATAAGTGCTGTCCTGGAAAATTTTTAAAATGTCCTGGAAATGTCCTGGAAACGTCCTGGAAAATGGTTTCCTAAAATGAGTGGGAACCCTGATCACACCCTACCTGTAACGAACAGGTTGGGTGAATCCTTACCAGCATAACTTATTTAAATTGATGTTTCATTTCATTCCCACTATCACACACGTTTTCTCTTGATGAAGGTTTTGTGTGGCTGGGGGATTCTTCAAATTATCAATAAAAATTTAAAATTTTAAAACATTTTATTTCTGTTTATACCAATTATAAACAACTTGTCTCAATTCTAAGAAAGTAGGTTTCTTTGAAAGAAAAAAAAAATTATGTTGATGCTTGTTTGTATTTTGTGAGATGTTTTCTTTTTTCCTTTTTCTTTTTTTTTAATTAGACGATTTCATCAATGATCCTTTTTATTTGATATTTTGGCCATGCCACCTCCAGCCTTCATGACTCATCCCTTCTAAAGATTAATTGATTCTTTAAGCAAATTTGAAAATTAAGAGTATCTAGACCTTGAACCAAGTGTTTCAAATACCTTGCCCACACCCCTATTGACTGGGACTGTAGAATATGTTGACTGCAACTCTACAGGAGGGTAAGAACTCTCTAATGGAGCTACCTGTTGGCCATAGATGGTGACATGTAATCTGAAGACAGGATTTTAGTGGCTGAGCAGCCTGTGACCTGGTTACTAAGTGCTCTGGTAACATGCAACACTCCACTTCGGCCCTTACTGGGCTAGATGGGCTGTCATAGAGGCCCTACCTGATCAATAGGTTGATCATGTCAAGACCTATATGATTGTCTCAACCATATTCTTCAAATTACTCTTATGGCAAATACCCAACCCTTTTTATCATAAGGGTGTTAGGGTGAGAGTCGACCAACAGTTTATCAATTATCTCAATACACATAAAGTTAATGAAACTTATTTCTAGCAGTTTATAAAACCAAACCAATATTTACCTACAAACTATTTGTTTACAAATCATATATACAAAAAACAAAACAAGATTTGACATTAAATAGACCACAAGGGTTGATATGCCATTAAACAAAATAACCAACCAACTAATGAAATAGCTTGCCTTTACTTTCTGAGCTTGTAAAATCTTCTGTATCTCAATTGTGTAAAATATATCTTCTGTATATTTCAGATATCTTTAACTGTCCTTCCCAGCATGCCTTCAAAGCTGGTGCCTCTTGAACGCATAGGTACACCCACTGTGAGCAACTCTAAACATAACACCAGTCGCTGCCTAATAAAACTTCTTCATATGGAGCTAAGGGTAAGTACTATTTTTTTTCTACCAATGCATCAAAATAAAATTGGCTACAAATTGCATTCAACAGTGACAAATAGAAATACATTATTTGTCATAGATGTAGTTATGGCGAGAATGATGTGAAATGTTCTATGAAAATAATTCTGCCAATTGTTTTGAAATGGACTTCAATTCACTAACGTTTTTTATGGTAAATTTTAACCATGATAGTTATTATAAAAAAAAAAGACTTTGATATTTATCTAACATTGTTTCCAGAATTGGTAACTAAACTGTCTCCCTACAGTCTCCTTCTTCCCATCTTTCTCCCTCCTTTCCCCCTCTTTCTCTCTCCCCACTTCCATCCTTCCTCCTCCTCTGTATTTGTCTCTCTCCCTCTCACTTCCTTCTACCCTCTTTCTATTCTTCTCCCTCTGTGTGTCTCCTTTCCTTCTCTTCTCCCTCTGTGTATTTCTCTCTCCCACTCTCATCCTTTTCTCTCAATAACCAAATCCTATTCAAATATTTCAGGACCACTATGACAATCCAGTGGGGTCAAGATGTGATGGCTCTGTGAGCGTCTTGATAAAGGCGCCACCTGGAGTAGATGAAGTGCCTGCATTTGTTGGTGACACCCGACAACTTGTGGTCCCGCTATGCAACGGCCAAGCCACACTACAGGTAAATCAATGTTCATTAACATTTTTATTTATTTTTTATATATATATATATATATATATATATATATATATATATATATATATATATATATATTTTTACAGTTATGTAAAATTTATATTTTTGAAGTAAAATAAATGAATGTTTTCTCTTTCTGTCTCTCTTCAATTTATTTGAATGTATTTACCTTTTTATGGATTAATCCTCTTTACCTGTATATTTTCTTAGTTTGGTTTGACACTAGGCCAAATGAGGGTGGGGAGATGACTGTAATAAGATTGTGTGGTGCCAGTCTTGACAGAAGATAATACTGATGTATTTATTTTTTTAAATTTAGAATGTTACTCTACAAGAGAACACACCTGGTAAAGATGGACAGGAATACCTTTTAAAGTGCACAATTACATCACAAGGGATTCCAGAAATCAAACGTATACAACCTTTAGAAATCCCATTTCTTTTTACTAATGGTAAGTTCTTTTTTTTTTTTTTTTTTTTTTTTTCTAATACTCAGATATTTTTCTCTCTGTCTCCCACATATATACGCCAAAAACATACGCACTACTACCATACTTACAAATCAATTGATCTATCCGTTTTTTTTACAGCTCTTT
This sequence comes from Doryteuthis pealeii, assembly GCA_023376005.1. Lineage (NCBI taxonomy): Eukaryota > Metazoa > Mollusca > Cephalopoda > Myopsida > Loliginidae > Doryteuthis > Doryteuthis pealeii. The sequence goes on along the minus strand of CM042164.1, from coordinate 49,423,900 downwards.
TTATCAATCTCTTATTCTCAATCTTATTCTGTACTCTCTCTCTCTCTCTCTCTCTCTCTCTCTCTCTCTCTCTCTCTCTCTCTCTCTCTCTCTCTCTCTCTCTCTCTTTAGACCTTTTGGACTTTTAGTGAATATTAATATTGGTACTGTGCCCACCTCCTATATATTCCTATATGCACTATTTAATTCCAGTAAAATATCAATAAATTTTCTTTCTTTTTTTTCTTTTTAGGCTGAAAAAATTATTCATTCTATTTTAATTTAAGTATACATGCAAATATTCAGAATGTCATAGAACTAAATGAGCTGGTACAAAAACAAATGGTATTAAATAAAAATTCTATGGTGTTTTGGTACAATGTATAATTAATAAAAATTAAAAAAAATAGATTAGTCTGATTCTTTTATTAGCCAGATTCAGTACTTTTCTTTTAACTTTTATTAAAAAAAGTTAAAATTGTAAATTGTTTTTTTTTTTTTTTTTTTTTTTTTCCTCAAGAGCCCAAATTTACATATAAAAAATTTTTTTTAATGAATTTTTTTATTATAGCAATGAAATAAGTCGTTAAAAAGAGCACATCTACAAGAGAGGGAGGAATTCAAAATGGACCATTTTGATAAATACAGACCTTAATTTTTAAAATTCAGCCATTTTAAAGACTAAAACAATTTTTCCATGGGATTTTTTTTTTTTTTTTTCCTTACTTGAAACTATATAACTGCGTGCAAATTATTTGTATTAAATAAGAATACTTGCTATCCTATAACTGTGCAAACAAATGATTATAGACAAATAAAAAGTGCAATCTTTTAAAAATTGCAATGGAATATTGAAAATATAGTTATGATTACAATCAAACATTTACAAATGAATCAAATTTTTGCATTGAATTGTGTTAATATGCCCTTAGAACAAATAAACCAAACTAAAAAATATCTGAAAGAAAAAGACTGAAAATACTACAAAAAATGACTTTATTTTAAATTAAAAATATTTTATTCAAAATGTCAAGTAATTTTTGTCATTGATTTTGCAAATGACAACTCCATAACATAACTCTGATGTGAGATTTCTGGGGTGTTTTCTCCTAAAGTAATTGTAAAATATTGTAGAATATTTGAAAGTTTTGATACCATGTGCTTCCTATAGATATTTTATGATTTTTTGTTTTTCTTTTGTATTTACCTTGTACTTAAACTTAATGTAATACTTTTTAGGTGTGTGCAAGTTCTTCAGCTTTTTCCATTTATTTTTGTTGAATAGACAGTTTTTTCTTCTTTCTTGTTAATGTAGAAACTGCATTAACAAAGTCTCTGTAGATTTGCACGCTTTGTAATGACACTTTGATTTCGTAATCACTGCCACTTTGCTGGAATAAAAAAAAATTTAAATACTTAGAATTAGACATTTGTATTGGTATAAAGAATAATATTTCGGGGAAACAATAGAATAGACAAGAGTAAATCAATCACGAGAACTGCTTCTTTATTAACTCTACTAACATTTGTTGTTAGAACATTTATCATGTCAATAAATTATAGAATGAGGTAACATTTCAGGTTTTATCAAATTCTGTTAATGTAAAATGGAGCTCAATGTAAGGCATTTTTCTTACAATTTTACTCGGGCATTTTTTTTTTTTTTTTTTTTTTTTCACAAAAGAATTCTCTATAGGATTGATACAGTATTTATAGATCCTTTTTACAAGAAAACAGTTTGAATTTTCAAAAACTCAAATAAGTGAGAATTTTTTAATAGTGTCACTTCCTGCATTTTATCATATCTAAAATTCTCAAATCATAATTCCACTTGTACATTTAAATTGTGATCAATGATTTCACCAGAAACAGTCCTGTTGAAAGCACTAGTTCCCACTAGATTACTGAAGTTAAGCAGCAATGAGCCTGTTCAAAACTTAGATGGGTGACCATTTAAGCAATAGCAGGTACTTTAAGCAATCAGATAAGAAAATTACTTTTTTCGTCATTAAATGACCCAAAACGAGTTGATATGCCATTAAACAAAACCACCAACTAACCAGAAACAAGTTTGTTTTTGTTTTTTTTTGTTTTTTTTTGTTTTGTTTTTTTTGTTGAGACCTTTAAGAGATTGAAAATGTTGTCAACTTACCCAGATAAATGATATGTTTTCAGTGAAATGCATCCATTGTTGAGTGAATATTTCCTAAAAAATGGAGTGCAACTGTTATCATCTTTTGCTGTGAGTACATGCAGACATCCACTCACATTTTCATCAACCGTACGAGGAGCTGGTAAACTAATGTGCAGTGGTGCTTCAAATGGCACATCTGTACTTGGTGTCAACATCACAGCAACACTTAATGATAAAACATTGCCCAATGATGGATCTCTTTGTTGAGCTACATGAACAGCTTCCTCGCTTATATTAACAACCTAAAAATAAATAAAAAATAATTTGGATTTGTTTTTATATTGGCCTATAAAACGGTATAAGTAAGTAAAGTTGGAAGAGTGGCCTATTGTTGGTATCGGCCAGGCAGCAAAGGAGCATCTCCTTTTCGCTAGCTCTAGACCAGGGAGTTTGTTTTTACTGAGGTGGGGCACTACACCTACCGTCAGCTCCCCATTTTACCGTACAGCTCAGATTCCCCAATCTGTGCTACTCATGCACTGAGTTGGCGGAGACAGGTATCGAACCAGGAACCTTGTGATTCCTAGGTGGGTGCTCTACCAACTGAACTAGTACTGGTAACTTAATGCCAATCTATTTTAGATATTATTTTTCTAATGCAGGTATCATTGGGGTATGAGAAAATGTTTGGTAAATGGACCCATTTACCAAAACTTGTCTCGTTCCCCAATGATACCTGCATTAGAAAAATAACGTCTAAAATAGATTGGCATCAGGTTACCCTAATTACACTGGTACTGCAATCTTAATCTGGACTAGAAGGAAATAGTAAAAGATTACAGGAAATAAATTTATGACTAAAATTTTTTTTTTTTTAAATTCCAAGCTTTGTTAATCATGTAGAATTTTCTCATTTTTATTCCAATGAGAATGAAGTGTTTATTCAGTGAAAATGAAATAATTGTATTGCTTTCTCACCTTTTCAAAAGGGTCTTGGCTCAACTAGAAAAACAATGTTTTTCTCTGTATCTCTAAGAATAATTGATGTGAAAGTTTAATTATTACGTGGATACAAGAAATAACTAAAGTGAGTAAGAGGAAAGAAAATACACGTCGTCCAAAATAATGGTTGACAAAGTTTCATATAAAAATGAAATGTCTTCTACAGATACAAATTTATTTCAAAATTAGTATCACTTTCTAGATTTTTTTATTTTTTATTTTTTTAACTTAAATTTTCAAATATATATATATAATAATGGGCCCATTTTGCATATAATAAAATCTTCTAAAACTAATGAATAAACTGATAAAATCCATAAATGCCATTGTGGTTTTGTATAGTCATTTTCTTTTTACTCACCTTCATAGTTAATTGTAGTGGATGATCCAGGTTGTAACTTGGGATGTTCAGGCAAATATTTGGATTTAATGAAGATACAAAACTTCCTCCTTTACATGAAATACTAAAAGTTTCTTTGATTACTTTCACCAATTCTTTTGACATTTTCCTGTAAGAATGTTTTGGACAGCTACACTTGGACATTTCATCTTGGGGTACGGCTTTCAGTTTAGGATACACACTCAAACTAAAGTTAAGATAAAGAAAAAAGATATTGAATTTGTAGGACGATAATTCTCTGTTGAAACCAAAATGATTTGTCATTGCTTTTGTGTTGCTTTGGCATTGAATAACTCATAAAGGTTTGATATGCCATTAAACAAAGAAACCAAACTGCATCTTTCTTCATAATTATTCTTTTGTTCTAACATAAAAGTGCTTTCTTAATTTTCATTTTGCCATAAAATGCCATAAAAAATTCCTTAACTGTTTGAGGCTGTTAAACAAGAGTATATCATTGGTACTTTCTCCTACCATAACACTGGTTTAAAGGTGCAGAAATCACCCTCAAATGGTAGAGTGTACATTTAGGCTAAAGAGCTTTGGGCTAAATAATAATATATTTGTTTACAATGAACCCATTTTGTTCCCATTGTAACATCACTCCATAATATTAATGCTTCTATTTAGGAAGGAAGGAAAGGATTCTAATTAGCATTTCATAATCCCTGTTATATTGAGAATTTGGATGATTTAATGAAAACTGAAAATAGACATAAACCCAGATTCTACAAAATTATTATTCCGTTTCAAATTGGACTGTAAATTGCTTTATTCTCTTAGAGCGTTTTATATGGGTTGTTCTAATAAAAATCTTGCTATGATGTGCCATTTGTGCTGGCTTACAGTTACATACATACATACATATGTAATATATTTAATAGGGAACTCACCTTACTACAGAGGTCTACAAGTGAACAAGTGTATTCATATGGTTTGCGAAAAACGGATGTAAAAAGCGGAAAAGATATAAGAGCGAATGGAAGTAATAAGAGTAATAGAATTAGTATAGTTTCCTTTACACAGACTAACAGGCAACACACACGACTGATCACAACGACACAAAACACAACACGGACGCTGTAGGTGATGAGATGCGTGAGAAGTGAAAATATATAAGTTATATTAAAAGAAGGAGAAAAAACAAGAGATTTCGCTCGCTAAATAGAAAATGTTCTGGAGGAAGTAGAAGAATAAGATAGTGTATTATAGAGCGCTAACTCTAGCTTGTCTAGGCGGGATACGCTAGAGATTTATCGAAACATCCGTCTGGGGGCCAGAGTCAGAATTCCTCGCGTAGCGCTCGAGGTAAAAATAGATTTAGAATTAATATATTGCACATAAGCTAGCTAACAGTACTCTAGTGGTCGTAAAATGGTATGGCCATCTACTATTTTTAGTGCTCGCCTCCTAGTGGCTGAGTTATGTCTTTGTAGTCAAACCTTTGCGAACTCTTCGAGAAAATATGTAACCACTTAAGTTATAAAAGTGACACCCAGTCGTAGTGAAGGAAATATAGAGTGCATCTCTCCAAAACTCTCGTTATAGATTCATGCCGCACCCTAATCAATATGTATTGTATATATTAAACAATATATTCGAACGAATGGTAGTGGCATCAGGGTTTAATATAACATGGACCCGGCATCAGAAGTCAGACTCGCGTTAGGATTTGCGTGTGTAGCATATCAAGAAAAATAAAAAAGGAAGATGCAAAAATCCATTCTCTCGCGTACAATTTAGGCTATTATTGTTATTTTTTTAAGCCATTAGATCAGTCATTGATGGCTTCATCGTTGCAAAGGATTTCGATTTTTTACCCACATTGTGAGCGCTCCTCGCATTTAATTACTCGTAAATTTAGAGCTGTGTCTGATTAGCGGTGTAATACAGTGTAAAGATGCTGTTTTCATTAC
>CM042164.1:49388469-49415969 GCA_023376005.1 Doryteuthis pealeii | reverse complement strand
GCGAAATTCATACTTAGCGGTAGCGTCAATCAGGAGCTCCATCAGAAGCCACTGCCACATCAAGACTGGGCGCGACAGTGAGATACGCATTGGGTACAGTGCAGGCACATGTGCATGTACAATAAACACAACAATAGTTTCAATAGCTGCACGAACAGTTTCCCAATGTTCTCAGTGCTTTGGAGACCTTACTTTTGGGATTACCTTCGTATAAACATGCTGTAATATTCATTAAGATTATTCATTGCTTTGGGGAGTTGTTTTTTTGTTTTACAGCATATCAACTTCTGTGTACCAACAGAGTTTTGAACTAAATTCATTCTTTAATGGATACTCATTATTTATAAACACATTTTTCTATTTAACCCATAGATGGGTCCCTAACAGGTACCACCACTCCTGGTCAGAGTTTGTTTGTTTTTGGTATATCAACCACGGTGGCATTTAATACCGACAAAGTTTGAACTAAAATTCATTCTTAATGGATACTCATTTTTTTATAAACACATTTTTCTATTTAACCCATTGATGTGATCCTAACAGGTACTACCACTCCGGGTCAGAGTGGATCAGGGAACAATGGTGATGAAGGGTGCTCCACATTTCCCACAGCTCCAGAATTGTAATCTTACCATCAGATAGATTTTGCATAAGACAATTATGGTTGAGTAGTTATATAGGTGGCTAGGGCTTGAAGTGACCAGCCGATTGATCGAAAATGGCTTCTCTGACCGCCCGTCTAGCCAAGTAAGGACCAGTGGTATGTTGGATGTCGTGGATTCTTTGACATCTCGAGTTGCTACCCACAACCATCTGCTAACCACCTATGTAAAACAGGTTAGCCTCATTGAGAGGGTCTTACCCCTCTGCACAGGTGCAGTTGGGTATTCTAAAGCCTCAGCCGACAGGGCTAAAAAAGTGCTTGCCATATGGGCAATAGGGTTGGGGACAATGCCCTCCCCACCAAATTGCCTTTGCATTAAAATGTTCCAACTTTTTGAGACGACACAGACCGTGTGGAACAGCTTTCATCAAATTTAAATTTACATTCAAAGACTCAAGATTTTTCATCTTATAAACAGAAAATTCCTTCAAGTGATTATTTGCTAGATTTAGGTGTGAGAGACTTGCAAATCCGTCTGGAAAGTCTGTGATTCTGTTTCCCTGGAGGTGGAGGATCTTCAGCTGTGGTAGTTGCATGAGAAAAGTGGGAACGCTTACCAAACGATTGTAGCTTAAATTTAAGTACCTCACATTTTTCAACTTTGATATCGACATGAAAACTGTTTCCAACATGTTATGTGAGAAATTCATCTCTTGCAGTTTTTTCATATTGTCCAAACACGGCGCTACAAAGGTGAGAGAATTTCCACTCATATTGAAGATCTTCAACTGAGTCAGGGAACACATAGCAGGTGGAATTTGTTCAAAAAGATTTCTCGACAGATCTAACTCTTTCAACTTGTTAAAGTTCTGTGTAGAATTGGGCAAGTTCTTTAGTTTATTTCCACGTAGATTAAGTATTTTTAGACTCGCCAAACAACCAAAATTTCTAGGTAAATTCTGTAGCATGTTATTAGCTAAGCTGAGTATCTTTAGCCGCCTAAGTGTAAGCAGCACAGTTGGTACTGTTGTCAGTCGATTATAGGATATGTCAAAATGTCTAAGCTGTTGACATTGGTATATTTCTGGTGGTAAACTGCTAAGTTTGTTTTGTTCAAGTTGTAGACTTTGTAGACATGTTAACATTGAAATTGCTGGATGCAGATGCTCAAGTCCATTGTTGCTTAAAACCAGTTTCTGAATTGCTGCATAACTAAATACTTCACTTGGCACCGATGTCAGATTCCTGCCTCTAAGGTTCAGTTCCAAATATCCATATGGGTTACGCTTTACTAGTCTCTTAATTGGATCTCCCAGATGTTGGGATTTATTTCGATTATCACATCCAATTTTCTTTGACTTTTTCCCATCAATTGTTGAAGTCAACATTCTTTCAGATTTCAAATATTTCTGTAAAAAAAAAAAAAAATTTTTAAATTTCAATTGATGAATTGAATGATGTTTTTCTTTTTCTTTTTTTTTTTTTTTTTTTGTATTCAGTGTGTTGTATACCTCTTTACTTACTCCTTCTATTCTTCTGCTGTTCATCTTTTCTATCTTACATCTTCTAGGTCTCTTCTAACATCTCTTCTTCGTCTGGACTTCTCTTGGGGACTTTGTGTCTGGTCTTTCATTGGGGATTTCTCTTTATCAGAAGCCCTGTGTCATTGGTAGTTTTTAGATATTAACACAAGACTTCGATTTACTTAGATCACATTTTATTTCGAAATCCCCACCAGACTACCTGCGTAGATCGAGTCGGAGCGTATATAACACGACTCACCACCGTCGTGGTTTCTCACCGACTGACTAAAATCTATTTCTAATCTAAACCGGAAAAGGGTCTCCTCTACCGATTCTCACGGTACCCACCGGAAAGGATCAGGATGAGGTCAAGCCTTGTCACTCATCCTTCAAGGCCATGGGCTGCAACTTATAGCAGCCATTTTGATTTCTACACTACTGTAAATAATTATAGGGATCCTAATAATTATGTAACAAGTGCAAACACAGATTTCATAAAAAGTATCATTGTGTAAAGTTGCTTTTTGAGTGAATTACTCTAATCAAAATCTCACTATGATGTGCCATTTTTGATGGATTATAGTTAATCTCAATTACATAAAATATCTTATTTTCAATGTAAGTAATAAAAAAAATTGTTACTTGGACACACCAATATCTAATTTACAAATTAATATTTCTGTTAGAACGAGAAGCATTTAATAAATTTCTTAGAAAATTTTATACCTATTCAAAAAAATCTTTAAAATTTACATACTAGGAGAAATAGAATTATAAACAAACACACATTCCAGTGTAGCAACATACAACAGAAGTGTTTGTTACACATTAGTTTAAATCAGATATAACTTGCATTCTGTCATATCACCCTGAATATGGTGATGCATATAGTTGGATAAAAAGTTAATATTTAGTTCTTGTGTATAATACACGCCCCTAACTTAAAGGTGTAAAACAAAAAAGGTGTTATACACAAATAATTACAGTATACAATTTATACAATAGATTTGATTTTGACATTTAGTTAATTCATCCTCAGTGTGTAATGATTTTTATTTTATTTTTTCTATAATTTAAAAAAAAATTTTTTTTAAATATAGAAAAGAATGGAAATATCATGTATGTCTACATGTTGCCTTCTATTAGCATAATTTTCTTCTTACTGAATTTGGACATCCCTTTTATAATGGAATATTTTGGTGGACTAGAAAAGTGAGGAGGTGCACTTAGCTCATCTATTCCATTTCCTACAATAATTGTTATGCTAAGTTCAAATCCTGGACAAGACAATTCCACTTTGTACTAATACTCTTGGGGAGGGGGGTATAAATCAAACCATTCTTCTACTAGTGATGACTAAATAGTAGGACTGACTGGGCTCTTTATGGCAATTAGTCTAGGAAAAAGAAAACTCAATTCAAATCTGTTAAACTTGACTCAAAAATTGATTGTGTGTCACATTCTACTTTTGTAGAGGGGTTGGGTAAATACATATCTGTACATTGCAAATTATTGACACCCCCAAATTACTGAACTAGTTTGAACTTAGTAACATCAGCAAATTGAATCTTTTCTGATGAAAAATGTATATTTCACTTTTGTTTAAGTTGTTTATAATAATTTATTTGGTTTTTCTATTTTCACATCAATTAAAACAGAACAAATTTGTAAGATTTGAGCAACTATAAAATTGCTTTTTTACATTTTTTAGTAAATGTATTTTTCTTTTCTCATTTTTTTTATGGTGTATTGATACAAGGGTTGAGAATAAAGACTGTGTGTGTGTTAATGTAACCCTTCCTGTCAGCAGATTAATTTCAAATGTTATAGATGTTGGTTAAATGAACCCCCTACTCCCCACCTTACTAATAGGCTAAGAAAAAGATCGGGGTCACATTGGTGAACAACTCCTTAGCTTTCCTGTCAGATGTTGAGCTTTGTATAAACAAACTCACTAGACTCAGAAAAATCAATATCATGATAGGCTACTATTTTTACCTTTCAGCTCCCTCTAGTTCTTCTATCCATTCATTAAATTCCAAATTGAATATTTTGTGAAACCGTTTTAAGATTTGATATGATACTTTAGATTTAGTTTAGAATCCTTTAATACTTTACTGCTTTATACTAAAAATCAGTTTTTGAGACTTTCTATTAAAAATTCAAGTTTAATAGATGAATTTTCTTTCCTCCCCCACCCCCCTCCCCAATGATACAGAGGTGGGAGGTCCCATGCCATTGTGGCTAACATGCTGGACTGCAACATTGTAGTAAAAAAATTCAAACTCCAGTCTCATTATTACATTCACTTTCAGACTAATACTCTTGGGAAAGGTTTGAACCACATCATCCCACCCCACATGCATGGGTTAAATAGTACCACTGCTTTTCTTCTGCAAAGGTGGCTTTGGCATTAAATAACCCACAAATAACATATGCCGTTAAATAAAGAAACCAAACCAAACACACTATGGAAAAATGTTAGTATTTATACTTATAATCCAGCTATATTAGATAACATCCTGTTGATACTTTAATTTTCTTTTTTTTTTTTTTTTTTTTTTTTTTTTTAACTGACAAAGATATGTTGTTCATCATTGGCTTAGTATATAAAAGTAAATTCTCTTTCAAAAATTGCTCTAAGAATTAGAAATAGTTTTATATGTATTTACCCAACCCCTCCCACAAGCAGGATGCTACACAAGGACAATTTTTAAGCTGAGTTTAACAGGTTTGAATTCAGTTTTCCTTCTCCTATATCAATTGCCATACCCAGGTAATTGAAGTTCACTTTTTATAGTTTTTTTTTTTTCTTCCTTCATGTATCAAAGCAATTAAGATGTCCAAATGATTTTCAATGCTTGATATGAATATTTTGGCTTCACTCTTGCCTTGTATAATATTGATTCATTCTCCTTGAGCAATGTCTTGATCACTATCCACCTCAACTCCTGATCATAGAGCATCATTCAGTGAGAAAATCTCCAGCACACAACCACTTTCAACACATTTCATCATTCACATAATACATTCTTGATAAACGCTACAAATTCTTTTGTCGTTTTGGAATTGGATTTTTTTTTTTTTTTTTTTTTTTTTTTTTTCTTTCTTCCACGAAAAAAGCATAATACACCAAAATTGCTTCTTTTTCTTTTCTTTTTTTCCTTTTGAACTGTAATGTTCAAACCAGTAATTAAAGATACACCAATTTCGTTTATATATATTGATGACAACTGTCAGTGTAAAATATAAATCTTTTTAAATTAAGTTAGTTAAAGATACCATCATCAGTGGTGTATGCCCCATCTTTGAACTCTTTTAAGGCAATGTTGGGTGAATTGTAGAAAGAATATAAATATTCAGTGGAAATAAGATGTTTTAAATATAAGGAACAGCTGACGGGTCTCAGACCTAATATATCTAGTGAAAAAAATATATGAATAAATGCTCTTATTGTGATCTTTAAAAAATAAAAATTTAGCCAATCCATTAGAATTGTTATTAGAAATGTATTGGAAATTGCATCATACTTCTTTCATTCTGGTTTCAATTTTCTTTATCAACAATAAAAATTAAAATGCCTCATTTTTTTAAAGCAATAAATCCCTAAATTTGAATTGATCATTTAAATTAAGAATTTGCTTTTTACTCCACAATAATTAATTATAGACAATTTAGAATCCTGTGAGTTTAATACAATGGTTATAAGTTTGTTTAAACATGCGTGTGTGTGTGTATTATATTATCTCTTCATTATTGATTATCCTGTATCAGACACATTCCTAAAGATTATTATAAAAATATAAGGTACTCATTGTATTTTTTTTCATTCTGTTCTGAATTTACATAGTTATTTCAACTTAAAGGTTTTTGCACAAAAGAACAACAACAACTTACTGTGATGATCTTGTTTCCAATGCCTGTTTGTTTTAGCTCGTCTGTCTGGCCTCATCCATCCCTATTGTACCAGCCTGTTATCTGTTTATATTCCTTTCTCTAATGCAAATGTTAGACTGTGAAGGAGTTGCTTAGCCCTGCTGCTGTTGCTACTCCTCATCTTTTTAATCTGGGACTCCCTTCAACCAGAGGGTCACCATTCTCATTCTAATTAAGTAGTAGCACCTCCTCCTCTCATCAATTTACTGCACAGTGTGAGCTGATTTGTTGTTACCATAGTAATACCTCTACAGTGACGCAGCTGTCAATCTACCTGATATTAATATGGCTTAACAATATTCTGATACATGTGAAGTGGGGAGGAATCTAAATAGACTTCTCTCCCTGCACATTTACAGTTTCTTTCTTTCTTTTTTTTCTTCTTCCTTTCTTTTTTAAACTATCATAGGCACTCTCTTATATTGTTGTCCCTTCAGCAAGGTATACAAATAACAGTATTTATGTTGATTACAACAGAAGCAGTCTATTATCTTAATCCTTATGATAATATTTTAGTATACTTTATTCAATTTTTTAGGAAGAATTAAAGCAATTTATTTCAATTAATTCTCTCTCTCTCTCTCTCTCTCTCTCTCTCTCTCTCTCTCTCTCTCTCTCTCTCAACATGGATAAGAATATAAGCAATAAAGAAATGTTGTCAGTTATGTACATTTAAATTTCTGGAGGGATAACAATATTATAGGAATGCCCTTATAATATCAGCATGTTGTGAATATTATTGACTGGGGGGGGGGGGGTTTACATGATTTCTATGTACATTTTATACTAGTAAAATTAAGAAATTTTCTGTCCATTTTCTATAATCTTGGTTAAAATTTCAACTTTTGCAGCAATGTCCCTTTAAACAAAATTATTTTATATAAATAACAATAGCAGTATGGAATAAGCTTTTATTAAATCTCTAACTCGAGTGTTTTGTGACATAGGGATTGGATTAGTGTTTGATTTCTTAAACAATATTCCATGATTGGCTTGATAAGGATTAAATATGACATCTTAGACATGATTCAAAGTAGTTCTACAAAATGTTGAACATTTTCACCCTCAGAGGGTTATGTTAGTTACTTTGTCTGATTTCCAAATAAAGAAGGAAAAAACAGATTTAGATGGGTTTTTTTGGGGGGAGGGGGGTTAAATTGACAAATGATAAAAAGCGGAGATTTTAGAACGGTATAAAGCACAAGAGACAAAATGAAATACCACAAAATATAAGCAAATGCTGTGGTGGGATTGGAAAAGTCTTTTATAATCTCCTTAAGGAGGTGTGTTTAACGTAATGGTTATCATCATGGGAAATAGAATCAGTGACCAGAGTTCAAATCCTGGATAATACTGTTTGCATTTCACTTTGTGCTAATGCCCTTAGGAAAGTCATGAATCCATCTGTTTTTCCCTACCCTGTAGGGCAGACTGGATTATTTAGCCTTAGTTAGGTAACCCATATAGGAGAAGGAAGACTCTGAATTCAAACCAGCTGTACTCCGCTTAAAAATTTACCTTGGTGAAAGGATTGGGTAAATATATACTATGATCTCTTTCTGGAGAACAAAACAATTCTTTTGAATTAAGTCTACCACACCGCTGAGTAAAATTTTGTATTTTACTCAATAAGTTTTTATTGCTAGTTTAAACCCATTATATTGTTAAATAAAGCTTGTTGAAATCTTTCTTTTGCACATAAAATATATTTTTCTCTCCCCCTCCCCCTTGTCAAAGTTATATTTATCTTCCAATAAAATTTAAAGTATTGTTTAAAAATTTTAAAAAAGACTGCCTCAATGGTGTTGTGAATTGGAAGTACTTCACTCAATTCGACCAATTGAATAACAAATGCAATGTTGTTAAAAACTTTTTCTTTTTCTTTCTGAATACATCAAACTGCAGATTATTAAACCACCAGCAATATGATTGATTTGTTGTAATTAAATTTCAATTTAAATATTTCATTTTGTTTTGTATTGATTCTCATTTCTCATTTTGGTCACATGACTTAATCTTTTTCTTTACTTTTCTGTGTTTTTCAGATTCCAAAAAACAATCTCGTATGGCTGCTTTGTCCAAAGAAAGGGATACAATACAAGTGGCTATCAAAGCTTATCGTTCATTATTTGAAACCACAGAGCAATTAATAAATGAGCTTAAAAGTAAGTACAAGTCTCTTTGCTAACAACACATTTTTCATATAAAGTGTTATATGTAATTTTGTAAAAATGAAAAAACAAGTTTCATTGACGGGTGATGTTTATTAAACAGATGCTACATCTTTTCGGTTTGTGTATCAAACCATTGTCAGGGCCTTCATCTTAGTAAAAGAAGAAATTATTAGTAAACAGAATTCTGTGAGCCTCTGTTTTTAGTATTATATATCATATGTATAATGTTTAGAACCCATATATATATATATATATATATAAGAAGTTTTTTGGTACAGCTAAATTTATATATAAGTTTGAACAATAACATACTTTATTATAGGATCAGCTATTAAACGAATCAAGGGAGGGGGGCCAAAGAAGATAGAAACTTAAGGGCCCTTTTGACCTGTGGATCGTTTAAAAGTCAAAATGTATAAATTGGATAAAAGGGGGGATAGGATTATGTAAAGGTTGGAGCAACAAGAAGGAAGGGGGGGGGGATTTTCCTTTACATCACCCCAACTTCAGCAACAGCATCCCCCAACAAAAATTACCAGGTAGTGTTTCAAATGACTTTGTCTACACAAGGTCAGGCAGTAAAAAAAAAAAAAAAAAAAAAAAAAAAATGGGGATTTGTCCTGGCTTTGTATAGAACAGAAAATTGCTGATCACTATAGTTGATTTTGCAGCTGTTTATACTGCACGGGTGATCACCAATGGCAGAATCCTGCACCTGTGAGAGCCCGGATGTTGTTTGAGGAATACTTCCTATTCCCTTCGGGACATGTTGGTTTATTCTTACACTCAACCTCTGCGTCGTCCTCCCAATATAACTGGCATCACACCAGCCATGATATTTATAAATTAATAAACTCTGTTCAAAGATTGGCAGAACATCCTTTTGTTGAGTGAAATGCAGATCTAGTGGTGAAGATTGTTCTAACCTTAACTGCATTGAAACAGCGTATTACGGCCAATGTGATCTTATTAGCCAGTGTCTGACCAACAAGTCCTATCCACGGCAATCTTAAATACACAGGGCATTTAGATGGTCCAAACTCTTTATTACAATTGAATTTAGATATGGTTTTATTGATAACATCTATTGTCAAATACCCCAGATACTCATTATCAGCAAAGATGTTCATAAGTTTCTTAAGTTCATCTTTAATCTTGCACTCAGAGCAAATCATTAATGCTCTGTAAGCATTTAATTAGGTTCACCTTTCTTGAGTTGGGAGCAAACGATCCCAATTCCAATAAATGTAGGCTTTCGGTAAATATTTGTTACAAAAGATGAGGAACGTTTTTCAACTAAAACATTCAGGAAAGGCAAACTGTTATTTTTCTCCTCTTCCATAGTAAACCTTAACTCTTAAAATCCTGTTGAGAATTTCCTAAGTTCAGAGCCCAATTATTATAAGGATTTATAAAAAAAAATTTTTAATGGCCTTTTCATTTAAAGTTACCTGTTATTTCCCTTAAATCAAAGACTTCTAAATATGTTTAATATAACATTTGAACAAAGGCTATCATTTGGGGTAGATTAGCAAAATGAATGTGACTTCCGGTCTGGTGGAATGAGGTGGTATAGGACATTAAGAGTTTTAAAGAGGGATGTAGATCATTCAAGCTCTGAAAAAATTTAAGAGCTACGTTACATGAGCTAAAACAAGCGAAGGTCTCATCCACTTAACGTTTAAAAATAAGGTTTGGAAACCTTATTAAACAATTTCTTTTCAAGAAAACCCACAAAAACATTAACCATTAGGGGGCCAAAAGGGTTACCCATCGAGAAGCCATCAATCTGCCTGTTATTAATTAACTTTAATTCTGAAATACTTTGCTTTTTTTTTCTTTTTTTTTTTTCTTTTTTTAATTATTTGAGCAACTTTATCAATATATTTTGTATTGAATTGTTCTTCATTTTTTTTTTAGTTTCCCACCATGAGGCCAATCAGCAAGAACAACAACTTCGTATGGAGTTACGCAAACAGAACATTCCCATGTCCCAATTACAGTCACTTGAACAGATTGATAATCTGATTCAGACTCGAATGAAAGAACGAGATGAATTACTCAGTCGACCTAGACGTGTCTGTGGTCTTGTACAGACACCTAATGACCCAGAAATTTTGGGGAAAGTAAGTAATACACAAAATTCAATTGACTTTATTACATTTCTTTAAATTAAAAGACGATCTAGAACAGGTATGTCAAACATGCGGGCCCTCAGCAAGCACAGGTGCCAGCCGCATGTAGACAGCGTTTTTACAGTGTCTAGGTTTTTAAGTCTTTTTCCAAAAATTCCTGTGATTTTCATTAGTGCAGTGTGTTGTTAAGAAACAGTCTGTTATCGACACATTATCTTTCACTTCTTCTTTTGAGTTGCAGAAAAGGGAAGGCTAACTCAGTCAATGAAATTTCATTATTTTCACAGATACATCATAGTATGCAATATTCTGTTTTCCCAATCCCTTCTCATGTCTACAGTGATAGATTTTAGTCATTTTTAGACTCTCCTTCTTATATGTTTTGATTCAATTATTGCTTTATAGATATTAACACAGTATTGATTAAGTAATCTTCTTCAAAGCAATGTTTTGTCTACCTTTTAAGTTATATGCTATGTATAAAATCTACAATTCCTGGACGTTGCTGTTAGCATTTCCCATAGCACTAATTCCCTTGGAAAAGGTATGCATCAAACTATTCTCCCTCCAGCTATGGGTAAATAGTAGAGTAGACTGGGCTCTTTAACTTTGGTCAGGCCACCAGTCTAGAAGGAAAACTCTGAATTCAAATGTGTTGAATTCTGATTCAGAAATTGACCTTGTGTCACATCCTACTTGTGCAATAAATATATAAACCACTTTTTTCTTTTTCCACCTTTTTTTAGTATAGTACCATTGATTTTTTTCCCTAGCCCCTTTCAATCCGTTTTTGTTAATAGATCTTGTATTTAACTCTGTATCTTTGTTAATCTATTTCAGATTGGTCATCTTGCTGAATTAGAAGACCAGGATATTGCTCGTGTTCTTTCTTGGCATATGTCTGCAGATATGGACTGTGTGGTTACAACAACTACAAAGAAGGTCAGTGCATTCTTTTTATTATCAATATTATATTAGCATCACTACCACATAGGCTCTCTCTCTCTCTCTCTCTCTCTCTCTCTCTCTCTCTCTCTCTCTCTCTGTGTAATAATTAGTAAACTAGTCCCTCAGATCAATTACAACTGAGTGAATTTTCTCCTTAGCAGAGGCCCCAACCCACCCCCATACTGTGCCATACCCTTAGTTAATAACAAATCACTACAAAGTGAATTTATTTGAATATTTTTTTCATTGTCCTTATGATCTATCAGATTGCAATTTGAATAGGATAAGTTAAATCATCATCAGGGAATACTGACAGCACGGATTCCTCTGACTCTCTCTCACAATCTGTCCCTATTGGCCATCACTCTGTCTGCTAGATGGCATCCAGTGTCCATACAGAGCTGATGTAAGTTTTTGCTGGTTGGCCAATACTGGTGTGTCCATGTGTAGTAATCCATCAGATAGCCTCGCTTATGAGTGTGTCCTTGCTTGCCCAGCATGTCTTGCTTGGGTGGTTTGCAAGATGTGAGCAGGGGTTAAGTCATACAGCTGCTAATTTGTAGAGTGCTACTTCCAGGATTTGTTCAAAACAGCATGCAGCATCCTTGTGTATCTAACTTTTTTTTCCCCAAAATGTTTCATTAAAGTCCAAGTGGTGCAATTATACAGTAGTACTGATTCCGCTAAAACTTGGAGGAATTCCCATTTATTTTATCTCATTAGATTTCCATATGGTTGATAAACTGTCAATACTTATGCATATGATCAAATCACTTTCAGAATGGTAGTATATCAGAATAATACTTGTTACATTTGTACATTAAATCTGGCATCTATTATGGAACAGGTAATAAATTAAGGTTTAAATCAGTTTTCAAGTTAAAAATGTTTATTTGAAAACAACTGAAAAAAAAATTTTTAAGGCTACAAATCAAAAAATATTTTTCTTGTAAAGATTTTTCTGAACATTTTCATTTCTTTATTCTTTTTTTTTTTAATTTTTTTTTTTTTTTTTATTTATTTATTTATTTTTATTTATTTATTTTTCTCCTTTTTTGTTGACAGGCCAAAGAAATTTATAATGAAACTGGTGGTAAACAGCAAGTGTTGCCATTAGATTCTATCTATAAGAAAACACTTCCTGAATGGAACAAGTGAGTTGAACCTTTTATTGTTTCCTTGTTGGAGTATCATCAAATTGAATAAAACTCTCAAATTTGGTTTAATTTTGATAGTTGAAATTCTTCAAGACCTTTTTTTTTTTCCATTTGGAAAGAAAACTTCTCAACCACACAAAGCATATATATATATAATATATATATATATATATAATTTAATATACCAAGCGTGTTGGTAGATCCTTGCGTCGTCTGACTCAGTAGATTATCTTTATATATATATATATATATATATATATATATATATATATTGGTTTTTGTAAAATCTCGTTCCTGATAGCCAGTTTTCAGGCTGTAAAATTATCAATGTTTAGCTAATATCTATTCTTTTTTTTTTTTTTTTTTTTTTTTTTTTCCTTAGACCTCTACCTCATGAAAAATTTCGACCCCATTGGAAACCATTAGGGAATCCTGTATATGCTAGGAAACTCTTGAAATTCACTCATCAGGAAGACAAGTGTAAATTAGGTGAGTATATTGAATGGACAAACTTTACTTGAATGATTATCAGTTTTATATGTTTTATTAAATATCTCTCTTTACAAAATAATGCAGTTAAATTTAGTTAAAATATTCTGTATAATAATCAAAATGGCCTGTTTAACCTGCTTTCTGATATATATATATATACACACACACACACACACATTCAATAATAAAGAAAAACTGAACAAACCATCATTTGGCTATTATAAATTTATTTATATATAAAGACAGACTTTCATTCAAAAACACACCAATATTCTTTTTTTAAAAACATTTTAAAAAAAACAATGAAATATATAGCAATAAAAATCATTTGCTTTCTGATGATGCTAGACCTCAAGCAAACCATGTCAATCTGATTTTCCAAACTATTTTTCTTTTTTCCATATATTTATTCACACGTACACTATAAGTTTGGGTTCCATGTATGCATATTCCATAAAATTGATAAAAATGACATGACCTATATATTGAAATAATGCTAACTCAAAGAAAATGCTGAAAAAAAATAATATACTTACATCTAAGGCCATCCAAAAATACATTTATAATTTTGTAATATTTCGGGGAAAGCCTTTCCGCATTCATCCAGCAATAAAAATGAAATTGTTATGTTCAACATGAAGTCCAAATTAAGTTGTGAATATTTGTTTGTTTCTGTCTTCTGGTTTATAGTTCAAAAATGTAAAGTCTGAATTTTTCATATGTATCCGTTTCTGCTTGATTTATATTTCAAAGTTGTAGCAACTACCTTTTGATATCCAGTTAATTTGTGTGTGTATGTATATATATATATGTATATATATATATATATTTTTTTGCTTGAAGGAAAATTACAATGCGCATATCGCATAAAATTCGATAATTATAGAAGATAAATAATATTGACAAATGAATCTCGCAAAGAATTATTCTTTGCGAGATTCATTTGTCAATATTATTTATCTTCTATAATTACCGAATTTTATGCGATATGAGCATTGTAATTTTCCTTCAAGCAAAAATATAAATATTAATACATACTTTATTCACCAATGCTTCTAAAAATAAACAAACATCCCAAAATCTTATTTCCTTCGCCGAAGAGCATAAAGCACCGTGTTTGTTGTTCACTTAGCGTTCCCTTGCCTCATATGGTAGAGACGTCCCAGTACCATTGACAAGTTAATTTCACAGGAATTTCTTGGTGCTGTATCGGTGGTCGAGGCAGTATAGTTTCTGACTATCCTGCTGAAGTCCCGGTTTCGATTTCTGTCGGAGGGAGATCGTTAGTATACATCGCTGATGAGACTTAATAAAGTCGAAACAGCTGCTGTACGATGTTCTACACGCCGAGTAATTCTTTGCGAGATTCATTTGTCAATATTATTTATCTTCTATAATTATCGAATTTTATGCGATATGCGCATTGTAATTGCCTTCAAGCAAAAATATAAATATTAATATATACTTTATTCACCAATGCTTCTAAAAATAAACAAACATCCCAAAATCTTATATGTGTGTGTGTGTGTGTGTAAATTTTAAGTTGGTTCAATTTCAACAATGATGGTTAATCATTTTGTTTTGCAGTGTTTGGAATGCTTTTAGGAGATACTATGTTCCTTGATTCTTTAGATCATGCAAATGCCTACAGACAAGAGGTAAGCATCTTTTTCTTCATTTTTTTTTTTTTTTCTTTTTTTTTTTTTTTTTTTTTTCTTAAAATTAAAAAAAATTCTTATTTTAGATTTCATCAAATAAATTTAATATAAGATCATGAAAAAATAGGGGATTAATTTATAGTTTTGCTTTGACCCCTTCAAAACCAAAAGTCACCAAAGGTTTCTCCTTTTATTGTTTTCTATCTATCCTGTTCTTTACTGTCACCAAATGACAACAACCAAAGTTGCAAATCTAAAAGCAACTAAAAATCAAAAGATGAAGAAAATATCTAAAATATTAGTCAATATTGATAATAAAGTTTATTCTCCAATGTACTGATGACAAAATGTAAATATGAGCAAGATTTAATTCTTATTATAATGGAGATTGTAACAGAAACTACATCACCACCAATGTCACAATTCCCTTTTGTTATTTACATTATATTCTCAAATCATTATTAAATCAGAACTAGCATCTTATTAACCATATCTATTAAAGTAGAGCAAAGTAAAATTTGCCTCAAAACAGCCCATGTTATTAATGCATTTAAAATCCTTCAATGTGTGTTATATATCACTAAGTAATAAAGGTTTACATAGTATATGGTGTGGATGATTTGCATCCTAGTTTTAACAAAACCAGGTTTAACAAATAATTAGTGTTATTGATTTCTAATGTTTTATTCTCAAACGTATTAAAAGCAATTCTATGTATAATTTTATATAGAAATCAATTAGAATAAAAGTAATCTTTTTATGTGTTCTTAGTTTCATTTGTCTTTCTAATTTAATATATTTTATTCCATTCAAACTTTAAGTACTTGCACCTAGAAGGTGCATATTTTTGCTATTAATAATAATAAACAGTTGTTATATTTGTCTCTGACAAAGCAGGACAAATAGTTAAAACTTTTAAACTAAAAATAAAACTAATCTAAATCACTTATCTTTAATCCTATAAACAAATTATGTTTAATACTATAATTCAAACTGAAATTCTTCTCTCTTGTCTTTATTTCCAGATTGTAAAATTTGCACACTGCCCCACCATTTTAACCCGAGATGGTGACCGTATTCGAAGTAATGGTAAATTTGGAGGATTAATGAACAAAGCTTTACCATTAGAGAAACTTCGTGGGGCGATTTTTGGTGAACCTCTACCTGTTGCATACCATGCTATCTGTACACAAATAGGTAAGAATTTCTCTTTAAAAAAAATGTTTTAAAACCTTTGCTTTATATTCTCTCTTCTCAAAAGGACATCATATATTTCATCAGTGACTTAATATTTATTGATTTGTTTAGTCTAGACACACAGCAAGCTTTAGGTTGTTTACAGTAGCTGAGGTTTTTTTTTGTTTGTTTTTTGGTTTTTTTTACACAAATTATGAAGAAATCTAATTAAACAAAAGAAAGGTTTGACCTGTTTAGCAAAACTTTTCTTATTCCCCAATGATGCTTGCATTGGAAAAACACGGTCTAAAATAGTTTGGCTTCAGGTTACACTTACCTTACTTTTAACCTGACCTATGAGATGTTTAATTACTTGAGCATTACAATTCTCTCTTGATGCCCAAAACTTGTTATAATACATTTTCATGATTCTATTATAATTGATTTTTTTTTTTTTTTTTTTTTTGTATGATTTTATTTCTTTCAGGAAGGGCAAAATATAATCTATACTGACATTTTTGAATATATCTCTCTTGTTTGTGTTGTAAAAACGTTATATTACATGGTGTTATGTTAATTGGAAAAATATATCTAAAGACCCACACGTTAAAACTTAATAATATTAAGGAAAATACCAATTTTACATTTGGCCTCAATTTTGACAGCATTGGTACACTAATAGAATAATAAGACTAATGTAAAGTTGTATTTGTTTAAATCTAACTGTTAATACCAGGGGTAACATGGCATAGACCTGGGTTTTTTGTTTGTTTTTGGATTTTTTTCCCTGCTTCTAGATTTATTTTATGTTTTTGTTTATTTATTTTCCCGTTTCTATATGTTTGTAGAAACCCTGCGTAACTACAGAGGTGCAGTGAAAAAGCGACGTATCTCTGAAACAGATTTGGTAGAACAACAAAGATCAATGGACACACCTGAAATGAAAATCAAATTGAAGGAATGCTCTGAAGCTGAGGAACGACTTCGAGCAATTGAACAGAAACTGGGTAAGTACTGACACACCACCATACCCCCCCCACACACACACACACACACACATTAGTCACCAATACAAACGGCCATAGCATTAGTCAAAAAAACAAAAACTTAGAACTCCATTATCTGAACATTAACCATCCTTCTTTGTTCAGTCACATTTTATTGCCGAATATTTGCAAAAAATACGTTCACATACCCAAAACCAAATTTAGCAAGTAAATATGAAGTAGGATTTTAAATATCATCATCAGGTTCCATGACTCTTCCTCGCCATCTGTCTCTATCAGCCATTATTACTGAAAGATCCTCTGCACAACATCTTGTATCTGCGCAAAGCTGGTTGATGTAGGTTTTTGCCTGCCAACTCAAACTGGTGTGCCCGTGTGTAGATGCCCACAGGAGAACATCATTATTTTTGCCACAAGATTGTTGCAATTTTGTGTGAACATGTTCACACAATGTAAATGTGTAAATGTTTTTTCAAAACATTAGGTATAACCAAAATTTCCTCTTTTTTTTTTTTTTTAATTTTTTTTTTTTTTTTTTTTTTTTACCTCCATTAATTAAAATTCAATAAAACTCTGAAAAATGAATGAACTTAACATGATTTTTGCTGTATTAGGAAGAAAGATTTAAGAAATCACATTAAAATTGTTTTACAGTTTTTAAAACAGGAGAATTTTATAAATTAAATCTGTATCTGTCAAAATGTCTGTCTGTGTTCTTTTTAACATTATTTATTTCATTGTTATAATTAAGAAATCCATAGAAAAAAAAATTATATGCAAGGTTCGGTTCTTAAGGAAAAAAATTTAAATAAATGTCAACTTTTTTATTCTTTTTATAAAAGTTTAAGAAAATGGGAAGTGCTGTCGTCCAGGAATTTTGGCCATACCTACAAAACATGAACCAAATAAAAACAAATGTTAAATTTAGTTTTGTTTGTTTTCTCCTTCAGAATTTTTTAGCCCAAATTTAGGGGTGCATGTGATACATACCTAATTACAGTAGATATTAATGGAAGAGTAGAGACCTGTTAACGCTCAAAGAGCTTATACTATGAGAGTTGGATTTTATTGATATACCCCTTATTTTGAAACCTGTGTATGTATTATCCAGCTATATTAATTGTACAATCAAGAAAATGCCCCCTCCAGGCATAATTATTTGAGTTTTAGCGTAATGAAATATATTCAGTTAGAAAAACTAATAAAATTAAATAAGAACGCCTATGAAAAGTTTACATTTATTTTAAATATATTTTAATTGCTTTCTATATGAACTCATTCAAAGGATTTATTTTAATATGTTGGAGAATAAAATAATAATATTAGAGATCAATAACATCAAGTAATTATTTATTTAACACGGTTTTGTAAAAACCAGTATGCAAATTAACCACACCAATAATTATGTAAACCTTTACTTAGTGATATGAGACACATTGAAGGATTTTAGATGCACTAAGAACATGGACTGTTTTGAAGCAAATCTAACTCGGATTTTTATAGAGACGTCGTATTAAGGATTTTGACTATAAATTAAAATCTAATTGATAAATTGTCACAATACACTAGCAATAACAGCTCGTTTCGTAAAATCATTAGACATAAACAATGTTTCACCTTAATTGGTTCAAATACCAATTCTTCTGGTATTTCTAAATAAATATTTATATGGTTGGAAAGAAAATAAGATAATCTTTCTAAATATGTAATTTTTATGTGTTTTTATCAATTGAATAATTTTTACAGCAAGTTAAAATGATATTTTGCTTTGAAAAAGCGAAAACCTAAAATGATTTTTTTTTTTTTTTTTTTTTTCTTTTTTTAACTAATTTTTACACGCTACTTTGTTTTTCAAAATCATAGTGGCTAATCTTTATCAATATTCTTGAAATTTTACACTCAATTAGAAGACACTTGGAAGTACAAACAGGATTTCTTCAAAAAATATAAGAGAAGCAACAAAAAAAAAAGTACTATACCAATAATAGAAGACAGTCTCAGAATTATTTTCATATATAATGTGTGAAATAAAAACAATTGTATACCATCAGGGGAAAGTTTTTAATTTTGAAAAGAAAACAGTCAAATTTACTCTATTTTCAAATGTAAACAATCTCTCGTAATTCTGGCCTTTATCGGCTTAAAAAAGCAATTACTAGTATATTTCAAGTCCAATTTTTAAAATATTTATATGGTTGGAAAGAAAATGAAATAATCTTTCTAAATATGTAATTTTTATGTTATCCATTGAATTAATTTTTTACGAGTTAAAATGGTATTTTGTCTTAAAAGGGGTGAAAATGTGTTATACAAAATTTTTTCCGCACTTAAATTTTCTGTGTTATTTTTTTTTTTTTTTTTTTTTTTTTTTTTGTAAAATCAAAGTGGTTAATCTTTATCAATATTCTTGAAATTTTACACTTAAATAGGAGACACTTTTAACTACAAGCAGAAACTTGTTTTTTTTTTCTTTTTTTTTTTCTTTTCTTTTCTTTTCCGACCTTTGGGAGTGAAACTACAATAGACCAAAGTTAAAAGCAATTTCTTCAAAAAAATATAAGATAAACAACAACAAAAAAAAGCTCTGTATTCCTAATAGGAGACAGCCATAGGATTATTTACCTATAAAATTTGTCAAATAAAAACGATTGCATACCGTCAGGGACTTACTTTGAATTTTGGAGAGAAAAAACTCAAATTTACTTGTCTCCAAACGTGAACAACAGGCCGATTTTTCAGACCTTATTAGTTAAATAGTAATTCATCGCTTATTTCTGGCCCAATTTTTTAAATATTTATATGGTTGGAAAGAAAAGAAAATAATCTTTCTAAATATGTAACTTTAATGTGTTTTTAACCCTTGAATTATTTTTCACGGCTAGTTAAACCGGTATTATTTTTTACAGCTAGTTAAAACGGTATTATTTTTTAAACAAAGCTGTACATGCTACATGCAGGCTTTGTTAAATAAAATTATATAGTTATTCTATTTCTTGTATATAATAAAACATAGCAAGTATTTAAAAAGGCATTTTAAAGTTCAAAATGATGTTATTTATATAAATTAATACTATATATGTGTATATATCCTGTATTAAAATGAAAATGTTGAATAATCTTGTAAACTTTTTAAAAAAAAATCTTGATATCCCTACTTCTTATTCCCCAAATAATGGGTTCTAGCATGGAGATACATAAAATTTAAGTTCAGAATCAGAAAGAACATACAATTTTACATAAGAATGCAAAGTTTTATCAAAATTTTTCCAAAAATAAAGAAATGGTGACAAAATTACTAAATTCGTGATATGACATTTTTTTAACAAAATCATGTCCACTTTTGTACCCCCAATTTTGGGGCTTTAAATTCTCATAACTTTTGAACCATTGGGGATATTTGCATAATTCAAACAGTTCTGAACTCCGTTTACAAAGCTCTATATAACTAACTTGATTAAATAACAATAACCTCAAATAAAATTTAAAAAATCAACTGAGAATGCTAAATACACTCAGGAATTGTGACGTAAGCAGTGACATATTTTCGGTTATAGATAGACACCGAATTTCCTTTATAATAGGATGTTTTAAACATGTGTAAATTGAAATGTATATAGTGTTGTTTTTTTGTTTGTTTTTTTTTGTTTGTTTGTTTTTTTTGTTTTTTGTCACTGTATATAAGATAGATTGGAAAAGTAAGAGCATTGACAATTTAAAAAATCTATAAAAACTGAAATCTATTTATGAAAAATTTCTTTTTTCTTGAAGGTATGTGTATGACTCAATCAGCCGCAATGTCTTCAAAAGTCAAATCATCAGAAAAGAATCTGGAATCTCCGCAACTGAACAAGAAACCACGTTTCCCATCTTCATTATCATATCCTGTTGCAATGAGTCCTTCACATCCATTATCTCCAGCCCTAAATGGAACTTCAGTCTCGGCCAAATCCTACAACCCCATCAACAGTGTTTGCCTATCTTCTACTCAAATCAGCAGCAGCAGCAGCAGTAGCAGCAGTAGTAGTAGTGTCAGTAGCAGCAGCAGCACAATGAACACCAATAACAGCAACTTCACTCCAACACGGCAAAGTAAACGCATTGCTTCCATGACACCTGTCACTTCTGATGATGGCCGAAAGAGGCTGCGTAAGACTTGAAAAACTTTCAACTCTAGACCAACTCTCTCTCTCTCTCTCTCTCTCTTACAACTCAGTGCCATTGAAGTTATTACCATTAGCTCAAATTTTGTAGTCTTTCACAAAAATATAAGAGCCAACACTTCACACATTAAAAAAAAAAAGAAAGAAAAAAAATTCCAAAAGCTTCTACTACTACTTCAGTTTCCCAGTTATTTTTAAACCTATTTTAATATTTCTTACAATCCTGTTCAATACATGGACTACAAAATATCTGGATTTTTTTAACCAGTGAACATCACTTTTATAATACAACAGTATATCAAACCCTGAAACTTACTGCACTGACAGCTAAGTTTTTTTTTTTTTCTTTTTACTTTTTTTTTTTTTTTTTTTTAAATTTTCTTTTGTACATTGTGTGCCAATGAACCTCTTTGTTAAGATTCAATTTTTGTGTTATGGGACATTCAGGGCCTTTTTTTGGGAGACCTTTGTCGCTTTCTCCTCCTCCTCCACAAAATGACTGTCTACCATGTATTTGACTCCATAGGGAAACTCTACTGTAAATACAGCTTTTGAAACTATTCAATGTGTTCATTTTTGTTTAATTTTCTCTTAATTATTAATTTCGTTTTTTATTTTATTTCTTTTCTGCATCAGACTTTTCGGAAGACTTTTATTTGTTTTGGTTTTTTTTTTTTTTTTTTTTTTTGGTTTTTTATCATAAAACAACAAAACATTTTATACAGTTGTTAAAAAGTGCATTTTTTTAATAACCAAAACTGATTCAGTCCCTTGAAGTCTTTACTTCTCAATTACATTCTACAACTTTTGTAGATTTTGTTATATTTTATACTAAAGTAATTTTGAATAATTTTGATGTTTCAAACTGTTTTACTCATCTATATTGTGTATAAACACAATATTCAGGCCGCTGTAACCTCAGACTTTGTTTGGGTGGGTTTTTTTTAAATTACCTTAAAATAAGTCAACATCAGATGATAACCTTCAATTCAAATGTGGTTTCAAAGTTAAAAACGGCTGATACTACAACAGATGGTTCTGATTTTTCTTGTTAATTAACATTAAGTACGGATTTCTTTTTGGGATTAAGTGATCCGTTTGTATCTCAAAACCAAGTTTGAATTCAATGTTATCATCTGATGATGATTTATTTTAAAGTAATAAAAAAAACCCATCTAAACAAGGCCCGAGGTTACAGTGGCCTGAATATTGTGTTTATACATACCACAATAGAGATGAGGACAACAGTCCAAAATATCAAAATTATTCATATCATGCCTCATCTCATAAATGCAGACAAATGTAAAGTAATTTTCCCCAAATATCAACTCATTTATGCAGAAGTTCTATCCAAGGATAACTTTTTATAATTAAATTTATTCATTAAGGAATAGATTTATTCATGAAATAGCTCTGTAAAACATATTTTAATTGAATTTTAAGATCTACTTAGAATGTTTTAATTGAATTTTAAGATCTTAGAAGCTAGTTGTTAATGGTAGCTTAAAATAAGACCGGAAGGAATTGAACGCAACGTGTTTATAGTTTAACAACAATAACATTCTATTTAATATTGTAACAATATAAGTCATCAGAACTGAAGAAGTAATGTGAACTTGGCTGACCTCGGTCAAATAGAATTTACATGATTAATGAGTTTTTTGCATTTCTGACAAGACAAAGAGGTTGAATCCACTTCAAAGCAACACACATTTTCATCTGACAACCAGGCAAAGCGTACAGACTAGCCACTGTCCACGTTGAGACAAATCACCGCACCCCCTTCTCTATCCCAAGTCTGTTAACTCAGATGTCATTAACAATAAAACTATATTTCTTCTCAATGTGTGTTTTCTAGATGATTTTGGACATTTCATCTGATTCTGTTTCCAGCTATAAGCAATGATCAAAAAAGCTACATCTGCAAACCAACCAGGTAAAGGAAGATTATTAGAAAAGATGAGCATACTAAGGGATTTTAATCTTTAAAGCCAGCCCAGAATTTAATTTAAATTTGCTCAGAATTTTTTTTTCTTGTTCAAGACACTTTGAGGAGTAGTTATTTATGAAGCTTTTGTTTAGTTGTGGGACAAGGCCAGGTTTATGGGGGCACCCAATGAGACTCTAACTTAACAGTGATTACACCATGTGACATCCTTTGTGGAGTGTGGGCCCAATGTATGGTTTCTGCATATCTTCAGAAGAAAGGAGATATTACTTGGCGGCAAAAAAATGCCCTCCTCCAGAATGGAAGATCCCTAGACAAGGCAAAAAATCAAATATTAAGCACTTAACAACTCCTACCTATCTTGCTCATCTGAATTTGCATAAATTTAAACGGTAGTTAAGGTGAAATATTTATCACATTTTTAGCATCACCTCATCATTTGGTGCATTTCCTTAATGCAATAATCCTCTTAATTTTCTCTCTGTTAAGTGTGTGTGTGTGTGTGTGTATGTATATATAGCTGCAAGCCTCTATGAAATACCTGAAGTCTTTGATTATGCAAAGCAATGTATAATCGAAATAGACAAAAGGCTGCATCCTCCCATTTCCCCAAGAAAGGTAACTTCAGAATCACTCGGACCTACTTTTACTACCATAGCTGCCACAGTTTATAATGCCCTTTTTTGTTTAATTGAATCTGACCTGAAGTATAGAAAATCTTTGGAAAACTCAAAATGGAAATGAATCTAAAACTTTTCAGATGCTGACTATTCATCAAATCATAAAAAAGGATTCAAGCAAAAAATATGGATTAATAAGACTCTCTATATTGGGTCTAGCATAAAGTGTAACACCTTCGCCTCCTCCATGCCCTGACGCAACACTATGCATCTTCACTATCTTTCCAGATGGCCGTCTCCAGTCGAAACCTGGGTTGACGGAAATTTCCCCCTTGGAACGCCTGGATTGGTTGAGGTCAACCTTCAATCTAATCCCTATCTGCCACGTTGTGCTTTTGATCTCCGGAATCTGATCAAGCCAAGCGCTTGGACTAAAACCTGGATGTCAAAGGGTGAAGTGAGTGCTATAAAATAAAACCTGGATGTCAAAGGGTGAAGTGAGTGCTATAAAATAAACTCATTTCTCAGATGAAAAACAATCGGAAGGCAGATAAATGATAACTTTTATCATGCATAAAAATATTACAAATTCAATAAAAGTCCGCCCCTCATATTGATATCAGTAATGTGGCATCTGTAGAGTAACTCCTATGGTCTTTAAGAGTTAACTTCAAATAATTAGATTTAATTCAGAAAAGTCCTTACTGAGTGTTTTTTTTTTTTTTTTTTTTTTTTTTTTTTTTTTTTTTTTTTTTCTCCTCTTTCTCAGTATCAGAGAACTGGCTGGTTTGTTTTTAGTGTCAGTATATTATATTGACTCAGGGTCTAAGTTTTAGGAGATTTCGTCATCAAAGGGTGCCTCTCTCTCTCTCTCTCTCTCTCTCTCTCTCTCTCTCTCTCTCTCTCTCTCTCTCTCTCTCTCTCTCTCTCTCTCTCTCTCTCTCTCTCTGTGTGTGTGTCAATCTTCCACCATTCTTTCATTCGCGTCAAAACCTGGTGTTTATGTAATAAACTTTCTCAACTGGGGTTGGTCTGTCAATCGTCGGGGATTATTCTAATAGTTACTTTTCATTGGTTCAATCCCATTCACTCCTCATTATCTCATATTCAGGACTGTCAATCTCATCTTCCCTTGCTACATAACCATACCAAATAAACTCCCGCCTCTTGATGTCACTATTCATCTGCTTCAAAAAAAATTACAATTTTTTATTTTTTTTGTGTGTGTGAATTGTACTTTAGCAAATTGGGGGAAAAACAATTCTTTATTTTCTATAACAAATGTAATTTTCAAATTCCCATAAACGAATCCGGGTAGTGGTCAAAAGGTCACTTGTCCCTCATCGCAGCAGTCAAATATCTCTGAATTTTGTTTATTGTTATGTCAGTATTTTGAATTTGAGGGTGAGTTGTACTTACTGACTCGGTTAATGTTCTTTTTACCAGCTATGTCAGTATTAGAGTTTTAACTTTGGTCTAAGAGGGTTAACTGACATTGTCAATTCTAAATCCTATCAATTAACCCTCTACAGGTTATTGTGCCACAAAAGTAGAAATCCTTGTTTTCTGTCATCATAAGGTCAAAGGGAAGAGATGAAGAACTAATTAGATTTTTGATACAAAGAGACTGATAGAGGAAGAATAATGGTGTGTGGGGTGACTCATTCCAATAAATTGATCCAATGATAGGAGTTTGTAAATATCTGAACCAAATTTAAGTCGCAGTTAACCAGAGAGACTGAGTATAAACAGAGGCACACCCACTGTCATCTAGGCCAACCATGGCCAGATGGCTGGCCTTAGATAAAGTAAGTCTGAATATATATTGAATGTTTAACAAAGTACTACACAGCAGGAATGCTTATTTCTTAATTGACCAAAACCAGAGAATTAGATTACCAGAACTCAAGACTTACTTCACAAGGAAACAGACCAATGACCAGCTCCTCACTCTGCTGTCTGTGTTATTGTGACCAACCACCATGAACAATGGGCGACTCCAACAATCACAGCCTTCTGCAACCACTCATCTAACTCCTGGTTGCTCTCTTGAATATATGAGACCCTGACTTCCAGAATAAAATGTTTTTCCCACATGGAACATCAGGACTGAAGTAATTTGAAAAAAAAAAAAAAGATACTTGTCTACTGACCTAACGCCATTTATTATGGATATTTTTTAAAAATTCAGAGCCATGCCTTCAAGAAAAGTTCCTGGTAGGGCCTCCCAAGGCAGATTGGTCTGTCACCCAATAGTATTAGAGCCACAACATGGCTAAAGGGTATCACCTGGAATCTTGTGACTGCATCTGTGGAAAATCTGTGTCAAACAAGGGCATCTCCTTCCCCTGACTGGGATATGCATGCAGGGTTTGGACACCATTTGTGAATTTCCTATTTCCTTGTTACTCCTTTCATGAATTCACCACAGGTATGAATTCGTTGGATGGAGCCAGCTCAAATGACCCAGGAGATAGGCTTTAAAAAAAAAGATTGTTTTGAGATTTGCAATTACACATCTACATTGTGCAAGAAATTTGAGTCTCAAAAGTCTTGAAGAAACCATCAATTTGATGACATGAGTGCCAGGTGGCCTAAACATTGTTATTTTGTTGCTAGGCGAGTCTCAACCTATGAGTCATAAACATGCAGGATGCGACAGTCAATTTTTTAAAGCAGGATATAAAGCTGGTTTGAATTCAGTTTTCCTTCTACCAGACTGTTTGCTTTACCTAAGCTAATAAGCCAGTCAGCGGGGAGAAGAAATAGATTCCTGCCTTAATCAAATGCATTACTATAAAGTGAAATTCAAACGGCATCATCCAAGATTTGAACTCTAGTCGCCAGGTCTTCAGACGATTACCCATTAATTCAAGTGTGGTTTCAGAGCTGAAATCATTACCATTAGTTTAAGGGTGCTCCATGCAGTATAAATGACACCAGACTTATAGACAGAAATGCAATTAGAGGTAGATTATGGAGTATTTTTCAGCACACCATTCATCTGTTATTAGTTCTGCCAAAAAGTATGGCTAGTTCTTTACAAACATTCACCACTACAAACAAATCACCTGGGTAGTTAGTTCAAATTTTAAATTAAACTGTTTAGAACTTATATGTTATTCTCAATAAGATTGGCCATCCATATATATATATATATATATATATATATATATTCATTCGTTTGGCAATTCAATCTCGAAAGACTATGATAAAAGTTTTTGTGTGCCCCTGAAGTTGCAGCGCCTCTTGTGACTATGAAGTCCTATGTTTGAGAAACATTCTCGGCCACAGATTTTGCATTTGTAGGTTGTCCCTGTAGATGATGTTCCGATGCTTTGTTGCCGTTGCTTTCTTATGGACCTCTTAGCTTCATGATGTTGTATCAGGGTAAATTCTGAAATGTACAGTCCTCTATGGTGATTCTGCCGCCACCGAGGGCGGTCTTGAGCCAAATTTTCCCAGCTGGAAGGGACAATGCCAAAGCACCTGAGATCATTTTTTACAGACATCCTTGAATCGCAGTAGGGGGCAACCAATCTGTCTTTTACCAGATGTTAGCTCTCCATACAGGATGTCTTTCGGGATTCGTCCATCATCATATATATATATATATATATATATATATAAAAGGAAGTTTGGTATGTACGTGTCGACATAACTCCAAAACAGGAGGTACTCATATCCTTCTAAGAAACACGCCAAATTTGGTTATTGATTTTTACTGATTAAGGGATATAATTAAGCCAAAATCAACCGATTTGCAAAACTGGCCATATATCAGCTCCTGCTGATAATAAAATATTGTTCACTACCTGCTTTTTGTTACAGCGATACCAGCAGTGAAGTTTAATTTTAGTGAATAAATTTTTCAGTCTAAGCCATTCAGCTCGGAAAATAAAACAATCTTTTTAAATATGTAATTTGTATTTGTTTTTATCCATTGAATTATTTTTTACAGC
>CM042164.1:49368469-49383469 GCA_023376005.1 Doryteuthis pealeii | reverse complement strand
TTCTTAAACAATATTATCTCTATTTTCTCCGATATGTAAAGTTGGCATTTACTTTTGAAATTTGTGGCCGAGTTAGAAGTTCGGACTATTTTCCATTTAACCACCAGTTTGTTGTTGGAGTTCTTAATGGACCAGTAATACTTGGATAATTCCATTTTGTTAGATAATGCGGTGTTGTTGAAGGAATGCCTGTGGGTGTAGTACCTTTGTTTAAATGGTCCTGCAGTAATTCCAAGGAAGTGCATGGTGTTTCCCGGATCGTTTCTAGCTGATATTTGGGCTTCATATACTATGTTGCTGGCTAGACAGTTTCTATCTAAGGGGCATTGTTGAGTGTCTCTACAGTTGCATTTCCCTGTGTTCAGGTTGCTGTCTCTAGTTCTGATGCTATTTAAGTTTATATTGATGTTCACCTCTGTATTTACTTTCTTGTGATATTCATTCAATACATTTCTGTTGTGGGCATTGATTATGCTACTCATATTGGGAGTAAATGAGTAGCTAATTTTTAGGGTATTTCTATTTAATATTTTGGTTAATAGGTTGTTTTGGTTAAAGAGTTTATTTATTAAATTCAAGAAAGTTCTATTTTTTCCGGTTCATTTTTTTCATATCTCATAAAATAAAATCAGGAGGGTAGACCTCGTAAAAAAAAATATTTGCGCTAATATATTTTAGAAAAAAACTATTTCAGATATATTTTCATCAAAAGATAAGCAATTCTGGAAATTGTCGTGAAAATCGGACCATTAATTGATTTTTCATAATTTTTTTTTTTTTTAATCCTCTTGTCGTAACTTGTTTTTGGCTACGTTAAATTTCAGTTGATTTAACGGTGCAAAAATGAAAACATTGTTTTTCAATCATAATTTTCATTATTTCCGTAAGCTGAAATTTTTTTTTTTTTTTTTAATCATCAGGAGATTTTTTAATGTTTCTTCTTTCGAATGGACTAAAGATTTTCAAGATATTAACTTTTATGCCGAGTTTCATTGTGTTAAATATAGGGGGTGTAAATTTTACAGGAAAAATTGGTGGTACCTCACATATTTAAAGGGTTTTTTTATGAGATTTGCCAACATTTCTGCTTTAAAAAAAAACAATTTGAACAATCCGATGGCTTTTGTGATAGAATCATAATCCACCTTTGTGGCCGTCTACCGGTTTTAGTACAGTGAACAATCTATTATAGATTTCTTATCAGGATATTAGATCAGTTATAAGACCGATTTCAAACGTTGTCAAAATCATCCTTCTTGGATGTGATTACAAACTTCAAGATTATTCAACTTACAAACTGCAAAGAAAAACATAAAATTCGACGAAAATACAACCAAACTACAAAGACAAAGAAACCAAAGAAAAATGACTTAATTTCAAACGACCAATTCTTTCAAAGAATCAGAATTCAATTCTGTTTCGATTCTATTTCTAAGAACTCAATTCAAACAACCAACTCTATTACAATGATAATTCTAATAACTTTTTGTTAACCAGATTATGCAGATAAGTTCACCGCAAATTCAACAAAATTTGCAAACAACTTTTTCTCTCAAACCTAACTTTCCTCTCCTTTCCTTTTCTTTATTAAATTGTTACAATATATTTTTTGTCTTCTGTCTTATCTTTTCATCTAGAATCCCAACTTGAAATTTGCGAGAAACTTTACCCACGTAATCCCCCTAAAATATTTCCCAATATATACGAAATTCGGTATTTTGCCCATATATTGGAATTTGGAATTATTTCCCCAATATATAATGTGCAAAACAAAAACTAAGGAAAATACTTAGCCTTTTCAATTTAAAGTAAACATTTGATTGAAATAAAAGATCTTCTTTATTACTTCATACGCTGAAAATGTTATTAAAAGTGACTTATTAGTTTATTTCTGTTGAGTTTTTTTAAAGAATTTCCAATGACCACTCTTACGAGGTAAGTCAGAAATGTTCCAGGGCTGGTGTCACAAAAGATCTATTTCAAACCCGTTCACTACGAGTTCTTGCCACAGGCTCGGGCGATCAACCAGCATGTCTACTAAGAGTAAGAGTATTTACGGGGATTTGTTGGAGCCCTTATTCTTCGTAGTTGGCTATTTCGGACGAAAGAAACAAACAAACAATTACGAATATAAAAATGCAGACACTTGTATTATCAAAAAGTACAGAAATGTTGTTGCAAATTTTAATGGCATTTGCTACAAACTTATCTGTGAGGTTAAATACTGTTCGTTGGAGAAGTGGTGATAACAGGGGTATTCTGGTCGCTGGTTGGAATGTTGTTAAGACGCTTCGTCAGGTCGTTTCTCGTTCTTCAGCCTTCTGTAGTATGCTATTGTGACAGCCTTCAGAGTAGTATGCTGATACAATGCCTTAGAAAGTTTGCTGGTGGTAGAGTTCTGTAGAGACGCGTATGTTTTGTCGGTTCTCGGCCGATAAGTAAAGTAAAGGATGCTATTTTAGAAGTTTCTCGACTGTGTAACTGTTCTTTTAAATGACAGTGGATGGGGCCCTTTTCAAGTAGACTATTTAGGTCCTCAGCCTTCTGATAAGTTTGCTGTCGAAACGGCCCTCAGAAAGTATGCTGTTAAAAAAACGCCTCCGTCCAGTTCGACGGCCTGTAGACAAGTTTGGTGGTGGACCGCTTATTTTGCGACTTCCCTCAGTGACTGCTGTGTGATAAGTGAGGTTTGGTTTGATTCTCGCGCCAACCTCCTGTTGGCGATTTGCCCCCTAGCGGCAGGGGAAAATAATTCTCTGTTGAATTTCCGATAAGAGATACTGTGGCGTTTGCTTCGTTTAGTGCGCGAGAAGAGGCGAAAGATGTGGCAGGACAACTCGTGGGTGCTTCACCATGACAATGCACCTACCCACACTACCCTGAGTATCCGAGACTTCCTGGCCCAGAAGAACACCACTGTGCTGGAGCAACCTCCATACCCGCCGATCTGGCTCCATGTGATTTTTTTCACTTCCCAACCTCAAGAGGATCATCAAGGCAACCCGTTTTGAGAATGTGCACGACATCAAAAAGGTCGTGACGACAGAGTTAGGGAGAATCCCAGAAGAATCCTTCTAGTAGTGAATGCAAGTGTGACAGAGAAAGATGGGAAAGTGCATTAGACTCCAGGGGAATTACTTTGAAGGGGATAACTTTTAGTTTGTAGTTTGGATTTGAAATAAAACATTTTGTGACACCAGTCCTGGAACTTTTCTGAAACAGCTCGTATTGTTAGGTGCGCGTTTTTGTACATACCTAGTTTTTTAACATTCCTATTGCAAGAAATTGTCTTTTTACGAAAGAACCAAATTATTTATGAAAATTAGTTTTTCCAGAAGAAAAAAACTGGAATAATATTTTCTATTTTTATCTATTGCTGCTACCAAAAAGCTTTTAAAGAAAAGAAAATAAAGCATTAAAGAAAATTACCGGAAATATATTAAAGCGGGGACAATTTTTCCTATGTCACCGCATAAAAAGCGCCACTAAGCATGCGCACATCAATTCACCTAACACCGTTTTTCTGAACTGTTTTTAAAATTTTTGCGGCGTGTGTAAGTTTGTTTGTTATTTTTCTACAAAAACGTTACTTAATGTTTGTTTTTTTTCTTGATGTGATTCGTCCATTCAATAATAAGATAAATGTTTGTATTTATTAATGTTGAATAATCTTAAAATGTCTACACGGGATGATTGGTTTTTTACCAACTCAAATTTTTGAAATTTATTTTCTTAGAAATAAAACAAACATTCTTTATGACATTGTAAATTAAATTTAGTGAGTAAATTAAACAAAATAAGAGTATTTATATTTTTTGATTTTCTGTTAAATTAAAATTATAAAATTATAGGTGTTTATACAGAATAACCCACACATGAAAATTCACTTTAATTTTAACTTAATGTACAAAAAAATATATATATATATAGAAATGTTTGGTTTGGTTTCTTTGTTTTAATGGTATATCAACCTTCGTGGGTTATTTAATGCCAATGCCATCCATGTAGAAAAACAGCAGTAGTACTATTTAACCCATGGCTAGGAGTCATAACATTCTCAAGAGTATGTGTCCGAAAGTGAACGTAATAGAGCGACTGGAGTTCGAACTCGTGTGCCACGATGTCGCAGTCCAGTATGTTAGCTACTACACCACGGGGACTCACCCATAGAAATATTACATTCACCGTTCAATTAAGAATAAGTTTCAGTCGTTTACTTTTTTTGTCACAAATGCAGGTAATTTATGAGGAAGTGCGTCCCGGTCTCCTGCTTCAGAAATTGCTACCCGGTGACTATTAAAATAACGTCCCCAGCTAAAACAACCAACTTAGGGCATTAAATGTATTTTAGAGAGAGTGGCTACTCTTTTTTGATATGAACAAATGGAGATGGGTGGATATATATATATATAATAAACAAAGAAAAAAAAATGAACAAATTGAGGTAGATAGATAGATATCCATCTTAATATCTAAACAAGATTTACAACAAATTTCTATAAATAAACAAGAATTACGACAAATTTCTATGAATAAATTTCTAAACAAATTACGATAAATAAATAAGAATTACGACAAAAGAGAGAAGCCCCCCCCCTCTAAAATACATTTAACGCCCTAAGTTGGTTGTTTTCTTTCAAGTAACACCACCAAGACGACATAGCTGGGACGTTATTTTAATAGTCACCGGGTAGCAATTTCTGAGGCAGGAGACCGGGATGCACTTCCTCATAAATTACCCAAATGCAGAATAGCGCGCAAGAGATAATATCATTAGACTCGCATTTTACGTATAAATAGCATTAGATTACGGAAACTCCCGTAGTAACGTTTTGGGTATTTCCGTGATATGTAATGCTTTTTAGACGTAATCTAATGATACTATATCTTGTTCACTATTCTGCATTCGTACCGTTTTTTTTATTACTTCCCAATGTTACATCTTGTTACAATTCATTAAAGTTTACACCTAGTTTTTAGTCTTTCCCAATCCAAACCAAAAAGAAAATGTTGACTTAGCGTTGATTGCTGATATATAATTTTGGGGATTTAAATGTGATTATTCAGTAAAAAAAAACAATGAAGCAAATAACTAATTTAATTTTATGTAGATGGCCAATGTGAATAATTAATATACTTTTAGGACCAGTGTTAGGGTCTCATGCCCTGCCCCCAATCTATGATACAGGAGGGAGCACTCTACTTCATGTCAATTTTCATGAACTATTCATTTAAAATATATGAATCCTCTCTCTTCTAAATGTCACTTTCATAAAGTAGTACTCATAGAAAATATATGAACCCCCACAGTATTTAATTTTAGTTTTGATAAAGTAATATCATACAGAATATATGAACACCCACTCTACTATATATTTAAAAAAACAACAGATTTGGCATTAAATAATCCACAATGGTTGATATGTCATTAAACGCCAACTAACCAACAAATGTGGTCATGATATTCTTTTCTCGAAGATAAGTAAGAAATTCAGTCTATAATGAATTTTTAGATGATAAATTTTTAATATATTTTAATTAAAAAGAGTGTAAAGTTAAAATGGAATGGTTGTCCATTCATTTGTAAATATTGT
The DNA here is from genome assembly GCA_023376005.1 of Doryteuthis pealeii. NCBI lineage: Eukaryota > Metazoa > Mollusca > Cephalopoda > Myopsida > Loliginidae > Doryteuthis > Doryteuthis pealeii. Next base: position 49,377,875 of record CM042164.1, on the reverse strand, counting down.
TATGAACTGGTTATACAACTTTTCAAAGTTAAACAGCTGATTAATTTCAATGTCTCAATTTCATAACTAAAAACTATCGAAAACCGATAGTAGAATTATCTTCCCCTGCGCTAGGGGGCGAATCGCCAACATCGTATGTTGGCGGCAAAATCAAACACCATCACTTATCTGGAGGCTGTTGACCTGAGGAGTCACTTTAACAAGGCTCCATCCACTGCACTTTCAAAGGGCAGTTAACCAGGCGAGTCGCTCAAAAAAGCACTCCCAACACTTTTACTTATCGAACGAGATCCGACCAGGAGAGACGCGTTTTTAACAGCACTCCAAAACCACAGCGAGTAGAATCCCTTTCTAGCGCCACTTCACCAATGAACTGTTAATTTCACCTCTCAAGATAAGTCTGGTAACAATTGCAACAAATTTGCAGCAATTTTTGTATCTTTGTTTAATACATGTGTATAATTTCCATTTGTGTTGTTTGTCTTCTTTCATCCGAAATAATTGCCGACCACCAGGAGATTTAAGAGCTCCCTACAACCCTCGTAATTCCTCTTAAAACAGGCAGACAAAGAGCAATGATGAACAAGAAGAAGAATAATAACATGCAGACCAGATTATAAAAATTAAATATGGTTTTAGCTTTAGTAGCTAAACCACTTCTTATAATACGTTAGGAGGCTTCGTTGAAGTCTCTAACGTTGGTGAACATATTCAAGAAATCCAACAAAGAGGTACATAGCAAAATACAGACTTTATTGTCTGAGCACATTTACATAAAATACAGATACAAAAAAGGATGAACGTCCTAAGGAAAAGTTCTTGTTAAACAAAGAGATGAAAGTTCCTTGAAAGGTTATCACTTCTTACAGGAGCCGTGGGGTAAGGGTTTTCCATGAAGGCAGCCCCCCCCCCCAGTCCCAACGGACGGACACACCACTAGTGCATGTCTGTGGATGCCAGATGAAAGAGAGAGAAACTTTCCGGGCTGAGTTTAAATAGCCAGGTAGTAATGCCATCTAGTGCCAAGCCCTGGTGGCAAAGGAAGATAACCCTTTTCCACTCAACTCCATCCCAACAAAGAAAGATAATCACTACAAGATACAGGAAGGAAAGAAAACCTCTCATTTAGTTTTCGCTCTAACCTTTTTAATTTTTCTTCATAAAAAGTGTCTCGTTGTGTCTTACTAAATCTTAAAGCTCAGCACTGACTTTAATCAGCAGCTGAATTTTAACTGCAAAACCAGGCACCTGTTGGCCGTAGATGGTGACCCATGATGTATTAAGGACAAGAAATCCTAGTGGCTGAGCAGTCCATGAACATGCAACATTCCACTCATTACTTAGGCTAGATGGGCAGTATGAGAGGCCCCCTCTGATTAACCAGACTGGTCGTTTGAGCCTAGCATCTATATGAATTCTCCCAACCCTATTGCCGCTTTTGGCAACCCCGCAACCCTTTTTTATCATATATTGTGCTAAGAAGGTGGTCCGCTGAAGCCTTTAGTGGTCCTGGGTATGATGGGAAACTTCATCTAAGGTGAATTTCAATTGGGGAGCTGTGGGGAATAAAGCAAAACATGCTTTGGCATAAAATACACATAGGGTTGACATGCTGTAAAATTCCAACAAACCACAAACAAACTGTAAAATTAAGTAGAAGTCTGATGTTTTTTTTATGTCTTATGACCAACTCTTTTTATACTGGCCAGAAAAAAAAAAAACCAAAAAAAAAACACTAGTTTATACGTGCTCCTAAGTGATAGTGCCACCTTCTTTTAAGGAACGCAGAATGTTGCTCGAACTGCGTTGCTGTTCACTTCTGGTAACTAGGCATATGCAGTTCTTGATCAATAGAGGGACAGCTCGTCAAAGCAGCGCCCTAGTTCGCACATGTCAAACCACTTTCCGTTAATCAAGTGTGGAGATTTTCACTTCCAAATCAGTATAAAGATGAATATTTCAACGCAATAATAGCAAGAGGCTTACTACTTTACTTGTTGAGAATACAACATGGATTGACATTTTATCCTCTTGAAAGAAAATTAAAGATATACAAAAATTATGAATTTAAATATAAAATAGCATCTGTAAAAATACACCTGTAAAGGAAACTTGAATACCAACTTTTACTCACATTCTAAACAGTTTTTTTGCATTAAATACCAACGCGGGGGGAGGGGAGGGGGGGGTGGGGGGTTGATATGCCACTAAACAAAGAAAGTAGTAAGCACTGTATTATTTGCGTTGAAATTCTTTCTGATTGGAGTGAAATCTCCACACTTGATAAGGAAGTGTTTGACAGTGAATGGGGTTTTGACTCATGTCCTCTATTGGATCCAAGAACTGCTATGCTGTAAGAAGTGAGGCAGCAGTTTGAAGCAATCAGTCTGGTTCGCTAAAAGAAGGTGGACTATTCACTAGGAGCCTATAACTAGGTTTTTTTTTTGTGGCCAAGTATAAAGAAGTTTGGTCATTAAGAGCATAAAAAAACATCAGCTTTGCTCTTAATTTTACGAGTTTTGGTTTGGTTTGGTTTGTTGGATTTTACAGCATGTCAACCCTTGTGTTATTTTATGCCAAAGATGTTTTGCTTTATTCCCGCACAGCTCCAATTGGAAATTTCACCATTAGATGAAAGTTTCCGCATCATACCCAGGACACTAAGGCTTTCAGCGCCAACTTCTAGCACAATATATGAAATAAAAAGGGTTGGGGGTTTGCCAAAAGGGCAATAGGGTTGGGAGAATCATATCAAGCCTAGGGCTTCCAACGACCAGTTGGTTAATCGAGGGGGCCCTCCAACTGCCCATCTAGCCTAAGTAAGAGTGGAATGTTGCAATGTATGGACTGCTCAGCCATAGGATTCTGTCCTTAAACATCATGGGTCCCATGCTACGGCCACAAGGTGGCCTGGTTTGAGTTAAAAAATTCCAGCTGCTGATAGTCAGTGCTGAGCTTTAAGATTAGTAAGACAAACGAGACACTTTTAATGAAGAAAAATAAAAAGAGTTAAGAGGAAACTAAATGAGAGGTTTTTCTTTCCTTCCTGTATCTTGTAGTGATTATCTTCTTTGTTGGGATGGGTTGAGTTGGAAAGGGTTATCTTCCTTTGCCACCAGGGCTTGCAACTAGATGGCATTACTACCTGGCTATTTAAACTCAGCCCGGAAATTTCTCTCTCTTTCATCTGGCATCCACAACATGCACTAGTGGTGTTGGTCCGTCCGTTGGGACTGGGGGGGGGGCTGCCTTCATGGAAAAACCCTTACCCACGGCTCCTGTAAGAAGTGATAACTTTCAAGGAAACTTTCATCTCTTTTGTTTAACCAAGATCTTTCCTAGGACGTTCATCCTTTTTTGTATCTGTATTTTATGTTAATGTGCTCAGACAATAAAGTCTGTATTTTGCTATGTACCTCTTTGTTGGATTTCTTTGAATATGTAACACGTTAGAGACTTCAAGAAGCTCCTAACGTATTATAAGAAGTGTTTAGCTACTAAGCTAAAACCATATTTAATTTTTATAATCTGGTCTGCATGTTATTATTCTTCTTCTGGTTCAATCATTGCTCTTTGTCTGCCTGGTTTTAAGAGAATTACGGGGTTGTAGGGAGCTCTTAAATCTCCTGGTGGTCGGCAATTATTCGATGAAAGAAGACAAACAACACAAATGGAAATTATACACATGTATTAACAAAGATACAAAAATTGCTGGCAAATTTGTTGGCAATTGTTACCAGACTTTCTTGAGAGGTGAAATTAACAGTTCATTGGTGAAGTGGCGCTAGAAAGGGATTTAACTCGCTGTGGTTTTGGAGTGCTGTTAAAATGCGTCTCTCCTGGTGGATCTCGTTCGTAAGTAAAAGTGTTGTGGAGTGCTTTTTTTGAGCGACTCGCCTGGTTACTGCCCTTTGAAGTGGCAGTGATGGAGCTTGTTAAAGTGACTCTCAGGTCAACAGCCTCAGATAAGTGATGGTGTTTTGATTTTGCCGCCAACAATACGATGTTGGCGATTCGCCCCCTAGCGGCAGGGGAAGATTTCTACTATCGGTTTTCGATAGTTTTTAGTTTGAAATTGAGACATTGAAATTAATCAGCTGTTTAACTTTGAAAAGTTGTATAACAGTTCATAACAATAGTTTACAAATGAATGGGACAACCATTCCATTTTAACTTTACACTCTTTTTTAATTAAAATATATTAAATTTATCATCTAAAAATTCATTATAGACTGAAATTCTTACTTATCCTTCGAGAAAAAGAATATCATAACCAATTTGTTGGTTAGTTGGCGTTTAAATGACATATCAACGCATTGTGGATTAATTTAATGCCAATCTTGTTGTTTTTTTAAAATATATAGTAGAGTGGGTGTTTCATATATTCTGTATAATATTACTTTATCAAAACTAAAATTAAATACTGTGGGGGTTCATATATTTTTCTATGAGTACTACTTTATGAAAAGTGACATTTTAGAAGAAGAGATGATTCATATATTTTAAATGAATAGTTCATGAAAATTGACATGAAGTAGAGTGCTCCCTCCTGTATCATAGATTGGGGCAGGGCATGAGACCCTAACAACTGGTCCTAAAAGTAAATATTAATTATTCACATTGGCCATCTCATAAATTAAATTAGTTTATTTGCTTCATTGTTTTTTTTTACTGAATAATCACATTTAAATCCCCAAAATTTATATCAGCAATCAACGCTAAGTCAACATTTTCTTTTTGGTTTGGATTTGGGAAAGACTAAAAAACTAGGTGTAAACTTTAATGAATTGTAACAAGATGTAACATTGGAAGTAATAAAAAAAACGGTACGAATGCAGAATAGTGAACAAGATATAGTATCATTAGATTACGTCTAAAAAGCATTACATATCACGGAAATACCCAAAACGTTACTACGGGAGTTTCCGTATCTAATGCTATTTATACGTAAAATGCGAGTCTAATGATATTATCTCTTGGCGCTATTCTGCCATTTGGGTAATTATGAGGAAGTGCATCCCGGTCTCCTGCCTCAGAAATTGCTACCCGGTGACTATTAAAATAACGTCCCCAGCTATGTCGTCTTGGTGGTGTTACTTGAAAGAAAACAACCAACTTAGGGCGTTAAATGTATTTTAGAGGGGGGGGGGGCTTCTCTCTTTTTGTCGTAATTCTTATTTATTTATCGTAATTTGTTAGAAAATTTATTCATAGAAATTTGTCGTAATTCTTGTTTATTTATAGAAATTTGTTTGTAAATCTTGTTTAGATATTAAGATGGATATCTATCTATCTACCTCAATTTGTTCATTTTTTTTTTACTTTGGTTTATTATATATATATATATCCACCCATCTCCATTTGTTCATATCAAAAGAGTAGCCACTCTCTCTAAAATACATTTAATGCCCTAAGTTGGTTGTTTTAGCTGGGGACGTTATTTTAAATAGTCACCGGGTAGCAATTTCTGAAGCAGGAGACCGGGACGCACTTCCTCATAAATTACCTGCATTTGTGACAAAAAAGTAAACGACTGAACTTATTCTTAATTGAACGGTGAATGTAATATTTCTATGGGTGAGTCCCCGTGGTGTAGTAGCTAACATACTGGACTGCGACATCGTGGCACACGAGTTCGAACTCCCAGTCGCTCTATTACGTTCACTTTCGGACACATACTCTTGAGAATGTTATGACTCCTAGCCATGGGTTAAATAGTACTACTGCTGTTTTTCTACATGGATGGCATTGGCATTAAATAACCACGAAGGTTGATATACATTAAAAACAGAAGAAACCAAACAAACATTTCTATATTATATATATTTTTTTGTACATTAAGTTAAAATTAAAAGTGAATTTTTCATGTGTGGGTTATTCTGTATAAACACCTATAATTTTATAATTTTAATTTAACAGAAAATCAAAAAATATAAATACTCTATTTTTGTTTAATTTACTCACTAAATTTATTTACAAATGTCATAAAGAATGTTTGTTTTATTTCTAAGAAAATAAAATTTCAAAATTTGAGTTGGTAAAAAACCAATCATCCCGTGTAGACATTTTTAAGATTATTCAACATTATAAATACAAACATTATCTTATTATTGAATGGACGAATCACATCAAGAAAAAAAACAAACATTAAGTAACGTTTTTTTAGAAAAATAACAAAAACTTACACACGCCGAAAAATTTTTAAAAAAACAGTTCAGAAAAAACGGTGTTAGGTGAATTGATGTGCGCATGCTTAGTGGGCGCTTTTTATGCGGTGACATAGGAAAATTGTCCCCGCTTTAATATATTCCGGTAATTTTCTTTAATGCTTTTATTTTCTTTTCTTTAAAAGCTTTGGTAGCAGCAATAGATAAAAATAGAAAATATTTATTCCAGTTTTTTTCTTCTGGAAAAACTAATTTTTCATAAATAATTTGTTCTTTCGTAAAAAGAATTTCTTGCAATAGGAATGTTAAAAACTAGGTATGTACAAAACGCGCACCCTAACAATACGAGCTGTTTCAGAAAAGTTCCAGGACTGGTGTCACAAAATGTTTTATTTTCAATCCAAACTACAAACTAAAAGTTATCCCCTTCAAAGTAATTCCCTGGAGTCTAATGCACTTTCCCATCTTCTCTGTCCACACTTGCATTCACTACTAGAAGGATTCTTCTGGATTCTCCTAACTCTGTCGTCACGACCTTTTGATGTCGTGCACATTCTCAAAACGGGTTGCCTTGATGATCCTCTTGAGGTTGGGAAGTGAAAAAAATCACATGGAGCCAGATCGGCGGGTATGGAGGTTGCTCCAGCACAGTGGTGTTTCTTCTGGGCCAGGAAGTCTCGGATACTCAGGGTAGTGTGGGTAGGTGCATTGTCATGGTGAAGCAGCCCACGAGTTGTCCTGCCACATCTTTCGCCCTCTTCTCGCGCACTAAACGAAGCAAACGCCACAGTAAATCTCTTATCGGAAATTCAACAGAGAATTATTTTTCCCTGCCGCTAGGGGGCAAAATCGCCAACAGGAGGTTGGCGCGAGAATCAAACCAAACCTCACTTATCACACAGCAGTCACTGAGGGAAGTCGCAAAATAAGCGGTCCCACACCAAACTTGTCTACAGGCCGTCGAACTGGATCGGAGGCGTTTTTTAACAGCATACTTTCTGAGGGCCGTTTCGACAGCAAACTTATCAGAAGGCTGAGACCTAAATAGTCTACTTGAAAAGGGCCCCATCCACTGTCATTTAAAAGAACAGTTACACAGTCGAGAAACTTCTAAAATAGCATCCTTTACTTTACTTATCGCCGAGAACCGACAAAACATACGCGTCTCTACAGAACTCTACCACCAGCAAACTTTTCTAAGGCATTGTATCAGCATACTACTCTGAAGGCTGTCACAATAGCATACTACAGAAGGCTGAAGAACGAGAAACGACCTGACGAAGCGTCTTAACAACATTCCAACCAGCGACCAGAATACCCCTGTTATCACCACTTCTCCAACGAACAGTATTTAACCTCACAGATAAGTTTGTAGCAAATGCCATTAAAATTTGCAACAACATTCTGTACTTTTTGATAATACAAGTGTCTGCATTTTTATATTCGTAATTGTTTGTTTGTTTCTTTCGTCCGAAATAGCCAACTACGAAGAATAAGGGCTCCAACAAATCCCCGTAAATACTCTTACTCTTAGTAGACATGCTGGTTGATCGCCCGAGCCTGTGGCAAGAACTCGTAGTGAACGGGTTTGAAATAGATTTTTGTGACACCAGCCCTGGAACATTTCTGACTTACCTCGTAAGAGTGGTCATTGGAAATTCTTTAAAAAAAAACTCAACAGAAATAAACTAATAAGTCACTTTTAATAACATTTTCAGCGTATGAAGTAATAAAGAAGATCTTTTATTTCAATCAAATGTTTACTTTAAATTGAAAAGGCTAAGTATTTTCCTTAGTTTTTGTTTTGCACATATATATTGGGGAAATAATTCCAAATTCCAATATATGGGCAAAATACCGAATTTCGTATATATTGGGAAATATTTTAGGGGGATTACGTGGGTAAAGTTTCTCGCAAATTTCAAGTTGGGATTCTAGATGAAAAGATAAGACAGAAGACAAAAAATATATTGTAACAATTTAATAAAGAAAAGGAAAGGAGAGGAAAGTTAGGGTTTGAGAGAAAAAGTTGTTTGCAAATTTTGTTGAATTTGCGGTGAACTTATCTGCATAATCTGGTTAACAAAAAGTTATTAGAATTATCATTGTAATAGAGTTGGTTGTTTGAATTGAGTTCTTAGAAATAGAATCGAAACAGAATTGAATTCTGATTCTTTGAAGAATTGGTCGTTTGAAATTAAGTCATTTTTCTTTGGTTTCTTTGTCTTTGTAGTTTGGTTGTATTTTCGTCGAATTTTATGTTTTTCTTTGCAGTTTGTAAGTTGAATAATCTTGAAGTTTGTAATCACATCCAAGAAGGATGATTTTGACAACGTTTGAAATCGGTCTTATAACTGATCTAATATCCTGATAAGAAATCTATAATAGATTGTTCACTGTACTAAAACCGGTAGACGGCCACAAAGGTGGATTATGATTCTATCACAAAAGCCATCGGATTGTTCAAATTGTTTTTTTTTTAAAGCAGAAATGTTGGCAAATCTCATAAAAAAACCCTTTAAATATGTGAGGTACCACCAATTTTCCTGTAAAATTTACACCCCTATATTTAACACAATGAAACTCGGCATAAAAGTTAATATCTTGAAAATCTTTAGTCCATTCGAAAGAAGAAACATTAAAAATCTCCTGATGATTTAAAAAAAAAAAAAAAATTTCAGCTTACGGAAATAATGAAATTATGATTGAAAAACAATGTTTTCATTTTTGCACCGTTAAATCAACTGAAATTTAACGTAGCCAAAAACAAGTTACGACAAGAGGATTAAAAAAAAAAAAAAAATTATGAAAAATCAATTAATGGTCCGATTTTCACGACAATTTCCAGAATTGCTTATCTTTTGATGAAAATATATCTGAAATAGTTTTTTTTCTAAAATATATTAGCGCAAATATTTTTTTTTACGAGGTCTACCCTCCTGATTTTATTTTATGAGATATGAAAAAAATGAACCGGAAAAAATAGAACTTTCTTGAATTTAATAAATAAACTCTTTAACCAAAACAACCTATTAACCAAAATATTAAATAGAAATACCTAAAAATTAGCTACTCATTTACTCCCAATATGAGTAGCATAATCAATGCCCACAACAGAAATGTATTGAATGAATATCACAAGAAAGTAAATAAGAGGTGAACATCAATATAAACTTAAATAGCATCAGAACTAGAGACAGCAACCTGAACACAGGGAAATGCAACTGTAGAGACACTCA
>CM042164.1:49360969-49363469 GCA_023376005.1 Doryteuthis pealeii | reverse complement strand
AACTATGAGTAATTTTAATTTTTAAATAAAAAAATATAGTGCTCAGGCATGGAAACCTCTGTGGATAGATAGATAGATAGATAGATAGATAGATGTTTATTTCATGAATAGTTTCTTACAAAAAAGATTTTAGTTATATTGATTATTCTAAATTGAAAGTATAATTTTTAATAAATGGATAAAAAACACAAATTACATATTTAGAAAGATTATTTTATTTTCTTTCTAAACATTTAAATATTCTAAAGATTGAACCGTAAATAGGCGAGAAAAAAGAATTTGATTTTTCGTTAAAAATTTAGTCTGGAAAAAAAAACAAAAAAAAAATTAGCTGTCCGAAGGAAATTTTTTTTTTTTTTTTTTTAACTCGCTGTAAAAAAATAATTCAATGATAAAAACAAATACAAATTACATATTTAAAAGATTGTTTTTATTTTCCGACTGAATGGCTTAGACTGAAAAATTTATTCACTAAAATTAAACTTCACTGCTGGTATCGCTGTAACAAAAAGCAGGTAGTGAACAATATTTATTATCAGCAGGAGCTGATATATGGCCAGTTTTGCAAATCGGTTGATTTGGCTTAATTATATCCCTTAATCAGTAAAATCAATAACCAATTTGGCGTGTTTCTTAGAAGGATATGAGTACCTCCTGTTTTGGAGTTATGTCGACACGTACATACCAAACTTCCTTTTATATATATATATATATATATATATATATGATGATGGACGAATCCCGAAGACCATCCTGTATGGAGAGCTAACATCTGGTAAAAGACAGATTGGTTGCCCCTACTGCGATTCAAGGATGTTCTGTAAAAAATGATCTCAGGTGCTTTGGCATTGTCCTTCCAGCTGGGAAATTTGGCTCAAGACCGCCCTCGGTGGCGGCAGAATCCCATAGAGGACTGTACATTTCAGAATTTACCCTGATACAACATCATGAAGCTAAGAGGTCCATAAGAAAGCAACGGCAACAAGCATCGGAACATCATCTACAGGGACAACCTACAAATGCAAAATCTGTGGCCGAGAATGTTTCTCAACATAGGACTTCATAGTCACAAGAGGCGCTGCAACTTCAGGGGCACACAAAAACTTTTATCATAGTCTTTCGAGATTGAATTGCCAACGAATGATATTATATATATATATATATATATATTATATGGATGGCCAATCTTATTGAGAATAACATATAAGTTCTAAACAGTTTAATTTAAAATTTGAACTACTACCCAGGTGATTTTTGTTTGTAGTGGTGAATGTTTGTAAGAACTAGCCATACTTTTTGGCAGAACTAATAACAGATGAATGGTGTGCTGAAAAATACTCCATAATCTACCTCTAATTGCATTTCTGTCTATAAGTCTGGTGTCATTTATACTGCATGGAGCACCCTTAACTAATGGTAATGATTTCAGCTCTGAAACCAACACTTGAATTAATGGGTAATCGTCTGAAGACCTGGCGACTAGAGTTCAAATCTTTGGATGATGCCGTTTGAATTTCACTTTTATAGTAATGCATTTGATTAAGGCAGGAATCTATTTCTTCTCTCCCGCTGACTGGCTTATTAGCTTAGGTAAAGCAAACAAGTCTGGTAGAAGGAAAACTGAATTCAAACCAGCTTTATATCCTGCTTTAAAAAATTGACTGTCGCATCCTGATGTTTATGACTCCATAGGTTGAGAAACTCGCCTAGCAACAAAATAACAATGTTTTAGGCACCTGGCACTCATGTCATCAAATGATGGTTTCCCTTCAAGACTTTTGAGACTCAAATTTCTTGCACAATGTAGAATGTGTAATTGCAAATCTCAAAACAATCTTTTTTTTAAAGGCTATCTCCTGGGTCATTTGAGCTGGCTCCATCCAACGAATTCATACCTGTGGTGAATTCATTGAAAGAGTAACAAGGAATAGGAAATTTCACAAATGGTGTCCAAACCCTGCTGCATATCAGTCAGGGGAAGGAGATGCCCTTGTTTGACACAGATTTTCCCACAGATGCAGTCAACAAGATTCCAGGTGATACCATTTCGCCATGTTGTGGCTCTATACTATTGGTGACAGACCAATCTGCCTTGGGGAGGCCCTACCAGGAACTTTTCCTTGAGGATGGCTCTGAATTTTTTAAAAAATATCCTAATAAATGGCGTTTAGGTCAGTAGACAAGTATCTTTTTTTTTTTTTTTCAAATTACTTCAGTCCTGAATGTTCCATGTGGGAAAAACATTTTATTCCTGGAAGTCATGGGGTCTCATATATTCAAGAGAAGCACCAGGAGTTAGATGAGTGGTTTTTGCAGAGGCTGTGATTGTTGGAGTCGCCCATTGTTCATGGTGGTTGGTCACATAAACAGACAGCAGAGTGAGGAGCTGGTCATGTCTGTTTCCTTGTGAAGTAAGTCTTGGTTCTGGTAATCTAATTCTCCGGGGGTTTTGGTCAATTAAGAAATAAGCATTCCTGCTGTGTAGTACTTTGTTAAACAT
>CM042164.1:49249494-49360869 GCA_023376005.1 Doryteuthis pealeii | reverse complement strand
TCCGCACGAAAATGCAACTACGAAGAATAAGGGCTCCACAAATCCCCGTAAATAACTTCTGACTCTAGTAAGACATGCTGTTGATCGCCCGAGCCTGTGCAAGAACTCGTAGTGAACGGTTTGAAATAGTCTTTGTGACACCAGCCTGGAAACATTTCTGACTTACCTCGATTCAAGAGTGCTCATTGGAAAATCTTTAAAAAAACTCAACAGAAATAAACTAATAACAATCACTTTTAATAACATTTTCAGGTTATGAAGTAATAAAGAAGATCTTTTATTTCAATCAAATGTTTACGTTAAATGAAAAAGTGCTAAGTATTTTCCTTAGTTTTTGGTTTTCACATTATATATTGGGGAAATAATTCCAAATTCCAAATAGGGCAAACATACCGAATTTGTATATATTGGAAATATTTTAGGGGATTACGGGGTAGAAGTTTCTCGCAAATTTCAAGTTGGATTCTAGATGAAAAGATAAGACAGAAGACAAAAATATATTGTAACAATTTAATAAGAAAAGAAAGGAGAGGAAAGTTAGTTTGATGAGAAAATGTTGCAAATTTTGTTGAATTTGCGTGAACTTATCTGCATAAATTTCTGTTAACAAAAAGTTATTAGAATTATCATTGTAATAGTTGGTTGTTTGAATGAGTTCTTAGAATAGAATTCGAAACAGAATTGAATTCTTGATTCTTTTGAAGGAATTGCGTCGTTGAAAATTAATCATTTTTCTTGGTATCTATTGTCTTGTAGTTTGTTGTTTTCGTCGAAATTTTATGTTTTTCTTTGCAGTTTGTAAGTTAATAATCTGAAGTTTGTACATCACATCCAAGAAGGTTGATTTGACAACGTTTGAAATCGGTCTTATAACTATTCAATATTCCTGATAAGAATCTATAATAGATGTTCACGTTAGAAAACGGTAGACGCCACAAAGGTGGATTATGATTCTATCACAAAAGCCATCGGATTGTTCAAATTGTATTTTATTTTAAAAGCAGAAATGTTGGCAATCTCATAAAAAAACCCTTTCAAATATGTTGAGCAGGTACCACCAATTTTTCCTGTTAAAATTTACACCCCCTATATTTAACACAATGAAACTCGGCATAAAAAGTATAATATCTTGAAAATCCTATTACTCATTCGAAAAGAAGAACATTAAAAAATTCCTGATGCGCATTAAAAAAAAAAAAAAAATTTCAGCTTCGGAAAAATGAAAATTATGATTGAAAAACAATTTTCATTTTTGCAACCGTTAAATCAACTGAATTTAACGCTAGCCAAAAAAAGTTACGACAAGCAGGATTAAAAAAAAAAAAAAAATATGAAAAATTCAATTAATGGTCCGATTTTTCACGCACAATTTCCAGAATTGCTTTATCTTTTGATGAAAATATATCTGAAATATGTTTTTTTCTAATAATATATTAGCGCAATATTTTTTATTACGAGGGTCTACCTCCTGATTTTATTTTATGAAATATTGAAAAAAAATGAACCGGAAAAAATAGAACTTCTGAATTTAATAAATAAACTTTTAACCAAAACAAACCTATTAACCAAAATATTAAAATAAATACCTAAAAATTAGCTACTCATTACCCCAATATGAGTAGCATTTTAATTCAATCCCCACAACAGAAATGTAGTGAATGAATATCACAAGAAATAAATACAGAGGGGACACAATATAAACTTAAATAGCATTCAGAACTAGAGACAGCAAAACCTGAACACGGGAAATGCAAACTGTAGAGACACTCAACAATGCCCTTAGATAGAACTGTCTAGCCAGCACTAGTATATGAAGCCAATATCACTAGAAACGATCGGGAAAACACCAGCACTGTCCTTGGAATTACTGCAGACCATTTAAACAAAAGGATACTACACCCACAGCATTCCTTCAACAACACCGCAATCTACAAATGGAATATATCCAAGTATACTGTCCATTAAAGAGAACTCCAAAAACAAACTGGTGTTAATGAAAATAGTCCGAACTTCTAATCCGGCCACAATTCAAAATAAATGCCAAACTTTACATATCGGAGAAAATAGAGATTAATATTGTTAAGCAACTCTAGAAATACTACTGAACAAATGTAATACTGTAGCCAAATGCAGACACAAGTGAAATTCCAGATATAACGTTTATTTAATCCCCCAATAGCTATAAGTAGCCCTAGTTTCTCATCTTTATTGCTTTATTTTTATATGTCTTTTTTACGACTGTTACTATTATTAGGATTATAAAATTTATTTTTCTTTTATTATGATTTTATCTTTCATGGAACTATATATAATATATAATATATATATGTATGTATATTGTGTATATATATGTATGGTGTATGTATTATGTATAGATGATATATATGTGTAATGCATAAGTGTAGGTGTGTATATATGTATGGTTGTGTGTGTGTGTGTTATATATATATTATATATATTTAATATATGCATAATGTAGGTGTGTATATATGTATGTTGGTTATATATTATAACTATATATATATAATATAATATATATATGCATTAAGTGTAGGTGTGTATATATTGTATGATGTGTATTAATATATTATATAATATATATATATATGCATATGTGTAGGTGTGTATATATGTGATTGTGTATATATATTAACTATATAAATATATATATATGCATAGTGTAGGTGTAATATATGTATGATTGATATTATATATATATATATATTATAATATGCATAAGATGTAGGGTATATATGTATATGGTATATTCATATTATATATATATATATATATATAGCATAGGTAGGTGTGATATATATGTATGATATGTTATATATATAATATATATATATATATATATATATAGCATAAGTGTAGGTGTGTATATATGTATGATTGTATATATATAATATATATATATATATATGCATAAGTGTAGGTGTGTATATAGTATGATTGTAGATTATAATATATATATAAGCATAAGTGTAGGTGTGTATATATGTATGCATTGAGTATTATATATATATATATATATGCATAAGTGTAGTGTGTATATATGTATGATTGTATATATAATATTAATTATATATTATGCATAAGTGTAGGTGTGTATATAGTATTCATTGTATATATATATATATATATATATGCATAAGTGTAGGGTGTATATATGTCATGATTGTATATATATATATATATATTATATATATAATATATATGCATAAGTGTAGGGTGTATATATGTATGATTGATATATATATACTATATATATATATGCATAAGTTAGGTGTGTTATTATATGTATGATTGTATATATTTATATATAAATATATATGCATAAGTGTAGGTTGTAGATATGTATGATTGTTATTATATATATATATATATGATATAGCAAAAGTTTAGGTGTGTATATATGTAGGATTGTATATAATATATATAACTATTATATGCATAAGTTAGCGTGTTAATATGCTGATGATTGTAGATATAATATATATATATATATGCATAAGTGTAAGATGTGTATAATATGTTATGATTGTATGTAATATATATATAGATATATTATATGCCATAAGGGTAGGGGTTATATATAGTATGATTGTATATATAATATATATATATTATGCATAAGTGTAGGTGTGTATTTATATGTATGATGTATATATTATATATATATATATATATGCATAATGTAGGTGTGTATATATGTATGTTGTATATATATTATATATATATATATGCATAAGTGTAGTGTGTAATATGTATGATTTAATATATATATATGCATAAGGTAGGATGTGAAATGTATGATTGTATATATAAATATATATATAATAATATATATATTATATATTATGCATAAGTGTAGTGTGTATAATATGTATGATTGTATATATATATATATTATATATATATATATATGCATAAGTGTAGGTGTGAATATAATGTAGTTTGTATCTATATTATAATTATATAATATATACTATATAGCAATAAGTGTAGTAGCCCCTAACTATGATTATTATTATTATCATTACTATGAGTATTATTATAATCATTCATTATGCTATACAAGTAATCTACAACAAGATAGATATGTACATTATGTGTGTGATGTGATGATGTCTTATAGAAAAGCCCTGGCACCATATTAACTTATGCAATATAACTTATACCCTTATATTATATTCCAAACAATATGTAGATTGGATATTCTTTATATATACATGTGTGTGGCTACTTTTATATATATATGACGTTGAATCAAACAAAACCACTCCGATTTAGGTATATAAGCATTATTTGAAGCCCCTATGTCCACCCTTCAATAAAAATGAAATAATATCACATTTTCTAAGATATAGCATAATATAGAAATAGATGTACAGATGTGTGTACATGTGTGTATGGACGTGTATGTATATGTAAACAACATAGTTGACAACACCTAAATATTCTCCACCCCCAACTAAAATTACCACCCCCCATACTAATCGTCCAAATGGGCAAAAACCGATATTGTGTATACTGAATGTGCGTTAATGTGTACGTGTGTTGTATAGAGGGAATGTGGAGGTATATGAATGATAAAATCTCAGTATGTCTATTTGATATGTTAAGAGTTACATATGTATAGTGGCATGTTGTGTATATATGGATGTGTATATATAAGATATGTATATATGAATTAGTTAATAATTAAGTAATAAAACAGGTTCTATTGATCTTCAATTATATATAATATATATATATATATATTATATACACACACACACACACACAATACATATATTATATATATATATATATATATATACTATATATATATAGATATATATATAAGTATATATATATAAAATTTAGAAAAAAAAAATTAAGAAATAAGAAGATAGCAGAAATGAATAAACAAGTAAATAATGAAATCTAAATGAACTGGGGTGTCCCGTAGTTGAATCTGAATGATTGAATTTAACAGGAAATTCCTACAAAGTACTGACAACAAAGCAGTCAAATATCTTTTTTATGCCTCACAGCAGAGAAACAGACAAAAAAAAAATCTGTTTTCAAAACCTTAAAGTATTTAAAAATTCATATTCGCAATCTGATGATTTGGGAGAGTTAGACACTTTGTCTAAGCTTCCTGAAATAGACTATAATGCAAAATCTAATCTTTTGTTTATATTTTACTTATAAAATTGCTCTGTCACTAACAATAGAGTACACATGAGCATCTTGCAAAACTCGACACGTTTTTAAAAAAAATTCCTATGTCTAGGAAATATCTTCTTCCGATTTTGGATAATATATATATATATATATATAATATATAGACAGACACCCAACCCGCAGTGCCAGTACTACAAAAGCCCAGTTATTACAGAATAATAGTTTTTGAGGCCCTTCCCAGGGAAACTATAACAATCAGCGTGCTCAAGGTTCGGAACAGGAGAGGGCTTGATCGACACTAATGCCGTTATTTGAGTGAAAACTTGTTGACAGTAGTGTAATTCTGTGCCTGTTGATTCTTTACAAAGCCATTAAAATTTGTAGTACCAAGCCTTTTCTTTTCCTATGAAAACTGTCAAATTCTCCTGAACACCCTGTGTGTGTGTGTGGTGTGTATATATATATAATATATATATATATAATAAGTAAAGTCGTCGGGGCGCCTAAAGTCGTATCAGCATCAGCAGAGAGTCTATCCCTTTCAATAGCGGTAGAACAAGGAGATTTTTGCATCTGAGGCTGGAGCGCCACACCTACCATCAGCTCCTACTTTACCGCACAGATCCATGGCTACTCATTACGCTGAGTTGTGAGGACCAAGTATTGAAAACTAGAACCTCGCGTGGTTTCTAGCCGAACGCTCGACGACTGAGCTAACCCGGCCCTACTACATACTAAATCACACACTAGCAGCGGCTACCCGGCGAAGCCCGGTAGAGAGATAAAAACATGTTTAATAACGTTTGCAGATCTATTACTACTGAATAGCAGTTTGATCCTCGCAGGATGACCCATTAAAAATCACCACGTAAAAAAAATCTTAAATTTTATCTGGCCTGTGGAGTCGGGAATTTCTTTCGTCAGATTGAGGGAATAATCACATAATGATATAGTAAGAAAATTTTAATTCAATGATTAACTATATTTTTTAAATAAAATATAAATCTCGCGATTTGCTAAAACTTCAAATTTATATTAAAAAAAAAAAAAAAAAATAAAGTAATCAAATTAATGTAACGATAAATAATAATATTATTAATTCAAAGTGTGGCGATCGAATGTCAAATTAATATAGTTATGCATATACTATAAATCTGATTAAAAATAATATACTATACTAAGTATAGTATATTTATTTTTTTTTAAAATGAAAGTGCACGACTTGAAACATTATGAAAAGAAAAACTAAATGGAAAAAAAAAAAAAAAGAAAAAAAAGATACATACTTTTTTTAAAAAAAGAATTTTAAATGTGCTTAAAAGTTAAATATCAAATTACAGTTCTGATTTGGTACAAATACAGAATAGTGCGCAATAATAATATCATTAGAATCGTATTACGAATAAATAACATTAGATATGGAAACTCCAAAGGAGCCTAATTCTAACCCACTTACTCGAATGTCTCAAGTTTTCAGGTATTTCCGTGAAATGTATCAGGTAATCTAATGGTATTATCTCTGCGCACTATTTGCATTAGTATCATGATTTTATTTGTATTTCTAATATTAAAATAAATAAATTAACGCGATTATGAAAAATAAAAAAGTTTTGTTACATTGACAAACGACGGAAATCGACCTTACATACAATAACTATGTAATATTTTAATTTTTATAAAAAAATATAGTGCTCAGGCATGAAACCTCTGTGGATAGTAGATAGATAGATAGATAGATAGATGTTTATTTCATGAATAGTTTTCTTACAAAAAAGATTTAGTTATATTGATTATTCTAAATTGAAAGTATAATTTTTAATAAATGGATAAAACACAAATTACCATATTTAGAAAGATTATTTTATTTTCTTTCTAAATAAACATTAAATATTCTAAAGATTGAACCGAAAATAGGCGAGAAAAAGAATTTGGATTTTTCGTTAAAATTTAGTCTGGGAAAAAAAAACAAAAAAAAAAAATTAGCTGTCCGAAGGAAAATTGTTTTTTTTTTTTAACTCGCTGTAAAAAAATTAATCAATGGATAAAAACAAATACAAATTACATATTTAAAGATTGTTTTATTTTTCCGAGCTGAATGCTTAGACTGAAAAATTTATTTCACTAAAATTAACTTCACTGCTGGTAATCGCTGTAACAAAAAGCAGGTAGTGAACAATATTTTATTATCAGCAGGAGCTGATATAGGCAGTTTTGCAAATCGTTGATTTTTGGCTTAATTATAAACCCTTAATCAGTAAAAATCAATAACCAAATTTGGCGTGTTTTCTTAGAAGGATATGAGTACCTCCTGTTTTGGAGTTATGTCGACACGTACATACCAAACTTCCTTTTATAATATATATATTATATATATATATATATGATGATGGACGAAATCCCGAAAGACATCCTGTATGGAGAGCTAACATCTGGTAAAAGACAGATTGGTTGCCCCTACTGCCGATTCAAGGATGTTGTAAAAAATGATCTCAGGTGCTTTGGCATTGTCCTTCAGCTGGGAAAATTTGGCTCAAGACCCGCCTCGGTGGCGGCAGAATCACCATTAAGGACTTACATTTCAGAATTTACCCTGATACAACATCATGAAAAAGCTAGAGGTCCATAAGAAGCAACGCAACAAAGCATCGGAACATCATCTACAGGGACAACCTACAATGCAAAATCTGTGGCGAGAATGTTTCTCAAACAAGACTCATAGTCACAAGAGCGCTGCAACTTCAGGGGCACACAAAACTTTTATCATATCTTCGAGATTGGAATTGCCAAACGAATGAATATATATATATATATATAAATATAATATATATATATGGATGGCTAATCTTATGAGAATAACAATAATTCTAAACAGTTTAATTTAAAATCTGAACTAACTACCCAGGTGATTTGTTTGTAGTGGTAATGTTTGTAAGAACTAGCCTACTTTTTGGCAGAACTAATAACAGATGAATGGTGTGCTGAAAAATACTCCATAATCTACCTCTAATTGCATTTTACTGTCTATAAGTTGGTGTCATTTATACGCATGAGCACCCTTAAACTAAGTTAATATTCAGCTCTGAAACGCAACTGAATTAATGGGTAATCGTCTGAAACCTGGCGACTAGAGTTCAAAATCTGGATGATGCCGTTTGAATTCACTTTATAGTAATGCATTGATTAAGCAGGAATCTATTTCTTCTCCCGCTGACTGGCTTATTAGCTTAGGTAAAGCAAACAGGTCTGTAGAGAAACTGAATTCAAACCAGCTTTATATCCGCTTTAAAAATGGGACTGTCGCATCCTGCATTTTATGCACTCATAGGTTGAACTCGCCTAGCAACAAAATAACAATGTTTTAGGCCACTGGCCACTCATGTCATCAAATTGATGCGTTTCTTCAAGACTTTGAGACTCAAATTTCTTGCACAATGTAGATGTGTAATTGCAAATCTCAAAACAATCTTTTTTTTAAAGCTATCTCCTGGTCATTTGAGCTGGCTCCATCCAACGAATTCATACCTGTGGTGAATTCATGATAGAGTAACAAGGAAATAGGAAATGCCAAATGGTGTCCAAACCCTGCATGCATATTCCCAGTCAGGGGAAGAGATGCCCTGTTTGACACAGATTTCCACAGATGCAGTTACAGATTCAGGTGATACCGTTTACCATGTTGTGGCTCAAATACTATGGTGACAGACCAATCTGCCTGGGAGGCCCTACCAGGAAACTTTTCTTGAAGGCATGCTCTGAATTTAAAAATATCCATAATAAATGGCGTTAGGTCAGTAGACAAGCTATCTTTTTTTTTTTTCAAATTACTTCAGTCCTGATGTTCCATGTGGAAAAATTTTTATTCTTGGAAGGGGGGTCAGGGGGTCTCATATATTCAAGAGAGCAACCAGGAGTTAGATGAGTGGTGCCGCTCTTGAATATATGAGACCCGAACTTCCAGAATAAAATGTTTTCCCACATGAACATCAGACTGAAGTAATTGAAAAAAAAACAAAAAAAGATACTGTCACTGACCTAACGCCATTATATTATGATATTTTTTAAAAATTCAGAAGCCAGCCTTCAAGGAAAAGTCCTGTAGGGCCCCCAAGGCAGATGTCTGTAACCCAATAGTATTAGACCACACATGGCTAAAGCGGTTATCACCTGGAATCTTGTGACTGCACTGTGGAAAATCTGTGTTCAAACAAGGCATCTTCCTCCCCTGACGGGATATTGCATTGCAGGTTTGGACACATTTGTGAATTCCTATTTCTTTACCTTTCATGAATTCACACAGGTATGAATTCGTGGATGGAGCCACTCCAAATGACCAGGAGATAGCTTTAAAAAAAAGATTGTTTGAGATTTGCAATTACACATCTACATTGTGCAAGAAATTGAGTCTCAAAATTCTTGAAGAAACCATCAATTTGATGACATGAGTGCCAGGTGGCCTAAACATTGTTATTTTGTTGCTAGCGAGTCTCAACCTATGAGTCATAAACATGCAGGATGCGACAGTCAATTTTTAAAGCAGGATATAAAGCTGGTTTGAATTCAGTTTTCCTTCTACCAGACTGTTTGCTTTACCTAAGCTAATAAGCCAGTCAGCGGGGAGAAGAAATAGATTCCTGCCTTAATCAAATGCATTACTATAAAGTGAATTCAAACGGCATCATCCAAGATTTGAACTTAGTCGCCAGGTCTTCAGACGATTACCCATATTCAATGTGGGTTTTCAGAGCTGAAATCATTACCATTAGTTTAAGGTGCTCCATGCAGTATAAATGACACCAGACTTTATAGACAGAAATGCAATTAGAGGTAGATTATGGATATTTTCAGCACACCATTCATCTTTTATTAGTTCTGCAAAAAGTATGGCTAGTTCTTTACAAACATTCACCACTACAAACAAATCACCTGGAGTAGTTAGTTCAAATTTTAAATTAAACTGTTAAGAACTTATATGTTATTCTCAATAAGATGGCCATCCATAATATATATATATATATATATATATATATAATATCATTCGTTTGGCAATTCAATCTCGAAAGACTATGATAAAAGTTTTGTGTGCCCCTGAAGTTGCAGCGCTCTTGTGACTATGAAGTCCTATGTTTGAGAAGAAACATTCTCGGCCACAGATTTTGCCATTTGTAGGTGTCCCTGTAGATGAGTTCCGATGCTTGTGCGTTGCTTTCTTATGGACCTCTTAGCTTCATGATGTTTGTATCAGGGGTAAATTCTGAAATGTACAGTCCTCTATGGTGATTCTGCCGCCACCGAGGGCGGTCTTGAGCCAAAATTTTCCCAGCTGGAAGGACAATGCCAAAGCACCTGAGATCATTTTTTACAGACATCCTTGAATCGCAGTAGGGGGCAACCAATCTATCTGTCTTTACCAGATGTTAGCTCTCCATACAGGATGTCTTTCGGGATTCGTCCATCATCATAATATATATATATATACTATATATATTATTAAGGAAGTTTGGTATGTACGTGTCGACATAACTCAAAACAGGAGGTACTCAATCCTTCTAAGAAAACACGCCAATTTGGTTATTGATTTTTACTGATTAAGGGATATAATTAAGCCAAAATCAACCGATTTGCAAAACTGGCCATATATCAGCTCCTGCTGATATAAAATATTGTTCACTACCTGCTTTTTGTTACAGCGATACCAGCAGTGAAGTTTAATTTTAGTGAATAAATTTTTTCAGTCTAAGCCATTCAGCTCGGAAAATAAAAACAACTTTTTTTAAATATGTAATTTGTATTTGTTTTTATCCATTGAATTATTTTTTACAGCGAGTTAAAAAAAAAAAAAAAAATTTTCCTTCGGACAGCTAATTTTTTTTTGTTTTTTCCAGACTAAATTTTTAACGAAAAATCAAATTCTTTTTTCTCGCCTATTTACGGTTCAATCTTTAGAATATTTAAATGTTTAGAAAGAAAATAAAATAATCTTTCTAAATATGTAATTTGTGTTTTTATCCATTTATTAAAAATTTATACTTTCAATTTAGAATAATCAATATTAACTAAAATCTTTTTGTAAAAACTATTCATGAAATAAACATCTATCTATCTATCTATCTATCTATATCACAGAGGTTCATGCCTGAGCACTATATTTTTTATTTAAAAATTAAAATTTACATATTATGTAGTATGTAAGGTCGATTTTCCGTCGTTTTTTCAATGTAACAAAAACTTTTTTTATTTTTCATAATCGCGTTAATTTATTTATTTTTAATATTAGAAATACAAATAAAATCATGATACTAATGCAGAATAGTGCGCAAGAGATAATACCATTAGATTACCTGATACATTTCACGGAAATACCTGAAAACTTTGAGACATTCGAGTAAGTGGGTTAGAATTAGGCTCCTTTTGGAGTTTCCATAATCTAATGTTATTTATTCGTAAAATACGATTCTAATGATATTATCTATTGCGCACTATTCTGTATTTGTACCAAAAGCAGAACTGTAATTGATATTTAACTTTTAAGCACATTTAAATTCTTTTTAAAAAAATATTGTATCTTTTTTCTTTTTTTTTTTTTTTCCATTTAGTTTTCTTTCATAATGTTTTTCAAGTCGGTGCACTTTTCATTTAAAAAAAAAATAATATACTATACTTAGTATAGTATATTATTTTTATCAGATTTATAGTATAGCATACTATATTAATTTGACATTCGATCGCCACACTTTGAATTAATATATTATTATTATCGTTTACATTAATTTGATTACTTTATTTTTTTTTTTTTTTTAATATAAATTGAAGTTTAGCAAATCGCGAGATTTATATTTTATTTAAAAATATAGTTAATCATTGAATTAAAATTTCTTACATATATCATTATGTGATGTCATTCCCTCAAATCTGACGAAAAGAAAATTCCCCGACCTCCACCAGGCCAGATAAAATTAAGATTTTTACGTGGGTGATTTTATGGGTCATCCTGCGAGGATCAAACTCGCTATTCAGTAGTAATAGATCTGCAAACGATTATAAACCATGTTTTTATCTCCTCTACCCGGGCTTCGCCGGTAGCCGCTGCTAGTGTGTGTATGTATGTATGTATGTAGGGGCCGGGTTAGCTCAGTCGGTAGAGCGTTCGGCTAGAAACCACGAGGTTCCTAGTTCAATACTGGTCCTCACCAACTCAGCGTATGAGTAGCACATGGATCTGTGCGGTAAAGTAAGGAGCTGATGGTAGGTGTGGCGCTCCACCTCAGATGCCAAAACAATCTCCTTGGTCTACCGCTATGAAAAGGGGATAGACTCTCTTGCTGACTGGCTGATACCGACTTTAGGCGGCCCCGACGACTTTACTTATATATATATATATATATAAATATATACACACACACACACACACACAGGGTGTTCAGGAGAAATTTGACAGTTTCATAAGGAAAAGAAAAAGTGCTTGGTAACTACAAAATTTAATGGATTGTAAAGAAATTCAACAGGCACAGAAATTACACTACTGTCAACAAGTTTCACTCAAAATAACCGCATTAGTGTCGATCACAGCCTCAATCCTGTCCGGAACCTGGAGCACGCTGATGTTATAGTTTCCCTGGGAAGGGCTCAAAAAAACTACCTTAATTCTGTCAAATAACTGGGCTTTTGTAGTACTGGCACTGCGGTTGGTGTTGTCTATCTATATATATATATATATATATATATATAATCCAAAAATCCGGAAGATATCTTCCTTACGACATAGGAATTTTTTTAAAAAACGTGTCGCAGTTTGCAGAGCTCAATGTGTACTCTTATTGTTAGTCACAGAGCAAATTTATAAGTAAAAATATAACAAAAGACTTAGAATTTTTGCATTATAGTCTATTTCAGGAAGCTTAGACAAAGTGTCTAACTCTCCCAAATCATCAGATGCGAATGATGAATTCTTTTACTTTAAGGCATTGAAAACAGATTTTTTTTTTGTCCTGTTTCCCTCTGCTGTGAGGCCATAAAAAAGATATTTGACCATTTGTTGTCAGTAATTTGTTAGGAATTTCTGTTAAATCAATCTATTCAGATTTCAACTACGGACAACCCCAGTTCATTTAGATTTCATTTATTTACTTGTTTATTCATTTCTGCTATCTTCTATTTCCTTAATTTTTTTCCTAAAATTTTATATATATATATATATATATATATATATATATATATATATATATATATATATATTATATATATATTATGTGTGTGTGTGTGTGTGTATTATATATATATATATATATATATATATATAATGAAGATCCAATAGAACCTTTTTATCTACTTAATTATTTAACTAATTCAATATATACATATACTTATATATACACATCCATATATACACACACATGCCACATACATATGTACTCATACATATCCAAATAGACATACTTGAGATTATCCATTCATATACCTCCACATTCCCCTCTATCAACACACGTACACATCTATACGCACATACATATACACATACGGTTTTGCCCATTTGGACGATAGTATGGGTGTAATTATTGGGGGTGGAATATTTAGGTGTTTCCAACTATGTGTTACATATACATACACGTCCATAAACACATGTACACACATCTGTACATCTATTTCTATATTATGCTATATATAGAAAATGATATTATTTCCATTTTATTTGAGGGTGGACATAGGGCTTCATACATGCTATATACTAAATCGGAGGTGTTATGTTTTATTCAACGTCCATATATATATAAAAGTACACACACATGTATATATAAATGAATATCCATCTACATATTGTTTGGAATATAATATAAGGGTATAAGTTATATTGCATTAAGTTAAATTATGTGCCAGGGCTTTTTCTATAAGACATCATCAACATTCACACACATACATGTACATATCTATCTGCTCTGTAAGATTACTTGTCATAGCCATAATAATGATTACTAATAATACTAATAGTAATGATAATAATAAATAATCATAGTTAGGGGCTACTACACTTAATGCATATATTATATATATATATATATATATATATATATATACAATATTATCAATCTACATATATACACACCTACACTTATGCATATATATATATATATATATATATATATATATATATACAATCATACATATATACACACCTACACTTATGCATATATATATATATATATATATATATATATATATATATATACATATATATATATATATATATATATACATATACATATATACACACCTTACACTTATGCATATATATATATATATTATATATATACAATCATACATATATACACACCTACACTTATGCATATATATATATATAATATATATAATACAATCATACATATATACACACCTACACTTATGCATATATATATATAATATATAATATACATCATACATATATACACACCTACACTTATGCATATATATATATATATATATATATACAATCATACATATATACACACCTACACTTATGCATATATATATATATATATATATATACAATCATACATATATACACACCTACACTTATGCATATATATATATATATATATATATACAATCATACATATATACACACCACACTTATGCAATATATAATATATATATATACAATCATACATATAACACACCTACACTTATGCATATATATATATATATATATATATATACAATCATACATATATACACACCTACACTTATGCATATATATATATATATATATATACAATCATACATATATACACACCTACACTTATGCATTATATATATATATATATATATACAATCATACATATATACACACCTACACTTATGCATATATATATATATATATATATACAATCATACATATAACACACCTACACTTATGCATTATATATATAATATATATACAATCATACATATACACACCTACACTTATGCATATATATATATATATATATATATATATATACAATCATACATATATACACACCTACACTTATGCATATATATATATATATATATATATATATATACAATCATACATATATACACACCTACACTTATGCATATATATATATATATATATATATATATATACAATCATACATATATACACACCTACACTTATGCAATATATTATATATATATATATATTATAACAATCATACATATATACACACCTACACTTATGCATATATATATATATAATATAATATATATATACACAATCATACATATATACACACCTACACTTATGCATATATATATATATATATATATATATATATACACAATCATACATATATACACACCTACACTTATGCATATATATATATATATATATATATATATATATATATATATATACAACCATACATATATACACACCTACACTTATGCATATATATATATTATATATATATATACACACACACACACAACCATACATATATACACACCTACACTTATGCATACACATATATACATACATATACATACATACATACACCCATACATATATATACACACATATACATACATATATATATATATATATATATATATTCCATGAAAGATAATAATCATAATAAAGAAAATAAATTTTATAATCCTAATAATAGTAACAGTAGTAAAAAAAACAATAATAAAAATAAAGAATAAAGATGAGAACTAGCGGCTACTATAGGCTATTGGGGATTTAATAACGTTATATCTGGAATTTCACTTTGTGTCTGCATTTGGCTACCAGTTCATTACATTTGTTCAGTAGTTTTCTAGAGTTCTTAAACAATATTATCTCTATTTTCTCCGATATGTAAAGTTGGCATTTACTTTTGAAATTTGTGGCCGAGTTAGAAGTTCGGACTATTTTCCATTTAACCACCAGTTTGTTGTTGGAGTTCTTAATGGACCAGTAATACTTGGATAATTCCATTTTGTTAGATAATGCGGTGTTGTTGAAGGAATGCCTGTGGGTGTAGTACCTTTGTTTAAATGGTCCTGCAGTAATTCCAAGGAAGTGCATGGTGTTTCCCGGATCGTTTCTAGCTGATATTTGGGCTTCATATACTATGTTGCTGGCTAGACAGTTTCTATCTAAGGGGCATTGTTGAGTGTCTCTACAGTTGCATTTCCCTGTGTTCAGGTTGCTGTCTCTAGTTCTGATGCTATTTAAGTTTATATTGATGTTCACCTCTGTATTTACTTTCTTGTGATATTCATTCAATACATTTCTGTTTGGGCATTGATTATGCTACTCATATTGGGAGTAAATGAGTAGCTAATTTTTAGGGTATTTCTATTTAATATTTTGGTTAATAGGTTGTTTTGGTTAAAGAGTTTATTTATTAAATTCAAGAAAGTTCTATTTTTTCCGGTTCATTTTTTTCATATCTCATAAAATAAAATCAGGAGGGTAGACTCGTAAAAAAAATATTTGCGCTAATATATTTTAGAAAAAAACTATTTCAGATATATTTTCATCAAAAGATAAGCAATTCTGGAAATTGTCGTGAAAATCGGACCATTAATTGATTTTTCATAATTTTTTTTTTTTTTAATCCTCTTGTCGTAACTTGTTTTGGCTACGTTAAATTTCAGTTGATTTAACGGTGCAAAAATGAAAACATTGTTTTTCAATCATAATTTTCATTATTTCCGTAAGCTGAAATTTTTTTTTTTTTTTTTTAATCATCAGGAGATTTTTTAATGTTTCTTCTTTCGAATGGACTAAAGATTTTCAAGATATTAACTTTTATGCCGAGTTTCATTGTGTTAAATATAGGGGTGTAAATTTTACAGGAAAAATTGGTGGTACCTCACATATTTAAAGGGTTTTTTTATGAGATTTGCCAACATTTCTGCTTTAAAAAAAAACAATTTGAACAATCCGATGGCTTTTGTGATAGAATCATAATCCACCTTTGTGGCCGTCTACCGGTTTTAGTACAGTGAACAATCTATTATAGATTTCTTATCAGGATATTAGATCAGTTATAAGACCGATTTCAAACGTTGTCAAAATCATCCTTCTTGGATGTGATTACAAACTTCAAGATTATTCAACTTACAAACTGCAAAGAAAAACATAAAATTCGACGAAAATACAACCAAACTACAAAGACAAAGAAACCAAAGAAAAATGACTTAATTTCAAACGACCAATTCTTTCAAAGAATCAGAATTCAATTCTGTTTCGATTCTATTTCTAAGAAACTCAATTCAAACAACCAACTCTATTACAATGATAATTCTAATAACTTTTTGTTAACCAGATTATGCAGATAAGTTCACCGCAAATTCAACAAAATTTGCAAACAACTTTTTCTCTCAAACCTAACTTTCCTCTCCTTTCCTTTTCTTTATTAAATTGTTACAATATATTTTTTGTCTTCTGTCTTATCTTTTCATCTAGAATCCCAACTTGAAATTTGCGAGAAACTTTACCCACGTAATCCCCTAAAATATTTCCCAATATATACGAAATTCGGTATTTTGCCCATATATTGGAATTTGGAATTATTTCCCCAATATATAATGTGCAAAACAAAAACTAAGGAAAATACTTAGCCTTTTCAATTTAAAGTAAACATTTGATTGAAATAAAAGATCTTCTTTATTACTTCATACGCTGAAAATGTTATTAAAAGTGACTTATTAGTTTATTTCTGTTGAGTTTTTTTAAAGAATTTCCAATGACCACTCTTACGAGGTAAGTCAGAAATGTTCCAGGGCTGGTGTCACAAAAGATCTATTTCAAACCCGTTCACTACGAGTTCTTGCCACAGGCTCGGGCGATCAACCAGCATGTCTACTAAGAGTAAGAGTATTTACGGGGATTTGTTGGAGCCCTTATTCTTCGTAGTTGGCTATTTCGGACGAAAGAAAACAAACAAACAATTACGAATATAAAAATGCAGACACTTGTATTATCAAAAAGTACAGAAATGTTGTTGCAAATTTTAATGGCATTTGCTACAAACTTATCTGTGAGGTTAAATACTGTTCGTTGGAGAAGTGGTGATAACAGGGGTATTCTGGTCGCTGGTTGGAATGTTGTTAAGACGCTTCGTCAGGTCGTTTCTCGTTCTTCAGCCTTCTGTAGTATGCTATTGTGACAGCCTTCAGAGTAGTATGCTGATACAATGCCTTAGAAAGTTTGCTGGTGGTAGAGTTCTGTAGAGACGCGTATGTTTTGTCGGTTCTCGGCCGATAAGTAAAGTAAAGGATGCTATTTTAGAAGTTTCTCGACTGTGTAACTGTTCTTTTAAATGACAGTGGATGGGGCCCTTTTCAAGTAGACTATTTAGGTCCTCAGCCTTCTGATAAGTTTGCTGTCGAAACGGCCCTCAGAAAGTATGCTGTTAAAAAACGCCTCCGTCCAGTTCGACGGCCTGTAGACAAGTTTGGTGGTGGGACCGCTTATTTTGCGACTTCCCTCAGTGACTGCTGTGTGATAAGTGAGGTTTGGTTTGATTCTCGCGCCAACCTCCTGTTGGCGATTTGCCCCCTAGCGGCAGGGGAAAATAATTCTCTGTTGAATTTCCGATAAGAGATACTGTGGCGTTTGCTTCGTTTAGTGCGCGAGAAGAGGCGAAAGATGTGGCAGGACAACTCGTGGGTGCTTCACCATGACAATGCACCTACCCACACTACCCTGAGTATCCGAGACTTCCTGGCCCAGAAGAACACCACTGTGCTGGAGCAACCTCCATACCCGCCGATCTGGCTCCATGTGATTTTTTTCACTTCCCAACCTCAAGAGGATCATCAAGGCAACCCGTTTTGAGAATGTGCACGACATCAAAAAGGTCGTGACGACAGAGTTAGGGAGAATCCCAGAAGAATCCTTCTAGTAGTGAATGCAAGTGTGACAGAGAAAGATGGGAAAGTGCATTAGACTCCAGGGGAATTACTTTGAAGGGGATAACTTTTAGTTTGTAGTTTGGATTTGAAATAAAACATTTTGTGACACCAGTCCTGGAACTTTTCTGAAACAGCTCGTATTGTTAGGTGCGCGTTTTTGTACATACCTAGTTTTTTAACATTCCTATTGCAAGAAATTGTCTTTTTACGAAAGAACCAAATTATTTATGAAAATTAGTTTTTCCAGAAGAAAAAAACTGGAATAATATTTTCTATTTTTATCTATTGCTGCTACCAAAAAGCTTTTAAAGAAAAGAAAATAAAGCATTAAAGAAAATTACCGGAAATATATTAAAGCGGGGACAATTTTTCCTATGTCACCGCATAAAAAGCGCCACTAAGCATGCGCACATCAATTCACCTAACACCGTTTTTCTGAACTGTTTTTAAAATTTTTGCGGCGTGTGTAAGTTTGTTTGTTATTTTTCTACAAAAACGTTACTTAATGTTTGTTTTTTTTCTTGATGTGATTCGTCCATTCAATAATAAGATAAATGTTTGTATTTATTAATGTTGAATAATCTTAAAATGTCTACACGGGATGATTGGTTTTTTACCAACTCAAATTTTTGAAATTTATTTTCTTAGAAATAAAACAAACATTCTTTATGACATTGTAAATTAAATTTAGTGAGTAAATTAAACAAAATAAGAGTATTTATATTTTTTGATTTTCTGTTAAATTAAAATTATAAAATTATAGGTGTTTATACAGAATAACCCACACATGAAAATTCACTTTAATTTTAACTTAATGTACAAAAAAATATATATATATATAGAAATGTTTGGTTTGGTTTCTTTGTTTTAATGGTATATCAACCTTCGTGGGTTATTTAATGCCAATGCCATCCATGTAGAAAAACAGCAGTAGTACTATTTAACCCATGGCTAGGAGTCATAACATTCTCAAGAGTATGTGTCCGAAAGTGAACGTAATAGAGCGACTGGAGTTCGAACTCGTGTGCCACGATGTCGCAGTCCAGTATGTTAGCTACTACACCACGGGGACTCACCCATAGAAATATTACATTCACCGTTCAATTAAGAATAAGTTTCAGTCGTTTACTTTTTTGTCACAAATGCAGGTAATTTATGAGGAAGTGCGTCCCGGTCTCCTGCTTCAGAAATTGCTACCCGGTGACTATTAAAATAACGTCCCCAGCTAAAACAACCAACTTAGGGCATTAAATGTATTTTAGAGAGAGTGGCTACTCTTTTTTGATATGAACAAATGGAGATGGGTGGATATATATATATATAATAAACAAAGTAAAAAAAAAATGAACAAATTGAGGTAGATAGATAGATATCCATCTTAATATCTAAACAAGATTTACAACAAATTTCTATAAATAAACAAGAATTACGACAAATTTCTATGAATAAATTTCTAAACAAATTACGATAAATAAATAAGAATTACGACAAAAGAGAGAAGCCCCCCCCCCCTCTAAAATACATTTAACGCCCTAAGTTGGTTGTTTTCTTTCAAGTAACACCACCAAGACGACATAGCTGGGGACGTTATTTTAATAGTCACCGGGTAGCAATTTCTGAGGCAGGAGACCGGGATGCACTTCCTCATAAATTACCCAAATGCAGAATAGCGCGCAAGAGATAATATCATTAGACTCGCATTTTACGTATAAATAGCATTAGATTACGGAAACTCCCGTAGTAACGTTTTGGGTATTTCCGTGATATGTAATGCTTTTTAGACGTAATCTAATGATACTATATCTTGTTCACTATTCTGCATTCGTACCGTTTTTTTTATTACTTCCCAATGTTACATCTTGTTACAATTCATTAAAGTTTACACCTAGTTTTTAGTCTTTCCCAATCCAAACCAAAAAGAAAATGTTGACTTAGCGTTGATTGCTGATATATAATTTTGGGGATTTAAATGTGATTATTCAGTAAAAAAAAACAATGAAGCAAATAACTAATTTAATTTTATGTAGATGGCCAATGTGAATAATTAATATACTTTTAGGACCAGTGTTAGGGTCTCATGCCCTGCCCCCAATCTATGATACAGGAGGGAGCACTCTACTTCATGTCAATTTTCATGAACTATTCATTTAAAATATATGAATCCTCTCTCTTCTAAATGTCACTTTTCATAAAGTAGTACTCATAGAAAATATATGAACCCCCACAGTATTTAATTTTAGTTTTGATAAAGTAATATCATACAGAATATATGAACACCCACTCTACTATATATTTTAAAAAAACAACAGATTTGGCATTAAATAATCCACAATGGTTGATATGTCATTAAACGCCAACTAACCAACAAATGTGGTCATGATATTCTTTTCTCGAAGATAAGTAAGAAATTCAGTCTATAATGAATTTTTAGATGATAAATTTTTAATATATTTTAATTAAAAAGAGTGTAAAGTTAAAATGGAATGGTTGTCCATTCATTTGTAAATATTGTTATGAACTGGTTATACAACTTTTCAAAGTTAAACAGCTGATTAATTTCAATGTCTCAATTTCATAACTAAAAACTATCGAAAACCGATAGTAGAATTATCTTCCCCTGCCGCTAGGGGGCGAATCGCCAACATCGTATGTTGGCGGCAAAATCAAACACCATCACTTATCTGGAGGCTGTTGACCTGAGGAGTCACTTTAACAAGGGCTCCATCCACTGCCACTTCAAAGGGCAGTTAACCAGGCGAGTCGCTCAAAAAAAGCACTCCCCAACACTTTTACTTATCGAACGAGATCCGACCAGGAGAGACGCGTTTTTAACAGCACTCCAAAACCACAGCGAGTAGAATCCCTTTCTAGCGCCACTTCACCAATGAACTGTTAATTTCACCTCTCAAGATAAGTCTGGTAACAATTGCCAACAAATTTGCAGCAATTTTTGTATCTTTGTTTAATACATGTGTATAATTTCCATTTGTGTTGTTTGTCTTCTTTCATCCGAAATAATTGCCGACCACCAGGAGATTTAAGAGCTCCCTACAACCCTCGTAATTCCTCTTAAAACCAGGCAGACAAAAGAGCAATGATGAACAAGAAGAAGAATAATAACATGCAGACCAGATTATAAAAATTAAATATGGTTTTAGCTTTAGTAGCTAAACCACTTCTTATAATACGTTAGGAGGCTTCGTTGAAGTCTCTAACGTTGGTGAACATATTCAAAGAAATCCAACAAAGAGGTACATAGCAAAATACAGACTTTATTGTCTGAGCACATTTAACATAAAATACAGATACAAAAAAGGATGAACGTCCTAAGGAAAGAGTTCTTGGTTAAACAAAGAGATGAAAGTTTCCTTGAAAGGTTATCACTTCTTACAGGAGCCGTGGGGTAAGGGTTTTTCCATGAAGGCAGCCCCCCCCCCCCCAGTCCCAACGGACGGACACACCACTAGTGCATGTCTGTGGATGCCAGATGAAAGAGAGAGAAACTTTCCGGGCTGAGTTTAAATAGCCAGGTAGTAATGCCATCTAGTGCCAAGCCCTGGTGGCAAAGGAAGATAACCCTTTTCCACTCAACTCCATCCCAACAAAGAAAGATAATCACTACAAGATACAGGAAGGAAAGAAAACCTCTCATTTAGTTTCCTCTTAAACTCTTTTTATTTTTCTTCATAAAAGTGTCTCGTTGTGTCTTACTAAATCTTAAAGCTCAGCACTGACTATATCAGCAGCTGGAATTTTTAACTCAAAACCAGGCCACCTGTTGGCCGTAGATGGTGACCCATGATGTTTAAGGACAGAATCCTAGTGGCTGAGCAGTCCATGACATGCAACATTCCACTCTTACTTAGGCTAGATGGGCAGTTGGAGAGGCCCCCTCTGATTAACCAACTGGTCGTGTTGAGCCCTAGCATCTATATGATTCTCCCAACCCTATTGCCCTTTTGGCAAACCCCCAACCCTTTTTATCATATATGTGCTAGAAGGTGGTCGCTGAAAGCCTTAGTGTCCTGGGTATGATGGGAAACTTCATCTAATGGTGAAATTTCAATTGGGAGCTGTGGGGAATAAAGCAAAACATCTTTGGCATAAAATAACACAAGGGTTGACATGCTGTAAAATCCAACAAACCAAACCAAACCAAACTGGTAAAATTAAGAGCAAAGCTGATGTTTTTTTTATGTCTTAATGACCAACTCTTTTATACTGGCCACAAAAAAAAAACACTAGTTATAGTGCTCCTAGTGAATAGTCCACCTTCTTTTAGGAACCAGATGTTGCTCAAACTGCTGCCTCACTTCTTACAGCATAGCAGTTCTTGGATCAATAGAGGGACATGTCAAACCCCATTCACTGTCAAACACTTCCTTATCAAGTGTGGAGATTTCACTTCCAATCAGAAAGAAATATTTCAACGCAAATAATACAGTGCTTACTACTTTCTCTGTTTGAGAATACCAACATGGATGACATTTTATCCTTCTTGAAAGAAATAAAGATATACCAAAAATTATGAATTAAATATAAAATACATCTGTAAAAATACACCTGTAAAGGAAACTTGAATACCAACTTTTATCTCACATTCTAACAGTTTTGGCATTAAATAACCCACTGGGGGGTTGATATGCCACTAAACAAACCAGACCAAATTATATCACTTTTTGTGTGTGTAAGTGTTTAATTAAAGTTTTATTATTTTCAATTATATGTAAATTCTTAAAACATTCCATAAAATAGACACAAATTTGTTAGATGCTGTATTTTTATGGTTTTTGAGAAAAATTGAGGGTATCCAGTAGCTAAAAAAGTTGATGTAATATAGAAAAACTGAGGTCATTTTTGGATTCAGAGGTCAAAAAATAGTCAAAAACCAGTGTCAGATCCAACTCAAGGAAGATTGTGTTCCCCAGTGTTATCGTTAATGGTTTTCCATTTCAAAATGTAGTAATGTCATTATTATTCGCTAAATATATATATATATATATATATATGTGTGTGTGTGTGTCCTGAAGATGATCTCTTGTTTGCATGCCTAATGTTTTGTTTTTATTACTTCATTTTATATTAATGTAAATATCATATTGTGTGTCTAAACAAATTTTTCTTTTTTTTTTTTTTCATTTAGAATTTGAAAGCATTTTTTTGAAAAATGGCGCATTATAAAGGAGCTGCTTCAGAGGCTGGCAGAGCCCTGAATTTGATGAAGAAACGCCAAAAAGAACACCAGGAACTGGAAGCAAAGAAGAAAAAAATTGAAGAAGAACTAAAGATTGGAAGCATTCAAAATAAATTTGCTGCCCATTACGATGCGGTTGAACAACAACTTAAATCCAATACAATTGGTAAGTCAGTTTTCATTAATTATTGTATATCTCAGTTGGTAGAGCATCTGTCTTGGAACCACAGGGTTCTGAGTTCGATACTGCCCCTCACCATTTTCTTTTAATATTAGCAAGAATATGCGCCCTCCAGGTGTAAGTATTTAAGTTTTAATGTAATGAAATATATTAAATTAGAAAGACTAATGAAATTAAATAAGAATGCATATAAAAAGATTAGTTATTTTGATTATATTTTAATTGCTTTCTATATAAAATCATTCATAGGATTGATATTAATATTTTGGAGAATAAAACAATATTATTAGAGTTCAATAACACCAAGTAATTATCTATTAAATCCAATTTTGTTAAAACCAGTATGCAAATTAACCATGCCATATATCATGTAAATCTTTACTTAGTGATATATAAGACAGAACTCAGAATTTCATAGAGACATCCTTAATAAATAAGATTTATTCTATGTATTAAGGATTTTGACTATAAATTAAATATCCATTGATGAACTGATGTAATTCCTGAGGGTATTGGGATGTAAATAGTGACAGTTACAGACAGACACCAAATCTCCATTATAATAAGATTTCACATGATGTTCCTGAGCCCAAAATATTAAATACAAATAATCCTATTGGTTGGCCCAAGAACTTTTCTGTATACTTTTGTATTCAAGAAATTTTTAGTTTTTTCAACTTTCACTTAATTGTTTTATTTTCTTCCTTTTTTTTGTTATTGTTTTTTTTTTCTTTTTCTTTAAGCCACAAACCACAAAAATCCTAGATCAATATTTGTTTTTTGTATTTGTTGTATTGATGGTTTAGCTCAATCAGAAGAGCATCCACCTAGGAACCACAAGGTTCCGGGTTCGATACGGGCCCTCACCAACTCAGCACATGAGTAGCACAGCTTGGATCTGTGTGGTAAAGTGGGGAGCTAACAGTAGGTGTGGAGTTCCATCTCATAAAAACAATCTCCCTAGTCTAGCGCTAATGTAAAGGGGATAGATGCCTTGCTGTTAGGCTGATACCAACAATAGGTCACTCTACTGACTTTAATACTTGTGCATTTGTTAATCCATGTGTAATTGCGTGATCTTGCAGAATCTGCATCTGCTGAATTCAATCTGCAGTTTAACGCACTTAGTGCATCATTTCTCAAATTTCTTTACCCCCCCTCCCTCTTCTAAAAGATTTAATTAAAAAAGAAAAACAGTCATTTCTAAAATTCATTCAGCTTCCCCTCATATGTTAGTCATCATCATCATTAAGTCATGCCAACAGCATGGATCTCCATGACTCTTCCTCACCACCTGTCCCTATTGGCCATCACTCCTGGAAGATCTGTATTGGTCGAGATGCAGTCTGCACATGTCAGTAATCCTGTTCAGGGCTACTCTTCCTTCCTCCTCTCAATACTACCTATCTAAAAAAACATTTTTGTTAAAAAGAAAGAAAAAGACTATTATTGACCGAGTTCAAATAATGAAACGTATAAGTGTCACTGTCAATTATAGCTTAGCAAGTCTCTCTCTCTCTCATTCCTCCTCATAGGACAGCACCACTCCAAGTGACCAGTACAAATAATTATCTGCTTTTATGGGGGTTGGAAAAGTTGTTATGTAAATCGTGAGAGATATGCAGTTTGTGATGACCGCCTCCACCATGCAGCAATTAGGTGCAATTGATTATAATAAGAATTCTTCTAATACAATGTGACTAGATACCTAGCTTAATGAGGGAGTCCCTATTGCATTGTGGGTAATATTCTAGACTGCAACATCATGGTAAGGGAATTTGAACTCCATTTGTGCTATTATGTTCAGCATCGGACTAATACCCTTAGAAAAGGTATGAACCTTCTTATCCCTGCCCAGCTATGGGTTAAATAGTACTACTAATGATCTACAAGGATAGCTTTGGCATTAATTAACTCCCAGAGGTTGATATGCCATTAAATAAAAAAACCCAAGCTGAGTGGCCACTCAAGTCATCGCTCTTGAAGTGATGTTTCTCAGATTTGTTCAAGATAGCATGCAGCATCCTTGTTTAGTTCCCATCTAGCATTTCATTAAAGTTTAAGTGGTACAGCCATACAATAGCACTTACACGGCTACAGCTTGGAAGAATTTTTGCTTTATCTTAGGAAGATCAGATTTCTATATGAACAATAATCTGTCTATAGCAGTGCTTACCTTTCCTATGCATATATTGATATCACTTTCTATGTATGTGAACTGGTCTACTAATTTGAGAGGCTTACCATCCAGTGTGGAGGCAGACTTTAAGCCAGTAACTTTTAAAGAAAAATTTCCCTCCATATCAAAATCAATCCCTATTTTTTTTCTCTCTCTCTCTAAGGTTTGGTGACCCTGGATGAAATGAAGGCAAAACAGGAAGATGTTGTGAAACAGAGAGAAAGGCAACTTGCAAAAAAGGATGCTGAAGCACAACTCTATGCAAAGCAACAGGAAGAGAAACGAAGAAAAGAAAAGATGAAGGTAAGTAAGGATCGTGTGGAATGATGCTGCTCTTGATAGAATTTTACAAAACTAGCAGGATCTGTGGATATACCACAGTATGATAATTTGATTATTATGTTTTATTTGTTTACTTAAGAGCTATTGCAAAATAGTTCAATATGTAAAAAGTATAATAATCTTGATTTAACTCTCTCCCACTCTTTTTTTTTTTTTTCTTTCTTTCTTTTTTTCATCTTTTCCTTATGTTCGATTAGCATTATCGCTTCCGCGTACTCACCCCCTCACTTTATCTTTCCCCAACTCTCTTTCTTTCTTATTATATTTTTTGTGTAGCATGTCCTTTTTCTTCCCTTTCTTTCTTCATAATAAAAATGGAATGGTCCATTATTTAGCTGAGGTGATGACACTCATAAGAAATAAGAATTCGGTGGATATGCAACACCAGATAATCAGGATTTATATTTTTGCATTTCATCTTTGACAATTTGGACAGTCTCATTTTTAACAAGAGGGTGTTGCAAGATGATAAAGGTCATACAATTAAGGAACACGAGTATTGATATATAAAGTAAAGTCCACAGGGTGGCCTAATGTTGGTATCAGCCAGACAGCTAGGGAGTCTATCACCTTTTCACTAGCACTAGACCAAGGAGATTGTTTTTGCATCTGAGGTGGAGCGCCACACCTAACATCAGCTCCTCACTTCACCGCACAGATCCCTGTACTAATCATACGCTGAGTTGGCGAGGACTGGTATTGTGAACCTTGTGATTCCTAGGCAAGTGCTCTACCAACTGAGCTAAATCAGCCCCAATAAGATATAGATATAGATATATAGATGGTCTTAACCCCCCCCCCAAAAAAAAAAAAATCCTTGCAATCATTTGAATTCCTATTTTATTTGTTGTTGGTGTGATTTTTGTTGACTTCTTCATCTTCTTCTTTGTAGAGGGCTGCCCTGTCGTTTGATCCAGATGAAGGAGATGATGATCTGGAGAGTGAAGAAGAAGAGATTGAACTTCCTGAGATTGATGAAATGACTGGTAAGGTGAAAAAAAGACGCCTGGGCAAAAATCCAGATGTTGACACAAGTTTCCTTCCCGATCGAGATCGAGAGGAAGAGGAGAATAAAATGCGGTAAGGTTCAGCTCCTTAGGGGTCTTATTTTTCTTCTTATTTTTCCAGACATCCTTATCTTTGTTATTCTTTTTAACAGAATGTTTTAATCAGTTTACTCAGATGATGATTGCTTAATTAACACGTTAATGCACTTCCAGGGTTCCATGGGTCAACACACCTTAATGCACTTCCAGGGTTCCATGGGTCACACACCTTAATGCACTTCCAATGGGCCAACACACCTTAATGCAGGGTTCCATGGGTCAACACACCTTAATGCACTTCCAGGGTTCCATGGGTCAACACACCTTAATGCACTTCCAGGGTTCCATGGTCAACACACCTTAATGCACTTCCAGGGTTCCATGGGTCAACACACCTTAATGCACTTCCAGGGTTCCATGGGTCAACACACCTTAATGCACTTCCAGGGTTCCATGGGCCAACACACCTTTATGCACGTCCAGAGTTTCATGGGTCAACACACCTTAATGCACTTCCAGGGTTCCATGGGTCAACACACCTTATAGCACTTCCAGGGTTCTATGGGCCAACACACCTTAATGCACGTCCAGGGTTCCATGGGTCAACACACCTTATAGTACTTCCAGGGTTCTATGGGCCAACACACCTTAATGCACTTCCAGGGTTCCATGGGTCAACACACCTTATAGTACTTCCAGGGTCAACACACCTTAACCATTTATCTATCACTGTTTATAATTGAATTTTCTACAAAATGAACGGAAGTAATTAATGTAATTGATTAAAAGTTGCCTCCTTTGACATAGATTTTTTTTAATAAGGTAAGATAATAATTTACAAAGATGTTTTAATACTCTTATTTGTTGATCTTGGGTGGTTTCAGGCTGTCCAGGCTGATCATTGAGTGAATTTGGGTGCTCTGGTTCCAGGGTTCTGTGGGTCAATTTAGTAGACTATGATTTTCGATTATTATCTCTAAAAAAATTTTTTTTGTCCTCAGAGAACAACTTCGCCAGGAATGGGTTGCCAAACAAGAAAAAATCAAGAATGAAGAAATCGAGATTACGTACAGTTACTGGGACGGTTCTGGTCATCGGCGCCAAGTGAAGATGAGGAAGGGCAACAGCATCCAACAATTCTTGCAGCGATGTCTTGAAAATCTTCGCAAGGAATTTAACGATCTCAAGTCAATCACGGTCGATCAACTGATGTACGTCAAAGAGGATTTGATCATCCCACATCATTACACATTCTATGATTTCATTGTGACAAAAGCGAGGGGTAAAAGTGGACCGCTTTTCAATTTTGATGTGCACGACGATATTCGTCTTATCAACGATGCTACTGTCGAAAAGGATGAA
Source organism: Doryteuthis pealeii (assembly GCA_023376005.1). Taxonomy (NCBI): domain Eukaryota; kingdom Metazoa; phylum Mollusca; class Cephalopoda; order Myopsida; family Loliginidae; genus Doryteuthis; species Doryteuthis pealeii. Next base: position 49,331,503 of record CM042164.1, on the reverse strand, counting down.
TCACATGCGGGCAAAGTCTGTTTGCGAAGTTGGTATGAACGAAATAAGCACATCTTCCCTGCTTGTCGGTGGGAACCATATGATCCAGAAAAGAAATGGGATCAATATACTGTGTCAGATAAAAACGCAGCCAGGATCACCGTCAAATGAAAAGTTAGGGGAGGGGAAGTAATTCTACTCATTTCAAAATTGAACAATTTATTTGTCTTTTTTTTTTTTTTTTTTTTTTTTTTACCATTCCTCATATTAAGAGTACAATTTATTGAGGTATCATACAAAATTTTTTTTTTTTTTTTCAACTATGAGTTTATGGGGAACCTTTTGAAAATACCTGCAATTGTACTCCTTCAAATCAATCAATAATTTGTCTTTTTTTCTTTCTTTTTTCTTTATTTGATTTTTTTTTTTTTTACTGTGCCTCATATTAAGAAAACAATATATGAGGGCATATACAAAATATCTTTTTTTAATCAACTAAGAGTTTATGGGGAACCTTTTGAGAGTACCCGCAATTGTACTCTTTTAAAACTGAACCAATAATTTGTCTTTTTTTTTTTTTTTTAAATTTTTCATTTGATTTTTTTTTACCATGCCTCATATTAAGAATACAATTTATTAATTCATTATACAAAATATTTTTTTCGATTTTTTTACCATGCCTCACATTAAGAAAACAATATATTAGAGCAGACATGTTAAACATGAGGCCCATGGGCCGCATGCAACGCTCAGCAAGCACAGGTGTGGCCTGCACACAGACTGTGCTCTCATATGGTGCTTTTTAAAATGTTTTTTGCAAAAATTATTGGGCGAAAATTGTTGTTTATTTATATTAGGGCAATGTGTTAAGAAATAGAGCCTGTCTCTCAACCCTTCCTTTGAGTTGCAGAAGAAGGAGGCTAACTCAGTCAATGAAAGGGAGTGAGTATTTCCTCTTGCCTCCTCCTGCTTTTAATCAACACATGGCTATAATTGAAAGTAACAGTGACACTTGTACGTTTCATTATTTGAACTTGGTCAATAATAGTCTTTTTCTTTCTTTTTAACAAAAATTTTTTTTTTTAGATATGTATTCATTGGCTTTTAGTTGATAATAAATAAATTAATGATAATAATTATCACTTTGTTCTGTTAATGTAGAAGAAGGGTTTAAAGACTTAGTTATCATGTGTGGCCTTCATGATATACATTGTAATCCATGCGACCTTGGGGGGGGTTACTCAGTTTAACATGCTTTTTTTAACATGATTTATTTCATTGTTATAATTAAGAAATTCATAAGTGGCAGCTATATTGACATCACAATGTTATATATGTGCACCCACAGACAGACAACTACATACATACATACATATGTATGTATATATATATATATTATATATATATATATATACACACACACACACACAGAAGAAGGGGGAGGGGGAAGAGGCAGTCCCAATCCTGTATGCAGAGTGTTTAAGATATTGGTCATCTAACGTTAACCTGGGGATGACAATATTGTTCAGCAATCCCCTAAATCCTATTGCCCTTATCGCAAGTCCCAACCCATATATGTACTAGAAGGCAATGGCTGAGGGTTTTCTTGTCCTGGTATGACATTAAACTCTATCTGATGGTGAGGCTCTGAGAAATATGGAATACCCATTCATCACCATTACTCCCAGGTCCACTCTGACCTGGGTTTGTAATACCTGTTAGAGTCCCATCTAGGGGTTAAATAGAAAAAAATGAATTTTGAAAAAAAAAAAAAATTGAGTTTAAAAGAAAATTGGGTAGCCATCAATTATGAATAAAACAAAACTTCTCTGTAATTGAATAGAATGATGAATTTCTTTTTTGTTGTTTTTGTTTTTTAAACAACCAGGCGTCTAAAAAATATGTTGACTAAAATTGATGAGTTATGGGTTACATAGAAGAAAGTGAGTTTTTAAAAAAATTGAGTATCAAGAATGAATAAAACAAAATGTCTTTAGCATAAAATAACCGAACAAGGGTTGACATGCTGTAAAAAACAAATAACCAATACTCTAAATGACCAAGCAGCCTTCTCGAGGGACAGCACTGCTTGCTTCAGAAAAAATGTGACCTAAACAAAGTTCATCTCCTACCCCATCGCAGTTGACTAAACGGGTTTATTTCCTTAAAGTCAAGATATCTTTATGATGACATTACAGTACCGTAAACTACAATCTCCTGTTTTCTACAGCACAGAAATTCTAAGATAAATTCTCAATAACCATTTGCCAAGGTAGTTGATATTGTGGCCTATTGTCGGTATCAGTTGGACAGCGAGGGAGTCTATCACCTTTTCACTAGACCAGGGTGATTATTTTTGGTTAACCGGAGTGCTACACCTACCATCCGCTTCCCACTTTACCGCACCGATCAGATTACCCAATCTGTGCTACTCCTGCGCTGAGTAGGGACCAGTATTGAACCTGGAACCTTGCGATTCATAAGGTGGGTGCTCTACTGACTGAGAGCCTGTCTAGGGTAGAATGAATGCTTATCCATTCCAACTTTTAGAATGTGTCAAAACAATAACAGAGACATTACAGTCAAGTCATGCAGAAAGCACTGGCTAGATCACTGAAGTTAAGCAGCAATAAGCCTGTTCAGTACTTAATTGGGTGACCGCTTAAGAGGCAACAACAGGTACTATAAGTAACCTGAGTCATTTGTTTATCAAAATGACTTGAATCAACATTAAATTACCTTTTTTTTTAGTAGGCGGAGTGACCTATTGTCAGTATCAGCCAAACAGCAAGGGAGTCTATCCCCTTTTCACTAGCACTAAACCAGGGATATTGTTTTTGCATCTGAGGTGAAGTACCACACCTACGATCAGCTCCCCATTTTATAGCACAGATCCAAATCATGCTACTCATGTGCTGAGTTGGCGAGAGCCGATATCGAACCCAGAACCTTGTGGTTCTAAGGTGGATGCTCTATCGACTGAGCTAAACTGACCCTTTGAAAAGGGTTGATATGACGTGAAAAAAAACAAAGCAGAGATGAGAGTATGGAATGGGTTTATGGGTATGATTTTAAACTTCTACAATATCACTTGTTCTCATAAATTGGTAGAGATAAGCAGGCTTTCCTGAGGCAAAGAGAGATGAGGTTGAGTCTCACTGGGAGCTTTTCCTTTATTAATGTGTTACAATAAATGCTATTCCTTACTGTCATACAAATAATGATTCAAATGATTTTGCGATAAAAAGAATTAAAATTGAAAATGGGGGCAAGGAAAATACTAGTCTAATAGTAATTAGCAGGACCTGTGGATATTCCACAGTATGATAATTTAATTATTACAATATTTGATATGTTTACTAAAGAGCTATTGCAGAATAGTTCAACATGTAAAAAGTATAATAATGTTGACTTAACTCTCTCTCTCTCTCACTCGTTTTTAAAATTTACATTGATTTGACGTTAAAAATCTGTGAAGAGGCGTTTAAAATATCTACATTAATTTGCTAACAAAAACATGACTCAGAAAATATCTAAGTTGGGCCGAAAATTCGCCTGACACTGGCTTGCTAAAACATAGCCTAAATTAAGGCAGGAGACCGAGACACCATAAGATCAAAATTACCAATTCCGTAATTTACAATATCAATATTACAACTAAAACAAACATGTAACTTCTTTTTTTTTTTCTTTCTTTTTTTTCAATTAATTTTAATTTTACGTTGGGCATTTAAACGATGCAAGACCATTTGGAATGTTTCATTTTTAAAATTAGGTGAAATAAAATGGGACAAATAAGAAATATGCGATTAAGTGACACCAGATAATTTGGATTTATATTTTTGCATCACATCTTGAACAATTTGGATGGTCTCATTTTTAACTAGAGGGTGTTGCAGGATGATAATTGACGGAAGATTTAGGAACAAAACCATATAGATGATATGAACCATGTTAATTTTTTTTTTAAATCAGGGTGAGTGAGGTCAGAAATAATTGGCTTAAATTGTGATAGGGAGAGATAGTTAAAAAAAAAAAATTTTTAAATGAATAATTAAAAATATTTCCTACCTCTCTCCCATTATTGTATTTGTATATATATTTCATATGTGAAATGTAACAATAATTATAGGACAGAGATGGAATTTTTATTCCCTCTGTCTTATAATAGTTGATACATTTGCATATAAATTGTTACATTTAATGAATGAAATTTATATGCAAATATATCAACTATTATGGAACAGAAGGAATAAAAATTCTGTCCCATAATAATTGGTACATTTACATATAAATTTAATTCACTAAACATAACAACTTTTATGGGACAGAGGGGGGAATATTTCTTGTAAATATCTGTAAATACAAGTAAAGAGTATTTTTCAAAAAGAAATCATTTTCTATTTCATAAATTTTTTTCCACATCTCTGGGTTTTTTCTGACCTCAAACTCTTAGGACCTCAGACCTCTAACACAGATCTCTAATATGAAGGACCCCAGACCTCTAACACCGAAGACCTCAAAGCTTTAAAGGTTTGAGATCCTAGGTCCTCGGACTTCTAACTCAGACATGCAGAAACCATATCCCAACTAGACCTTTATTTTCAGGACCTCCAAGCTTGCTTGTTTGTTTAGTAAACATAACTGTTTAGTGACATAACTGACTTTATAGACAGACCAAAGATGAGAGGATTACATTGGATTTATAGGGGTGGCTCTTAGATTCTTTCTCACCCCCCCCCCCCAACTTCAATCTTTAAATCTGAAAATCTCCTTTTTGGCCCCAAAAAAGTTGTCGGAAGTTAAAGAAGAATTTTGACTGTTCATAACCCCCTCTCCTGCCCCCTCAGGTGATCTGGTGTTTTTTAATTTCAATTGGGGGTGAGGGTGGGGGTCACATTAATTTGGCACTCTTTAAAGTATATTAGTTTCTCATTTATGGTTTACAGTTTAAAAATAAATACAGGGTGTCTATAAATTCCTGCAACAGATTTGAAATGTAACAACAAAGACGGCAGTCTTGTTGAAATGCAATAATCAAAATGTACATAAAAAAAATAAAACTACAAGAGTTGAACATTTTATCTGTTTTTTACAACGTGAATTATTAAGTTTTAAGATTTAAAACTGCTGCAAGACTTTATAAACACTATGTATATAGGAATAGTTGAGGGTAGGGGTTCTGTACAGTTGGGGTAGAGATTCTGAATTGAAGAGGCTGGGTACCTAAACTGGCTATACCAATAAAATATAAGTCTCAGATTTTTGCCTCTTCCCACTAACCTTTCTTCCCCAGCTCTGGCTATAGTGAGCACTCTGACTTCACTTCAGGGAATTTTATTTTTGACATTTTTTCTGTTTGATTAATGAATTTCCCCCCTTTTTTCCCATTTGTATTTTTAAAATCCTATTGTCTTAGTCATGACAGGCGCAAATAAACACTTGACACTTTGGGTTTGACTGGCCAGGAATTTTGGGCCAACCCGGACGAGCAACTAAAATAATTTTGTGTGTGTATTTTGTGAATAAAAATGTCAGTTTGAAACTATGATTTGAATCTTATTTGTTTGTATTTTTGAGATGAGTCTTGATGGGAATAATTTTGATTTTTGGACTGTTGTCCTCATCTTTATTGTGGTATGTATAAACACATACCTCGAGTTGTACAGGAAATGCTAATAAACTTTTTTTTTCCTAAATGATTGTGATTCTTCTTGTGACTCATGTCGGAATGATAGGCGTGCAAAAACAATGGCATCATTATTTGAATGAGATCTTCAAAAATTCTTTGATGCCTGTTTGATCAACTAACTATTAAAAACGATTTCACAGGTTGGATCATTACGATACTCACAAGGTACAATGAGGAAGGATGGAGGATAAAGCAGCCGAAATGTTGTGTTCATACATAACACATCACTCAATAAGTCCCGAGCCAGACATTTAGATGACACCACTAGTAAAAAATCCATATGATTTTTATAAAGTGCTAACCTTCAAATGGTATGTGTAAAAATTTGAGCCCAATCGGATTATTAGTTTACAAATTACAGTTATTTAAGTGAAGCTACTGTTGCAAATTTTCAAAACAATGGAAAAATTTGAATTTTGTGTGTTGATAAAACATTTATTTCTGATGGGTAAAAATACTGTTCAAGCAAAGCAACGGCTTGATAAGTGCTATTCAGACTCTGCTCCATTGGAAACAATGGTTAAGAGATGGTATGCTGACTTTAAACGCGGCCGTACAGACACAAATGGTGCTGAATGCCCAGGTCGCCCAAATTCGGCAGTTGTTCCGGAAAAGATAAAAAACTCAACAAACCTGTTTTGGCTGATCGTAAATTGAAGTTGTGTGGGATAGCAGAGGAGTTGAAGATATCAGAAGGCAGTGTATTCACCATTTTGCATGAACATTTATCAATAAGAAAGCTGTATTTAAAGTGGGTGCCGTGTTTGCTCACAGTCGGTCAAAAACAACAACGTGTCGATGATTCAGAGTGTTGTTTGCAACTGTTTCAACGCAACAAAAAGGAGTTTTTGCATAAATATGTGACAATGGATGAAACATGGATCCATCACTTCACTTTGGAGTCAAATCAGCCGTCAGCTGAGTGGACAACAGCAGGTGAAAGCTGTCCAAAGCAACCAAAGACGCAAACATCAGCAGGCAAGGTTTTGGACTTCGTATTTTGGGATCCGCAAGGTATTTTGTTCATCTATTACATTGAAAAAGGAAGAACCATCAATAGCGAATATTATATAGCATTATGCGTTTGATAGAAGAAAACGGCAAATAACGGCCACAAATGAAGAAGAAAAGCCACAAATGAAGAAGAAAAAAGTGCTCTTTCACCAAGACAATGCACCGTGTCACAAGTTGATTGCAACGATGGTAAAATTACATAGAATTGCAATTGGAGTTTGAACTTGCTTACTACGATTTTGCAGTTGAGTATGTTAGCCACTACGCTAAGTTAATTTTTTTCTCAACCAGAATTTTCTCATTTCTTGTGGAACATTATACAATGAAAATAGGAATGCCACCTCTTAGCAATAATTAAGGAAAATTCATCAAAAGGAAGATAATCCAACAATAAATCATATACAACCTGGCAGGCAAAAAGAACAGTTCACTCAGTGAGAATCAAGCTCAGCAAGCAAAAAGAACAGTTCACTCAGTGAGAATCAAGCTCGGCAGGCAAAAAGAACAGTTCACTCAGTGAGAATCAAGCTCATTATAATGGTCTGCTATTCTAATAAGCAATTTATCAGCCTTGTTGGAGCTTTGAATATGTCAAATGTATCCCCCCCCCCCACATTGAGGGGCTAAGAGGTCTCCCTCCAAAAAAAGGGGTGTCCTGAGTATGACACTAAACTGAATTTGGTGGTGAAGCTCCAGTTCTGAAGATCTGGGGAATATACTTTCATTGTCATTACTCCCAGGTCCACCCTAACCCAAAGTGGTACTACCTGTTTAGGGTCCCCATTTATGGGTTAAATAGATCTGTTTATACTAAAAGTAATTTGTCATTTGAGAGAGAGAGAGAGAATGTGTGACAGCTGGGCCAGGTGCATACTACTCCTTGAATCTCTAGTCCCACTATTATGTTGACTTTCGGACCTATACCTTTGGGTAAGGTACGTATTTAAATAACCTGGTCAGCATGTGATACAAATTAACAAATATGCCTGGGAGCTCCGGAAGGACAGGTCTCATATATTTTCTATGAATACATGAAAATTGACCTGTAGTAGAGAGCACTGGCCCAGGGTCAACTATAGTGTAGCTGGAGGTAAAGTGAATTACTGCACGAGGCTACAGATTGAACTCACAACCTCCAGATTATGAGTGGTGACTCCTGGTAAGTGTCCTGTCACCCCAGTTGGTTGGAGTGGTTTGGCCGGGGAGGAGGCATAAAGGCGAAGGCAATCTCTCTGTGGCGAATTACTGATCTTAGTTTGGCGGTCTTACAACGATTGTGTGAGAACAGAAGACCAGATGAATTGTTTTTAAATTACTTGGAATATATTCAGGGCTGGGGGTGCAGGAGACCCCAGCACAAGCACCTGGTGTCAACTACAGAGCCAAAGAAATTTAAAACTGTTATGATTCTAGTCGCTATTTTAGGTGCTTAGTTCTGTTGTTGTATTGAGTGCAGTTTCAGTGGATATTCCTTGTGGTATAAAAATTGATTTATTCCTTGAAGTAGAAAGATATAGTATCAGTTTTAATCCTTGTCTGCTGATCCTTCTGGTAGGAAATCTATTAGGCAAGTAATTTTAGAACAATTTATCAATGACCTTAAGGTCATTGGTGAATCCAATTCTTGCTAATTGGTAGAGTCTATAAATATAAGTTGAGACTTTTCATACATCTTATAACTAATAAGGAGTGGTTTAGCTCAGTTGGTAGAGCACTTGCTTAGGAATCGCAAGGTTCCTGGTTTGATACCAGCCCTCATCAACTCAGCGCATGAGTAACACAGGGATCTGTGCAGTAAATTGAGGAACTGGTGGTAGGTGTGGTGCCCCACCTCAGACGCTAAAATAAATTCCTTGGTCTATTAACGACATTAGGCCACCCTGTTGACATTACTTTTTTTTATACCTAAGATTTAATCCAACAAAGATAAGAAAAACAAGGAATTGGCAAAAAAGAATTTTTATTGAAATTCTGTCAAATCCAAAGACAATCTGATTAGCGGAAATAATTTGACACAAAATGTCGTATTAGGTTTTCTGTTTCTGATTACAGTGAACAACAATTTTTGCTTTGTAATAAGAATGATTTGTATGAGACATAGACTGTGAGATGAATACACACGTTCAGTTGGTGAACATGGAAAAAAAAAGAGGGGGGTGAAATTGCAAAACAATCAAATGTATTAACATCAAAGAACAAAGAAATAATAAAATTCTGAGAAATTGAGATATTTATAAAAAAAACAAATGGGGAGGGGGAAGGATTTTAAGGTATTATTTATCTTAAGGCTTATAAATAAAACATCTGCTCTACTAAATAAAAATCAATAAACCCCTAAGTGATCTATACAAGTGATTCCCAAAGTATGAGCCATGACCCACTGGTATGCCATGAAATTCAGACATACGCAAAATAAGCATAAAAGAAATGACTTCTATTGTAGTAGAGAATTTGAAAACTTAGGGATAGAAATGTCCCCCCCCCCATCATTAAATACAGAAGGGTTTGTAACCCTTTCATATTAATTTCAACTGATATTTGTTTGAAATTATGTATCAGCTTTTATATCCAGAGATTGTGGCCTTAAACTGAAGCACAAAGAGTTGTCACACCTATTGATAGATTTTGAAATTCTTATTAGAGAAGAAAATCCTTCAGTAACCATGGTAGTAAAGTCTGTGGAGTGGTCTACTGTCGGTATAAGCCAAATAGCAAAGGAGTCTATCCCTTTTTCATAAGCGCTAGACCAGGGAGATTGATTTTGCACCTGAGGTGGAGCAACTCACCTACTGTAAATTCCCAGAGGCTTTACCGCACAGATCAGATTACCTAAGCACTAATACCCTCGGGAAAGGTATGAATACAACTATTCAACCTCCAGCTATGGTTAAATAGTAGGGCAGACTGGGCTCTTTAACCATAGTAAGGTAACCAGTCGAGGTGAAGGAAAACTCTGAATTCAAACCTGTTAAACTCCGCTAAATAAACTGACTAGTGCCATATCCTGCTCATGCGGAGGGGTTGGTGTGTGTGTGTGTGTATATATATATAAAATAGTGTAGAACATATTGAACCAATATAGTTTCTATACCCTTAAACAAGCAATTCATTATAGCTTGAATAATGAAAGTTTAGCATTTCATATTTTTTAAATAAGCTTAATGGAAAAAAAATGAAATAACTTGAAAAATTTAACTGGTTGTTGACCACTAGAGACTTTGTCTCTGACCCTGCCAGGGAATAGTAAAGCCATCTGGCTACATTACCTACACTTGTCAAGTCTGCTTTTTTCTCCTAATTGCACTATAAGCAGGTCTCCTTGTCACAGGTTTTAGAAACTGTTTAGAGATGGGGTACTTGTAGGGATACAATAAATGATTATCTCCCTTAGAGAACAGGCATGTCTGTTATGGATTGTAGGTTTGTCACATGACAGTCTCAGAAATCCATTATTGATCTTTTTTCATCGCTGATTCTACCAGGGAATGGTATTATTACCATTATTGATCCTACCAGGGAATGGTAATACACTCATCAAATAACACTTTTTCCATTTTGTACCCATTCCACTGGTTCATGGAACAATGTGTATAATTTTAGCTATTGGGACATGTTTGTGTTTTCTTTCTTTTACTACCACTGGTAGGTATATTGTATTTATTAAATGTTTACAAATAAGTTTATCTATGTCTTTCCTTTCGTTTATTTAGTGTTAGTGTATTTATCACTGATAAATATCCTTAAATTACTGAACATATTTTTCAGATAAACATTGTCAATCATCATCATTAATTGTGACATTTATCTTCTTTTATTAATCTTTTTTTTTTCTCTCCAAAATCAAAATTCATTCATCTTCAATAGTCATCAATTTAACTCTTTGCCAACCAAATTTCTCCCCTACGGCTGTACCAAAATTTTCTTGCTATTTTTTTTTTTACCTATATGATGGGATATTTGAAAGTTCACTATTTATTCCCCTCAGAACACATTCTATTCAAATAAAGTCCTATTATTATTATTATAATCTGAGTCCTTCTGCTCAATTAAAATGAACTAACCATCTGTTGTTTTATACTTTGCTTACGGTAGGATCACAGTGGTTGGAGAGCCACTGTGAGAGGCTTAAAATAGGCAAAGAGTTAATATTATTTTTAGTACATCCAAACAATTTTGACATTCTTTGTGCTTTTAAAAAAATTTTTTTACTTAGAATATTTTGTACAATCCATTCTAAAGAAGAACTCTGTAATTAACCTTTAATAGTTATCTCCCTTGAGAAATCATAATGATTGGGGTGAATGTAAATGCAGACTAAGTTGCAAATTGGATTGAATTTTTATTGCACTAATAAAAATCTCATTACAATGTGTCACTTTTGCTATACCATACATACAAAATTCAAATCATCATAATCATCTTGGAAGATCAACGCATGATAATTGACAATGATTTATCTAAGATTAAAAAAATAAATTTTCTTTACTTAATAAAATAAACAAACATTTGAGTCTGTCCCCAATTTTAATAGAAACAATACAATAACTCACATCATAAAAGTAAATACATCAAGCCGGCCCCTAAAGACAAAGAAAAAATAATATAGCAGAATAAAAAGGGCCAGTGATAAAATTGTCCAAGAAATTATTTGGAATCACTAAATGGTAAACGGAATTGGAAATGGTAAACATTGAAACAATTGTTTTAATTTCGATACAAAGTCTCAAAGAATACACCCTAATGATATATACTGTGCCTTTCTTATGGGAGAGGGATAGCCGCGTAGTTGTATTTGATTGGAGGTTCTGCTGGTGCTTTTCAGCATTAAGTGCCTCAAATTTCACCATACAGTTCATTTGCTGCTGAGATCTCATTCCCTGACCGCAAGTGGCTGATCAACACTGAGTCACCCAAGTGAAGGTCTATGATGTTGTAAGACACAAAACACCTAATGATCTTGAGAATTACATCACTGTGGTCAGGGGAAACTTTAGGGTGTATTCCTTGTAATTTCAATACAAAGTCACAGAACGTGGGTTTCAACTTTGACATGGTAAAACTTGACAGAAAGTAAAAAGAAGAAAAAGAAAAAGGGTTTAATAATGGCATTTTTCTGAATATGAGAAAGGGGAAAAAAACGTATACGTGGCTTTTTTGTTTGGCCAAGAAAATCCCATTGATTAAATGAGTGAAACATTTAAGAATTCAGCAATGAATTTTGTTGGTTTGTAAATTTAATCTATGAGGCATGATATGAATAATTTTGATATTTCAGACTGTTGTCCTCATCTTTATTGTGTATAAATATAATGTTCAGGCCACTCTGAAACCATGATTGAATTCAGGGTAATCGTCTGAAGATGGCTTATTTTAAGGTAACTAAAAAAACACTCAGAGGCCGAGGTTACAGTGGCCTGAACATTGTGTTTATACACAATAAAGACAAGGCCTTGTGCCCAGCCCCTACAAGTGGGGTATGAGGCAAATACCCACAATAAAGACGAGGACAACAGTCAAAAATATCAACATTATTGAAGAAATTTAATGTTTTATGTAGCGAGCAGAAATGAATTACCTAATGAGGCTGAGTATGTGGGGAGGGGTGCACATGTGTCTTGCGTACAAGGTGTCTGTTTATCTCTTATAAGTGGTTGAAGAGAAGGTGGAGTGAACTGCCCAGCACAGAGACTGAACTCACAACCTCCATGTTTTATAAGCATTCTGTCACCCCTTTTGATTGGAATGGTTCAGCCAATGAAGAGAGATAAAAGCCAAGTTTCTCTCTCTCTCGAGAACACTTTACTTTTTTTGTTGCCTGGAAACTTTTGCCACTTTTTTGGCAGTTGGGAGAGCAGAGATTGGAATAGAGAAAGAATTTTTTGGTGACTTTAAACAACATATAGTTTACTAGAAGCAGCTACCCAGCATTGCCTTGGTAGAGGGGGTGGAATCTGGTGTATTGATTTGTTTTCTTTTGAGATTTACAAATGCTGGACATTTTTAAGTAGAATTTCAATGCCATTTCTATGTATATTTACGTTTTTAAATATCTTTAAATATAAATCAAATCTTCATAATTTTTGCACAAAAAAGCAAGAAATGGTGATATTTAATGTGTATAAATGTTTTTTCTTATTTTTGTACTTCTACACACCAATTGCTCTTTATAAATTACAAGCTCACCTAAAGGACGCCTTTGGCAGCCATTAAGCTGAAGTCATATCCTGTTTAGAGAATTTTAGATTACAATAGAATTTAATTAAAATGAAGTGTTCTCTAAAATAAAATTTAATAGTGACCTTGCTAGAGAACTTATTAGGCACACATACTATTATTATCAAATTGAAGATTCTTTGATAATAGCATTTACTTACTTTGCCCTCGGGCTAATGTGCCCAGTAGTTTTGGTCATTGGGCCGGTAAGATATTTAATATCAGTGTGATCTGGTCTCTTTAACTTTGGTTAGGCAACCAGTCTAGATGTAAAACTGTAAATTAAAACCTGTTAAACTCCACTTGATAAACTGACCTTGTGTCACTTCCTGTTTGTGTGGTGGGGTTGGTAAATATGTACATATATAAGTGGACACTCTCCTTGTCTTCTTTCATATTATGACCCCTTGTTTGGCTAACTCTCCCAAGTGGAGGGAAGCCATTTCCTGTATCATGACTTAAGAATTAAGTTTTCATTTATATATTTAGATCACACACACACACACACACAACAGCTGGCACCAGATCTCAGGAAGATGCTGTTCGGGATTTGGGAGTGTTGGAACAGTTATTCTATCACTGAATACACTTCTTCATTTGGTGTTAACCAGTGCACAATGATGTGGACGCATGAAGGGGACTTTGTGCAGTAGAAGCGGAGAATTTTTCGCTTCATGGTGGGTGGGCTGTTTTGTTAGTCAGTGGGAGCTCAACCCCAACTGGCAGATATAAATTGGTCAACCGGAAGAGGGGGTCCTTGTTGAAAGACGCCAATCCACCCTATAACCCCAGGAAATTAATATCACTGAGGATGCATTGAAAAATGGATGTTTATACATCTATTTAACCCCTTAGAACCCAAAGTCAGTATTTGGGCCACCACCTCGTAGATGTAAATCTACTCAGAGGGTGTGTGTGGGGGGGTACTGAATTCTGGATAGGGAATCTTCATTGCTATTGAATAGTATCAATATAACCAATTGGGCTGTTAAACAACTTTAGATTTTCAGCCAGGAGCAACCCCCTCCACTGGGGAGAGGGACACAGTCATGGGAGAGTCAGTTTTCTAAGGGTTAACAAAACACAATATTTATCTATTAATATATTTATATTAAAAGAAAGAAATAAATCTAAAATATTTTACATCAAGTTTAATTTGCCAGGGTTATTTGAATGCAGACAGATATTTCCTGTATCCTAAATTATATATATAAATATAATTTTGTTCTGAAGAAGATTGGAGATGTATATAGAATAAATATATATCAGATATACATGTTCAATACTGTAGATTATCAATCGAGACACTGTGTTGACAAATATATATTTTGTTCAAATAAATCATCTTTACATTTCCTGTTTTTCAATCTCACTGATTATTCTTCATATACACACACATCTATATCTATATCTATATATATATGCAAATATAACAACTATTCTGGGTTGGTTGGATTTTATGGCATGTCAACCTTTGTTGGGTCATTTTATGCCGAAGATATTTTGTTTTATTCATTCTTCATGGGTACTCAATTTTTTTCTTTTTAAACTAAAAAAAAAAAACAAAAAAAAAAAAACATTTTTTTAGAACTCATTTTACATCTAAGCCATAGATGGGGCCCTAACATGCATTATCATTCTGGCTCAGAGTAGACCTGGGTGTAATGGTGATGAAGGGGTACTCCACATTCCCTGAGTTCCAAAACTGAAAATTCACCATCAGATAGAGTTTAATGTCATACCCAGGACATTAAGACACTCACTGCCTTCTAGCACATATATGATAAAAAGAGTTGAGGCTTACCATAAGGGTAATAGGGTTGGGATGATCATAGAATCAAAGAAACCTCTTCAACCACCTGTCTAGCTTAAGTAAGGACCAACATGGAGTATTGCATGTCACTATTCTGGGAGAGGAGTTGTAAAAGAATCAATTAGATGAAATTCCCCACTTTTAAGATTACTATTTTTTTTTTTTTTTTTTTTTTTAAGTGTGAGTGAGAAATTTCTGATTCAGTTTCTATTGGAAAAGAGGAAGAGATAATCATTAAGAAAAAAAAAAAATTGTATTATTCACAAACCAATCAATTTAATTGTTGCAACCTTAAATATTTTTTGTGCTTCTTTTGTTTCAGATGAAAGGATTTTAAAAAAAAATGTTGAAAAAAAAATTGCTGGACTTTCTTTTTTGCAAGTCAACTTGCTGTCTTCAATTAAAAATAATATAATGGTTGCATAGACCAGGTGTATCAAAAGTATTTGCAGGTTTTTTTTTAACAGACCTTTAACCAACATTTATTTCATGTATACATCTAAAGACTTATTTGGTTGATGTTTAATTACATATATACATATATATAAAAACTATAAGATTTGTTTAACTTAATGTAAATTATTTCTATCAATTTATTAATATACATGAACTTGCAAACATCTATTTGACCCATAGATGGGACACTAACAGGTACTACCACTCTGGATCAGAGTGAACCTGTGAGTAATAGCAATGAAGGGGTATTAGTTTTTGTTTTAAAATACAAAAACTCAAGAAGTTTCCTATAAATATATTTTGATTAAAAGCTGAAAATACTTTTGGTATACACATATACATAAAAAAAAAGTACAAGACTCCACATCTCAAATTACTATTCCCTCAAAGTCATTTTATAATAGTTCAATTTGTTAAGATTTTGACCAATATAAAAAAGAAAAGAAAAGGAAAAAAAAAAAAAAAATCAAAAAACTTTTTGATAGCATTTTTAGTTTGTTCCTTATAGACAGGAATAGAGAATAAAGAAAAAGTGGGTACATATATATATATATATATTTTTTTAAAAACATTTTCTTTTATTTTTTAAGAAAAGCCAAGAAATCCAGGTTTAATGAATAACAATGATGAACAAAAAGCTACAAAAACGAAACAGAGCTTTGCAAGTTTGAAGAAAATTGAAATGCAATTTTTTTAAAGATCTTTTTTTCTTTTATTTTTAAATTAATATTGTTGTTGCTCTGTACACCAAATTGCTCCTAATAATTGGCAGAAAAAAAAAGGAGTCTCACAAGATGTGAATCAAGAAAATAAAGATAATATTATTCACAAACACAATTTTTAAACTTTAGAAAACAACAAAAAAGGAAAATATTCAGAGTTAAACTTTCCTCTAAATTATTTCCAATATAATTATAATTATAATAATAATTTTTTAAGAGTTAGAACTAATATTCTCCTTAAATTTCACGTGAGAAAAAAAAAGTATTTATTGGATGAGGTTAGGAGCAGAGTTAGATTATTTGTGTATTTACAAGGAGTTGTGAGCTGTGAAGACAAATATGAATATATATATATATATATATATATATATATATATATATATATATTATACATATACACACACACACACACACACATTCTTTTACATAGATCAACCATTGATTTATGGTTACAAAATTATCATTTTATAGTATTTTCTGAAGCTAAATGGTTGCTTCTAGTCCTTGCCAGTGGTTGATTTTCCAACTCTACAAAAATACTATAAGCTGAAACCAATTTTTTAATCTATAAATTAGACCTTCAAAACCTGACTGACATATACACGCAATATTTATCTAGAATGTAATGAGACCAATTTTCTAAAAACTTAATTATAAAGCATTTTTATTTCCTTCAAACTAAGTCCCTTTGGACCCCAAACTCCAACACCCTCTCCCTTGGATATAGGGCCAGAAGTCTTTCAAACAGCACAGTCTTCAACTGGTTCCTTTGCATGTTATAAACAATTCCTAAATGCCAACCACGGAGCTATGAACAAGTTTTTGCACCCCATCCCAAATATTCCTGTGGGACTATATGCCTACTTACTTCTTCCTTGATTTGAGACCTTGTTCCCCAAAATCAATAACCTATCTCTGTGGTTGCCATTTGGGAACTGTGACCCACCAACAGAAGGTAATGTCAACTTCCAGGAGTGGCAATTAAATCTTCATTCAAGGGAATTATATTTGGAAAAAGTTGAAGTTGATTAGTAAATAATTCATAAGATTTTTTTTTTTTTAAACAATCAGTCTCATTAATTCCTAAACATACCTTATACACCCACAACCACACACTATATGAGGAAAGTGAATAACAAAACACAGATTTTGATGAAACCAACAAAGGTGAAATATTAATTGAATGTAAATATCTGTTTTGACAGAATTTTTTTTACACTTTTTCCTCAACTTTTACTCACATTTTGTTTGTTTTTCTTCACACACATTATATATATATATATATATATATATATATATATATACACATACACACACACACATCTGGACATAAAAATATATCAATTGTTACATTTGAGTCATAACATTGTAATAACCTATCAAATGCAACAAATAATGGATGTGTAAAGAAAGAAATTTTTTTTTTACAATGTCTTTCTATTAAAGTTCACCTTTTGGTTATTAAAGGGTTAAATATTTTATGAAGAGCTTACCAGAATTGAGGAATAGATAAAACTGTCATTGTTTGGTGCAATCTTTTTTTTTTGATCAGTGAAATCCAAGGACAACCAATAATGGGAAGAATGAAGAGGAGATGCATAAAAAATAGACTAACATTTATATTCACTAATTTCTTTTATGAAATGATTATTCATTTTGATAAATGGGCTTTTTTTCTTTCTTTAATGAATTATGGTTACTTTATCTAATAATCTGGAGAAAGATTTTTTTTAAAAAAACTGTAGTTTTCATAATTTAATAAAAATGTTTTTCTTTTTCTTTTTAATGAATTCTGATTACTTTATCTAATAATTTGTAGAAAGATTAAAAAAAAAAAAAAAAAAAAGACTGGGTTATGATTTGAAAATAAACGCTACATCCCAAAGAAAATTCTGTCATGAAACCTGTGGTTATTTTACTTATGTCAAATATATGCAGGAATTTAACAACAAATTCTGGAATGTATATATGCATGTTTATTATATCTATATCAGTGACAGAATGAAGCCGGCAAATGTGACTTAGTGTATGATGATGTAGGTATTGAGAAAACATGAATTTGGACAGGTAAGATATCAACAAATTATGTGTGTGTGAGAGGGGGGAGCACAACACACACAAAGGAACCATCAGCATTCAGTGTGATGGAGAGAGAGAGAGAGGGAGGGGATGGGAGTGTGTATTTGAGAGAGAGAGAGAAAGGGGATGGGAGTGTGTATTTGAGAGAGAGAGAGAGAGAAAAAGAAAGAGTAATTTTTTTTGTCAAGGCAAATATATCAACTACCATGTGCATGCTGTAGATGATAAACTACAGCATATATTTGAAACATTATAAATATGACAGTGAAATCTTGATGGGGGGAGAACGGCCCAAAACATACCACCCCACCACCACCAGATGTCCGGAAAGGCAATGAACAGTGTGAAATTTTCATAAAAAAAAAAAAAAAAAAAGCAGAAAGAAGAAAAAGAAAAGAGTTGTACATTTCCATTTTTTAAGTCATACACACACACACACACATACACTAACTCACAGTGCACACCACTATGACTGCCACTGAAGAGGAGGAGAAATGTTTGTTGAGAATTCCTCTTGTACTTTTGTTTTTTGCAATTGCTACAAAATAGAGAGATAGAGAGAAAGAGAGTGTGTGTGTGTGAGTGAGAGAGAGAGAGAAGATGCTAACATTTAATGTGCAAATAGGATAAAAGAATGAATATTCTTTCTTCCTTTCAACTAAAGACAGAAATGAATTTTTTGTTGAGTATGTAGCAGCAGCAGCAGCAGTAATAGTAATAATGGATAGTAGCAATATGAGTGGTTCTTATAGAAATCTATTCACTTGATTCATCCAAATTGTAGTAGTAGTAGTAGTAGTATGTGATGACAATGATGATGATATTAAAGTTGTATTAGCATTGATGGTAATGCTGATGACAGTGATGGTTGATAGTAGAAAGTTGATGTTGTCCATGAACTGCCCTTTCAAACAGTTGCACCTTTTTTTTTAATACCTCAAACCCCTACACTGACAGTTTGAAGGAGGTTATGCCCATCTGACATATTTAGAGGATCAGCGTGTCACCCGTATATTAAGCTCAGTTTCATCATTTCGAGGCACACTGGCATATTCTGTCAAGTCACAAGTGATGACATTACTGATAACGCAGTCCCCAACCTGAAAAAGGAAACACAAAAAGACTGTCAATAAAGGAGGGACATTTAAATATGGGAACATTTTAAAAAGCTACAGAAAAGCATTGGCATCTCAAGCCTCTACACACAGCTATCTTTAATCAAGTATTTAGTGGCACAAAAAGATTGTTATGTGCGTGTGTGATCCACAGTCACTATGTTTCGAAGTACCACATATCAGTGTGGCTAGACATAGCAGGTTACCTCCAGCCAGGATCAAAACCTGACCAATTTATCATGTCAGGATTCATAACCACTGGGCCATTAACAGGAGCAAGAATTTAACTGATAAATACATACATGTATGTATATATATATATAAAAATAAATAAAGGCTGTCAGAGAAGGCCAATCATCTTATAGGAGACCATTGCATATTATATATATATATATAGTGTGAGAGAGAGAGAGAGAGAGAGAGAAATATGAATAAATGAAGGAAAAAACTTTAAATCATCATCATGGATATATATACTATATTGCTCTGTCCGTTTACACACCTGAAACAATGTATATATATATATATATATATATATTTGGGAGAATATGTGCTTAAATGAAGTCGAACCTATTTTTTGAAATTTAATTCATTAATAATTAATTAGGCGGGATTAAACTATTTAAATGTAAGGCTAAACAAATCGAGAAAAATCAATCTCTGTATGTACATTTCGGCCTATTAGGCCTCATCAGCAGAGCTATAGATACGAAGACCGCCCCGTGTGTGATTCGAAACCTGTCTGTCAAATTAGCAGGCAAGTGTCTTACCTCCACACCAAACGGACTTAGCAGGATTTTCTTCGCTTTGTTAAGTAGTAGTATTTTATATTCCTCTTAAGTGACCTCTACACGAACTTACGAGACGTAAACAAACAGACGATGTTTGTGATATGGCTATTTTCAGCCGACAATATTTGGGAGAATATGTGCTTAAATGAAGTCGAACCTATTTTTTGAAATTTAATTCATTAATAATTAATTAGGCGGGATTAAACTATTTAAATGTAAGGCTAAACAAATCGAGAAAAATCAATCTCTGTATGTACATTTCGGCCTATTAGGCCTCATCAGCAGAGCTATAGATACGAAGACCGCCCCGTGTGTGATTCGAAACCTGTCTGTCAAATTAGCAGTGTCTTACCTCCACACCAAACGGACTTAGCAGGATTTTCTTCGCTTTGTTAAGTAGTAGTATTTTATATTCCTCTTACACGGGGCGGTCTTCGTATCTATAGCTCTGCTGATGAGTCCTAATAGGCCGAAATGTACATACAGAGATTGATTTTTCTCGATTTGTTTAGCCTTACATTTAAATAGTTTAATCCCGCCTAATTAATTATTAATGAATTAAATTTCAAAAAATAGGTTCGACTTCATTTAAGCACATATTCTCCCAAATATTGTCGGCTGAAAATAGCCATATCACAAACATCGTCTGTTTGTTTACGTCTCGTAAGTTCGTGTAGAGGTCACTTAAGAGGAATATAAAATACTACTACTTAACAAAGCGAAGAAAATCCTGCTAAGTCCGTTTGGTGTGGAGGTAAGACACTTGCCTGCTAATTTGACAGACAGGTTTCGAATCACACACGGGGCGGTCTTCGTATCTATAGCTCTGCTGATGAGGCCTAATAGGCCGAAATGTACATACAGAGATTGATTTTTCTCGATTTGTTTAGCCTTACATTTAAATAGTTTAATCCCGCCTAATTAATTATTAATGAATTAAATTTCAAAAAATATATATATATATATATATATATATATATATAAAAACCAGATCCAAGCTCTCTGGTGTCCATGACATGTATGTATTTATCAATTAAATTCTACCCTCTGCTTGTAGGCGGCTGATGCTGTATTGGTTAGTAATTCTGACTGATGAAAAATCGGTCGGTTTTCGAGCCTGGCCAGAGGTAGCCTGCTAAGTCTAGTTGCACTAAGGAGACATTATATGTCGAAACATGGTATCTGTGGATGACATCATATATATATATATATATATATATATATATATATATGGGGTAAAATATGAAACTAAATCTGACAATAAGTAGAAAATAAGAAAACAAAGTCTTCCAAAAAGAATAAATTCATCTTTTTGGAATATTGTTTTTCTTATATATATATATATATATATATATATATAAGAAAAACAATATTCCAAAAAGATGAATTTATTTCCATATTTTACCAACAATATATATATATATATATATATATATATATATATATATATATATATATATATATATATATATATATTGTTGGTAAAATATGGAAATCAACAGTATGCAGAAATAAGAAAAAACAAAGTATTCCAAAAGATTGATTTTATTTGTAGATGGTGAAGTAAACGTTAAAACATTAACTTAAATTAATTTTAATTATAAGATCTTTAATGATCAAAATTATGAAGATTTGATTTATATTCAAAGATATTTAAAAATTAAAATATACATAGAAATAGCATTGAAATTCTACTTAAAAATGTCCAGCATTTGTAAATCTCAAAAACAAACTAATCAATACACCCCCCCCCCCCCTGCATCTACTCACTCGACGCTGAGTAGCCACTTCTAGTCAGTAATAAAGCAAGAGTATAAAAAAAGGAATTTCACTCACCTCTGGGAAAATACCAATTAAGGCATCTGCTCTGTTGTAGAATTCTTCTTTTAAAGAAATAACCACACATTGGAAGTTAATTTCAGCCTGTTCTTCAATATATGAAGCAACCTTTAAAAGAGACAATACATTGAATAAGATATGAAAACTATTCACATATGAAAAAGTTAAAAGAATTTAGTTTGGCCATAAATTCTTTTGTTCTTTTCTGAAACATTTGCAAATATCTATTTTTACATAACACACACACACTCACACTCACACACCCACACTCATATCATTCGAGAAAAAAATTATTCTTTTTTTTTTTTTTTAATTACTTACTTTGCCAATATTTGTGTTATCCAAAGCAGCATCAATTTCATCAAGTACAAAAAAAGGAGCTGGTTGAAAACTGAAATTACAGAAAAATAAACCCATCAGATCATTACCTTAAACAAGTTAAATCAATGAGTTTTAGCATTTTTATAAAAAAGAAAAAATACTATAAAAATTGGTAGGGCTGTATTCATTTATGAATGATACTGCACAGGTATAAAATAACAGCTGTTGCTGTAGGAAAAGGCAGCCAGAGTTCAAGTCCTGAACAAAGCTGTTAGCATTCCACTTTGTGGTAATATTCCCTTAGGAAAGGCATGAATTCATCTCTTCTCCCTCTAGCCATGGGTAAATAGTAGGACATATTGGGTTCTCTAGCCTTGGTAAGGCAACCAGTCTGATAAAACAAACAAAAATCTGAATTCTAACAAGCAGTACTCTGCTTAAAGATTGACCTTGTGTTGCAGAGGGGTTGGGTAAATATATATAGTAAAAAATGAAGTAAAGTTGGCAGAGTGGCTTATTGTCAATATCAGCTGTACAGTGAGGGATTCTATTCTCTTTTAGCTAGTGCTAGACCAGGGAGACTGCTTTTACTGAGGTGGAGTGCCACACCTACAGTCAGTTCCTCATTTTACCACACAGATCAGATTACCCAAGCTGTGCTATTCGTACACTGAATTAGTTGGTTGGTTGGTTGGTTGGTTGGTTTGATGATTTTAACGGCATATCAACCCATCCAGGGTTATCATGCCTAGCGGTACTGAATTTGTGAGGACTGGTATTGAACATATATATATATATATATATATCACACACAAATTATGAAATTGTAAAAAGCAGTTAGTTCTATTTTATTCAATCTTTGTTGTATCAAATATAGATTTATATTATATGAAAACTTAATTATCACTGACTGTATACACCTGTCCACAAATAACTCACCTGTGTATAGCAAATAACAATGCTAATGCAGCAACAGTTTTTTCTCCTCCAGACAAATTGTCCATTGGTCGGAAACGTTTTCCAGGGGCTACACAATTGTAGTTGACACCATCTAAGTAAGGTTCTTCAGGGTTCTCAGGGCCAAGAAAGGCTTGGGCACTAGGATTTCTGGATAAAGCCTGGATTAAAAAAAAGATTAAAAAGATTGTAATCCTCTAAATTTTATGTTCACTTATAAATTGCATTTTATTGTTTTTATTAGGTTGGTTGGTTGTTTGGATTTTTACGGCATGACAAGCCTTGTTGGGTTATTTTATGCTGAAGACATTTTTTATTCATTCTTGTTGGGTATTCAATTTTTTTCTTCTTTAAACTCAAATCTTTTTAAAAAAACATTTTTAATACTCCTTTTTTGATATATTTAACCCATAGATGGGACCCTAACAGGTACTACCACTCTGGGTTAGGGTAGATCAAACAACTTTTCTAGGGTAGAATTTTACAAGAAATTCAGTGTTGGTATTTATATTTACCACTGAATTTATTTAAGGTCACTAGGGACCAAATTACCAGCAGTGGTAGGAGAAAATAGGAAAAAAAAAAAAAAAAAAAAAGAAAAAAAAAAAGAAAAGAAAGAGGGCTAGGATGAATAATTGACAAATTTGTAAATTTAATGAATTTCTACATCAATCATTCTGTTCATTAATACAACTTGCATTAATAATATTGCATCTCACTATTTTTCAAAAAAAGTATTATTATTGTGTTATTTGTAAATGTGGGTTAACATGCACAAATTTCCATTGTAATATTTTCTCAATAAGCACATTGAGCGATAAGTAATGCTATCCAATGGTGAGTAATATGAAATTTAAAAAAGCATATACTTAAATTTAGCCAGATACTATGTAACCCAATCAAGGTCGGGAACATACAGTTAGTATATAATATAGAGAGAAATTTCAATTTTGGTCAAGATATTCTTTAGAGGCTTAGTTAATAAAAAAAACAACAAAAAAACCCATCATTCTATTTAATCACAGAAGTTTTTTTTTTTTGTTGTTTTGATTGTTTTTACTTACTTTGTAAACTTCATCAATCCTTGTGGCCACGTGGTCAAAACACAACATGAACCTGTCGTATCTTTCTTTTCGTATTTTCTCAAAGTTTGTCTTTGCTCTCTTAGCGCGTTTACGAGCATTTTCAAACTCTTCAGAGGTTTCCTGGAAACGTTCTCGTACACCATCAAGCCTGAAAAATTAAATTTAAAATTAAAATCAAAATCAAAAATGGTTTGTGCGTTTGGGAAGGAGATTTTACATTTTGCAATTTTCTTGAGTCTGATCTGATACTAAAAAATGTGAAATTTTAAACCTTTCTTGGTTTGGTTTCTTTGTTCAATTGCATACCAACCTTTGTGGGTTATTTAATGCCAAAGCCATCCTTATAGAACAGAGGTCACTTAACTACAGCCTGCAGGCCGAATCCGGCCCGCAAAGGCTTTTTATCAGGCCGGCTGATGGTATTTAAATGTTGCAATTTTGATAATGTTTTGAAAATAAATATGTTGGTTAAATGTGTTTTTGTGCATCATACGCCACTCATCAATGAATATAACAGAGCTTTCATTCTAGCTAGCAAGTATTGAACACAATAATAATGTGGCCTGCGCTTGGTATTTTTTCAATTATCCAGCCCACATTCATTATTTGTTCAATTATCCAGCACACCGTGAAAAAAGTTTGGTGATCCCTGTTGTAGAAGAACAGTAGTGGTACTATTCAACCGATAATCCAAAGGTATTAGTCCAAAAGTGAACATAAACGCTTGCTAAACTTTCGCAGTCCAGGAACGTCATCCATTACACCAGGGTAAGGATAAGGGAGTAGGTATTTACCCAATCTGTTGGCCACAGGTGTTAAATACACTTTAAACTAAGGAGACACTTAACAAGCAACACTAACAGAAACGTCAACAAATGTATTCAGGATGTTTATTTCAACACTGCCGCTAGCTCCACTTAATGCACGGCACACGAAAAGGGTTTCTTAAAAGAGGAGAGTTCTCTTAAAGAAAGATAACTCAAGTTATCTTTATTTGTTCTGTGACATCAACATGAAGTTGAAGTAGGTACTTACCTAACTCATTCGCCATAGGTAAGATGTGACACAAAGCTGCAAGTATGGGGCATCCAGCAAGGATTGAAGTTGCTATTTAGTAATAGATCTGTAAACTTGCTAACCATTACACCCTCAATGGGACACTTCAAACTTGTTATTTGATGACTAGCTTGCTAACCATTACAGCAAGATGGGACACCCTTTTATTTAACTAACACATTCCGCATCATCCGCATAACCAAGAAAACAATTGCTGGCTTTAATAAGTAGTTTAGTTTATCCAAGTAGAATGTGTTGCAAGGATCTACTTGCTATTCAGTAGTAATAGATCTGCGAGACTAGCTTGCTAACCATTACGGGACACCCATTTATTTAACCAACCCGTTCACCATCCACACAACCAAGAAAACAATTGCTGGCTTTAATAAGTAGTTTAGTTTATCCAAGTAGAATGTGTTGCAAGGATCTACTTGCTATTCAGTAGTAATAGATCTGCGAGACTAGCTTGCTAACCATTACGGGACACCCATTTATTTAACCAACCCGTTCACCATCCACACAACCAAGAAAACAATTGCTGGCTTTAATAAGTAGTTTAGTTTATCCAAGTAGAATGTGTTGCAAGGATCTACTTGCTATTCAGTAGTAATAGATCTGCGAGACTAGCTTGCTAACCATTACGGGACACCCATTTATTTAACCAACCCGTTCACCATCCACACAACCAAGAAAACAATTGCTGGCTTTAATAAGTAGTTTAGTTTATCCAAGTAGAATGTGTTGCAAGGATCTACTTGCTATTCAGTAGTAATAGATCTGCGAGACTAGCTTGCTAACCATTACGGGACACCCATTTATTTAACCAACCCGTTCACCATCCACACAACCAAGAAAACAATTGCTGGCTTTAATAAGTAGTTTAGTTTATCCAAGTAGAATGTGTTGCAAGGATCTACTTGCTATTCAGTAGTAATAGATCTGCGAGACTAGCTTGCTAACCATTACGGGACACCCATTTATTTAACCAACCCGTTCACCATCCACACAACCAAGAAAACAATTGCTGGCTTTAATAAGTAGTTTAGTTTATCCAAGTAGAATGTGTTGCAAGGATCTACTTGCTATTCAGTAGTAATAGATCTGCGAGACTAGCTTGCTAACCATTACGGGACACCCATTTATTTAACCAACCCGTTCACCATCCACACAACCAAGAAAACAATTGCTGGCTTTAATAAGTAGTTTAGTTTATCCAAGTAGAATGTGTTGCAAGGATCTACTTGCTATTCAGTAGTAATAGATCTGCGAGACTAGCTTGCTAACCATTACGGGACACCCATTTATTTAACCAAGCCGTTCACCATCCACACAACCAAGAAAACAATTGCTGGCTTTATGAGTATAGATTTTAATACAATTCTTTAATAGAAAATATTATAACTTACTTTTCCATTGCTTTCATGTTAGGTGCATTAATTCGTTGCAATGTTGATTGCATATCAGACATTGCTTTATTCAGTGCATCTTGAGCTTTTTTCACATCATCATGATGATCAAGCTGAAAAAGAAAAAAAAGAAAAGAACAAAATCAATTTACAGTTTAATCATAAAAGCTTTCCAAATCAAATTGATTTAGAGCCAAACAACAAAGAATTTATTCTCTTAGAAATCTAATAAGCCAATTTCTTGAAAAAGAAAACTTATAAGCTGAAGTCAACAAAGCAATCCAAACAAGCTGTAATTGTGGGAATTCTTGAATGAATTTAACATTGTTATCTACACAAGAAATTGAATAGTCTTTTTCCAATGCATGAAAATTTTCAGTTTCATTCATACATTTCTCAAAAGGTATTAACACTATATGAAATGAAAACAGCCTTGTCAAGGATTTGAACTCAGTTTGGGGTGTCTATTTCCTATGTAATAACCATTTAACCACACGTAGTGTAATGGTTATTGTCTCGTAGTAGAAGAACAGTAGTGGTAATATTTAACCCATAGCTGGGGTGGGGGTGGAGGTGGGGTAGAAATGATTTTTAATACTGAGGTCATATCATCAATATTTATGATGATTGGATTGTGTTTTATATAAGCCCAACTAAAAAGTATTACTTTCTTCTCTTTATTCAATTACCAAATCTTTTTGCTGAGTACCCCCCCCCATAGCAAATCTCCTGCCAGAGTACCCCCCCCCCCACACCAAATCTTTTGGCAGAGTACCACTTCCTACCAAATCTTTTGGTTGAATACCAAATCTTCTTTCAGTTATTCCTTATATTGAAAACTTCAGTTATCATTGTATGCAATGGACTTGGCATTACAAGTTCAAATACTGGATAAGGCTGAGAAAGGCAGGAATTCATATTTTCTTCCCTCAGAGTAGACTGTGCTCATTAGCAATTAGTCTAGGAGAAGGAAAACTCTAAATTTGAACCAGCTGTACTCTGTTTAGAAATTGACATGTTACATTTTGTTTGGGATGGAAGGGCTGTGTAAACACATAAACCCAAAATTTTAAGCAAATCTTTCTTACCTCTTTTTCTTCTTCATCTAACATAGTATAGTCAAGCTGGATACGAGCTTCTTTCTCATAGATGGCTCGAGATCCTGTGAGACTCTCACGGGCTGTGCTGTCTGAGGTGTTTTCATCAGTTTGACTAGAGTCATTCTCTTGGCTGATATCATCCATTGAACCACGCTTCATTGGTAAATGAACATCATCCATCTGGAAAAAAGAGACAAGAAAAAAAAAACATTTAGAATCTTTGGAGAAAACTTTAAAGAAATAAAAGGCAACAACTTCATAATTAGCATTTAATAGTTATCTCCTTTAGAAATCATAAGGCTCAGAAACCATTATTTGACTGTACTTTTTTTTTGGATATATATATATATATATATATATTATATTATATGTGTGTCCGTCATGCATTGAGCTTATCAGTAATGAATATGCCTGTAGTCAATGTGGACTACCCACTTAACTTTAAGGTAGGTAGGTATATTTAGATAGCATCTTTCCATTCAAACAAATTTGGTTAAAAATAATAGAATCTTTATTGTTTTCAAGTTTTCTAACAATTTTTTTTAATGTTATCTTTCGGACAACTGTCTTTCAAGATGATAACATAAAAAATAAAAAAATTGTGAGAAAACTTGAAAGAAAAGATAAAAAAAACAAAAACAAAAAAAAACTTGAAACCAATAAGGATTCTATAATTTTTAACCAAATTTGTTTATATATCTATTAATAATGGAGATTCGCTTAAGTTTTTTGTCTGTAACAAAAATTACGTCACTACTTACGTCACATTACCCAAAATCATAACATAGAATAAATACACTCAAAATTTGAACATGCAACATTAGACAGTCCTCATTGTTTTTTAAAACAAGTTTTAATAAATACATGACTGGTATTATATATCTATAAATAGTTTGTTTTATTTTAATACATATTTAAAGTTTACATTTCAAATTTATTTTTTCATCCTTTAATGAATTTGATGATTTTACTTACTTAGGGTACAAACTCGCTGACACTAAATTTTTAACTCGCACCCCTCAGGCAATATGTTTCAAAAATCTATTTTTACATCACCTGGAGGGTGTTTTTTTTATTTTGTACTAGTATATATATATATATATATATAATTAAAACTCTTCTTTTATTCGATACTGAACCAAATATTGGGTCTTTTAAAAGCTCATATATATATATATATATATATATATATATATATATATATACACACACACAATATCTATCCTATAAGATAAAAAAAAAAAAAGATCTTGTAGGAGAATAAAACTAGCCATGACATGAGGACATGACATTTGAAGAGACCAAATGTATTTACTGAACTTCATACAACACAAAGCCCAGAAAATTAGCATGTAAAATCCTGTTTTTATTTTTTGTTTTTTGGCAATCACTGGCACCAGTTGAAAAATACATAACTACCCTGTTAAAATCCAAAAAAATAAATTACCTTGCAAGCTTTTAGCAAACTGTGTCGGTCAGCCTTTTTCTGTTCCATTTTGGTCTCAAGAGTATTAATTGACTTTTGCCAAGTGGCTATCTCTTTTTGTTGTGCTGTTAGACGTTTGCGAATCTCATTCAGAACGTCTTCCATGTCATCAACTTGGGATTTTGTAGTGATGCGCTGCTGCTTGTATCGTTCCTGGCTTTGCATGGCTTCGTCAATCACCTACGAAAGAAAGGAAAATTTAATATATTAATAACAGGACACTTTCAAAAATATCAATCTACATTTAAAGATAATTTGTTGATATTAATTTTAGTTAATGTTAAGATATATCTTTAGAATCTGAACAACAGCACTAACAAAATGTCAGTTTTTTCTTGATTAAAGGAGAGAGAGAGAGAGAGAGAGAGAGAGAGAGAGAGAGAAATATACCCCAGCTGAAGAAAGCAGATACCCGGCCAAATCCAAGAAGAAACCCAGATCTGACTCAATGAAAGTCAGAAGAACAGAAACAGGATAGAAGTAAGAAGTATAGAGTGACCATACAATACTAACAATGGAGTGAGGGAGATTGAGGTATTGCTATGTCTTTGTACATAGGAATATGAACAGAGCTATCCATAAATTTGTTCTCTCTATGTTATATACACAAATATAGATATCTCCCGATTCACTAAGTCACCCACACAACGCAATAAAGATAATCCCAACCGGATGTGAACAGGCCGAGGTGTAAAATCAAATGAACAAAACTTGTCTTTGCGCACGTGGCTCCACGCATAACGAAATCTTGAAAAATAAATAAAAACCAGAATTCGCATTTTTCGTCCAATCTAAAACATTTCCGCCAAAAATAAAATGTTTGAGTTGATCCAAATTCCACTGACCCTAAACTATTTAAGAGCCAGCTTTTGAAGACCACACCAGAGATACCCGGGGCGACAGAACAGTCCACATCGCGAAGGAAGACGACGACACAAAACTGTATACCCCAAGTCAGCCGACCTATATCTCTCACCTACTCCCTGACCGACTGGCAGTCTTAAGGGGGCGGACGACTATGAAATCCTATATTATCTTCTTAAACCAAATTGGCGGCGACTATCATCAGAAATCCCGAATACCAACTTGCTATCGGCTACGACTACTAAAACATCGAACCTTCTGCCCACATCAACCAACTTCTGACTAGTATCACTGGGACTTCTGCATACATCACCATCCTACTACAAGCTCCAAGCGCTGCAGACATTGCTGCTCACACCACAACAGACTATCACCAAATATCGGACATTCGTCTTAAACCGATTTCAACCGTATAACCTTTGTGTTTTGCTAATATATTGTTAAACTTAAAATCTGTGTTTGTTTTTTCCTTGCCACCATACACTTCATACTAACACTTTATTACATCTATATTTAATTATGATTTTCAATAATAGTGTGGGGTCTGCTTAATTATAAAGAAAAATTGTTACCTTTCGATGACATGAAAAATAAAAGGATACATTGAGATAAATAATCTTTAAAAAAGTTGGAAAATTAATAGATAAGCTCAAGAACAACAAGAATTATTAGCCTTTTTCTTAATACTATAGAAAGGGAAAAGAGAGAAGCTGTTATACACTGTCATCAAAAAGGATGAGATAACAACAGTTATGCATGAATGCTTGCTATACCTATATAACATGGTTCGTGATTATTTTATGCTCAAGACATTATTGTTTAATTCATATTTGTTGGGTATTTAAACATTTTTTAAACACATTTTACTACCCAAAGTGGACCCAAGAATAATGACAATAAAGGTGTACTCCACTCTCCAGAATTGGAACATCACCACTAGATGCAATTTAGCGTCATATCCAGGACACTAAAAACCCTCAGTCATTGACTTCTTTATATAAAAAGAGTTGAGAGTTTGCCTAAGAGCGATATAGTCAGAACAATCATATAGGTTTTAGTGGGGTAGGATCTTGGGTAATCTGAACATTAGCTACATAAATGAGAGTAATAATAATATTTAAATAATATATATAACAATTAAGTTCATTTCAAATAATGTGCAAGCACAATTAAGAACATATTTTATGATGTTTTTGTGTTAAAACATGCAGTTATATTGATTCAAACAAATTTGTATTTTCAGTGTAGATTTACGGTGAAATGAAAATGGCCGACCAAAACATAAGGCTTCCTCAAAGTGAAAGAAACAAGGGGAGGTTATCTCATTTATGTAGCTAATGTTCAGATTACCAGATCTTGCTAAGTGAACAATTAACTTAACAACTTGAACATTAGAACAGAACCTAGATATTAACTGAAGACCAGGTGGATTCAAAATTTTAAAAAATAAATATATAAATAAAATAAAAAGAAGTCATTTTTCCTTATATAAAATAATGAGATGGAAAAACCAAAAATTGTAGATAAGAGTGGAAAGTTACTAGAATTTTTGGGATGACGTATGAAAGGCTACCTGTCAATCTGATTGGTCAATAGATGTCAACAGCGAAGAGAGTGAAGAGTTGGCAGTCTGGGCTGAGTGTTTGAAGATAACAGACATAAGATGAGTGTCTGTTCTCCAAGGCATTTTTACTTGGGATAAAATAAATGAGCTCAGAAAAAATTTAAAGATTAAAAACTATCAACAGCACAAGACAAGATATCCCAAGTAATTTCCAGACTCAAAGAACAGAGAGAATGCCAGCCCAGTGACCAATCAAGAAATACCAGCTACTCCGGCCCACAAAAGCAGAGCCCAACAACCAGATCCAGCCAAGAAAATAGTTGAACAGTTAGAAGTATAGAATTATTAGTATTACAATTCCTTTCAATGGAATCCCACAACTCTACAATTTAGTGAATTTTCATTTAAAATTTGAAGAGTAGAATTTCTTTTAAATTACCTTCATGTGCTTTTGCTCATCATTTTTCACTTTCTCTAATTCTTTTTCATCATCCTTTACAGTTTTATCCCATCTATGTACATTACCTGGAAAAAGAAACAAAAAAATTAGAAAAAACAAAAAACAAAACACACACACAATATCACTCTGTGATCTAAACAATCAATTTCTAATACTTAGCCAAGATAATGATTGTCTGGTAAAATAGTTGACTTAGTAAAAAAAAAAAAAAGAAAAAAGAAAACTTAATCACATACACTGCATAAAATAGATGATTTTTATGTGGTTGGTTAGATTTTATGGCATGTCAACCCCTGTTAGGTTA
Source organism: Doryteuthis pealeii (assembly GCA_023376005.1). Taxonomy (NCBI): domain Eukaryota; kingdom Metazoa; phylum Mollusca; class Cephalopoda; order Myopsida; family Loliginidae; genus Doryteuthis; species Doryteuthis pealeii. Next base: position 49,299,187 of record CM042164.1, on the reverse strand, counting down.
TTTTATGCTGAATACCTTTTGTTTTATTCATTTAAAAAAAAAAAAAAAAAAAATTACAATCCTGGATTTGGGCCAAAATTAATCAATATAAACTGACTGTGATCAAATGAAGATCAGAACATACAGCCTTATTCTTCTTCAAGTAATCTTGTTTTAAAGGGAGCATGTGTTCCTTTCTCTCATATATATCACATCTAGTTTGTAAATTGTTTTTGACATGACCAACCAATTGATTGGATTGGGCCTCTCTAACAGCCCATCTAAGTGCAAATCCAACAAAGTAGACTAAAGGATTTAATAATAAAAAATTTTTTTATTTAAATAAATAAATAAAAATTGGAGTATAAAATTACCAATAGTATCTCGCGATTTTTCAAATTCAATTTGATTTTGTAGCTTGAATCTTTGGTTTTCAAATTCTAACCGGACTTTGGCTCTCTCCTCTTGGACTTGGAGTTCTCTCTCTTCATATTGCCTAAAGAAAAAGAAAATAAAATCATTGTGGTTGTTTCATCAATTTAGATTTTAGTAAATTTACTAAAATTTCTACTAAAGGAGAAATGTCTGCAAAATCTGAGCATACACATCAGTCAGTTTTCTTCCACATTACTTTTTAGAAGTAAAACTAAGCGGGTAAACTTCTTTTTTCTTTTGCAGATAATCTATTAAAAAAAGGGGAGGGGGATAAGATAAAATAAAACAGAACTTCTGCTAGCAGAATTGCTATAGAAAAGGGGTGAGAATAAAATAGAAACTCTGATAGCAGAATATATATATATATAGTATTACAGCAGAATTTTATGGGGGAAAAAAAAAGAAAGAAAGTTAGAATAATACAAACCTAATATTATCTACTCCTATCTGTTTGCAGAATTCTGAAAAAACTTCATCTTCTACATTATTCATTTTAGTCTCTAAATCTTTTATCTTTTCACCTCGTTCAGACATTCTGCGATCAATTTCTTTGATTCGAGGCTGAAAAATAAATTTTTTAAATTAGATATAAATTTAAATTGAAAAAATATCAAACAATTTAAAAGAAAAAGATAATTACAAAAAACTTTATTTTTTTAAATTTACAATATTCTTAGGTGAAGCAACAAAGTTATTAATCCAGGTTAAAAATGCAGCAGGGGTAACCTAAAGCCAAACGTTTTTTAGACCTTATTTTTCTGAAGCAGGTACATTGGGGAACAAGAAAAGTTTTGATAAACAGGTAAAAGCCTGGACAGTTTACCAAAAAGTCTTATTCTCCAATGATACCTTTATCAGAAAAATAGTCAATAAAAAAGTTCAGCTTTATGTTACCCTTGGTGTGCTTTTAATATGGTTTTCATGAGTTATCATTACAACAAATTGTACATTTCTAGTTCTGGTTTCAGGGTGAAATTTCTAGAAATTCTCTATAATTGTACAAGTGCCAGATGTTAAAGGTCTAAGAGCTGCATGTGGCTCGTGCATCATGATTTGGGTACATTTGATAGTTTAGGGAATTGCGTTCCTAGAATATTTATATATACATTTTGTTATAACCAAAGTGTTAGGAACAACAAATAATAATACAAAAATAGAGGGTATGCTGAAAAAATCTCTTCTGATTGTGAAGAGACATGAAACATTCATCCTACAGATTATTTCATTTTCTTTAACCGTTTCCAGAAAAAATTTAATAAAAAAAAAAAAAAGTAATTCAGTTAAATCTATTTTAAACTCTACAATATTTGTTTTTATTTCTTACCAACAATGGTATAGGAGGATTTATATGAATCATACATTCACACTATGTGTGTACATGCAGCCATCTTATTTTCTTTTTTGTTCATCCTCCTGGTCGTTGATGCTGCTTTTTTTTCCTTTTTTTTTTTTACTACTCTTTTACTCAAGATTGATATCTTTCGTTAAGGAAGAGTTATTTCCTCTAAAATTAATATCTATCCTCCTATTGGTTTAATGAAAACTTGTAACAAAAAAAAAGAAAAAAAAAAAAAAAGAGTAAATCTAGAAAATCAGTTTGAAATATGAAAAGTTTAAATAAATTGAATTTACCTCAAAAGATTTCAGCATTTCATTATAAGTATTCAAATCTCTTTCATTTTGGGTTAACTGCTTGTTTAACTGAAAAGAAAAGAAAACATTTTTTATTAGTTTAAATCAAAAGAATTCTCTACACTTACACAAGAATGCTGCAGGCTGTATGGCCACTTAGCTTCCATCTCACAAACTATCCAAAATGTCCTAGGCACTACTGGAGAAGTAAGGACAAACCCATAAGCAATATTTTCATACACCCCACCCCCGTGGCAGGGTAGTGACAACTGGATAGTGTCAGAGCTATGCTGTACAGAACTTAAGTTCCTGGTAGGGTCTTCCAAAGCAGATTAGTCTATCACCGAGTGGTATTAGGGTCACAACCCGACGAAAAGGGTTCTGGTGAAAATCCAAAGGGCATCTCCATTATCGTCAGGAATCAATGGTTTTTGAAGTACTAGTCACTACGTCTGGAAAATTTGTAACTGGGATATACATGCAGGGTTTGGGGACCGCTTGTGAATTTCTTATTCCCTTGTTACTCTTTTCATGAATTTACTATCTCATTCATTCAGGATGAATTTGCTAGATGGAGTTGGCATGGTGAATATTGTCACAAAACAACACTGTTGGCCAACCAGAAAAGAAAAACTTACATTCATCAGCTCTGTGTGGATAGTGGATGCCATCTAAAGAACCTGCCAAGAGTGATGACTGATAGGGATGGATGACAAAAGAGAATCAAGAGAATATGTACTGTTGTCATGGTGTGATGATGATGATTGCGATCTCATAATAAAAACACCAAGATCAACAACTTTAAAATTTCTTCCAATTAACACCCAAAATTCTTTGTTTTCTTTATTTAATAGCATATCAACTACTGTTCTTCTACAAGGAAGGCTTTGGTATTAAATAACCCACAAAAGTTGATATGCCATTAAACACCAACCAACCAATCTTCTTCTACAAGAAATCTGATCTCTCTGATAAGGTGAAGCAAGTTGTAGCTATGTCAGTGCTACTGTATGGCTGCACTACTTGGACTAACAAAACACTTGGAGAAAAAGCTAAATGGGAACTTTACAAGGATACTGTGAGCTGTTTTTGAACAAATCTTGAAAGCAGTACTCAACAAAAAAAGCAGTTGTATGGCCACTTCCCTCCTATCAGACAAACCACAAAAGTTGATATGCCATTAAACACCAACCAATCAATCTTCTTTTAGGTGTTTAGTTCCTAAACACCTAAAATGTCAACCAGAATTTTAACAGATTTGGATTTACCAAAAGAGGAACTAAACACCTAAACTGGTGAATGGAGAATTTTAACAAAGTACTTACAGTGTTGTCCCTGTCAGTTATAGAATATTTCAATCTGGTTTCCAATCCTTTGATTTGTGAATTGACAGTGTTCAATTCAGATTCTTTTCTTTTCTTTTTCATTTGTTCTTTTAATTCATCTGTCAATTTCTCTTTTCTTGACTTCAACTGGTTCAACATTTTCTCATCCCAACGACGAGCTCTGGCACGTAAGTCACTAAAAAAGCAAAAATAAAATACATTAAAAAATACTGACCAATACCACACTGCTACAGAGATAAGAATAATTTACTATTATTCAATACATTTGTATTGAGCAAAAAAAACTCTTTTTATTATTGCCACAAATCTTGATAAAATTTCAATGGTCTAGACACACATAGGAAGTGATTATTTTTTACTGTTTTGAAACTCACTCAACTGCCAACCAACCATTAGCAAAAGACAAATCACAAATTAGGATATCAAATCAAGGGAAAGAAAATTCTAAGAAATTTACTAATTTAAAAAAAAAAAAATTATGACTTTACACAATAATCAAGGAAAACAATAATTTTTATGTATGTTTAAGCCATTGAAGTTTCTTTAAAATTTGTGGCAATAATAAAAAAAAGGCCCAGTACTTTTTTTTGTCCAATACTATAGTTTTTTTGGGGTGGGTAAATTTTTGAAGAAAATTATTTCATTCATTAAATATTTCTGTCTCAATACTTTTTCCACACAACTTGTATACGTAACACACACACATGGTCCTTGCCTGTCAGCTTGACAGTCAGGGTTCGAATCACGCACAAGGCGGTCTTCCTATCTATAGCTCTGCTGATGAGGCCTAATAGGCCGGAATGTACATACAGAGATTGATTTTTCTCGATTTGTTTAGCCTTACATTTGAATAGGTATGCCCGCCTAATTAATTAATTATTAATTAATTTTCAAAATTAGGTACGACTTCAATTAAGCACATATTCTCCCAAAAATTGTTGGCTAAAAAAAGCCATATCCAAACACATCGTTTGTTTATTTACTTCTCATGATATATATATATATATATATATATATATATATATATTATATCAATTAAAAAAAAAAAATTATGAACATAAATTATGTCACAAAGTTTTGATAGAGAATACTAAGAATTTTCTCATAAGAAGTATCTTGCATATCTCTTTCATTACACATCTTTGACTAGACCGTTTTAATATGTTACACACGCATATAAACAGACATCTTTTTTTCTTTTCGTATTTTCCAGCAAATTAAAATTCTGTTTAATTTCAACCCACGTGTTTGCCTCATTTCTCTCACTGGCCTTTAATGCCTTTTTCTGTATACTACAGTGTTCTCTCATTAAACCTAACAATATTCCATTCGAGTCTTTGCCCCGACTGTAACAATATCTATCTATTTTGTTTTAATAATTATGAACACAAATTGTATCACATAGTTTTGAAACAGAACACTAAGAATTTTCTCATTTTTCTTTCCATATTTAAAATTGAATATAATTCAAAAGATACTTTTTGAAGGCACCTCATATTTTGCAAATGATTGGAAAAATATCAAGAAAATATAAAAGATAAATGTTCTCACCTAGCGCCACCAGAAATAATACCAGACTTTTGAAATAGAGTACCATCCAAAGCAACAGACTGAAAATAAATAAAAAATAAATAAATAAAAGTAGAATAAACAAGAAAAAAACAATAATATTCATAACTAATTTAGCTACTACTATAATAGGATGTAACATTTAAATGAGATACCCATATGTAGAAGCCCAATTACTGTCAAATTGGCAAACCATAACTCAAATACAGTTCTTGTATTGCCACAAGCACAGTAAAGTGATGGTTTATTTATCTAAGCACTATAGCCCCACTAAAGTCAGCAGCCAATCAGGACTCAAGGAATGGTATCACCCATATGCAAATATGGAATATTCCTGAGTGCCATATATACCAACTGGTTCATGTCAAATTCATTCATACTTTGCTGGTTGTTCACTTCCAACAGCAAACTGACTAATTGACTTACTTCAATACCATAGAGTAGATCCCCTCCCCCCAATCAATTTATTTGCAGAAGCTTAAAAGATAACTCAACAGGTCACTGGTTTATTCTAGTTGTTATAAGTGTTGCACAACTGGTTAAGAATAGAGAGAGTAGAGTTGGAAGAGTGGTTGAACAGCAAACAGTGTCAGTTATTTCCTATAAGTCCAACATAAACAAAAGGGGAACCACTCTTGACTGATAAATTATTTATTGATCTACTAGGAAAAAAAAGGTTTAGGGTTAGTTTAATGGGAAAATAAATAAATAATTTATCAGTCAAGAGTGGTTCCCCTTTGTTTATGTTGGACTTATAGGAAATAACAACAGTCTATCCACTTTTCACTAGCACTAAAACAAGAGATTGTTTTCTTTTTTGTTGAGGTAGTGTGCCACACCTACTGTCAGTTCCCCACTTTACTGCACAGATCATATTACCCAATCTGTGCTACTCATGCACTGAATTGGTGGGGATTGGTATTGAATCCAGAACCTTGTGATTCCTAGGTGGGAGTTCTACCGACTGAGAAACTATGCAGTTACAAGGTTTTATAAAACAGGATTTAAAAAAAAAAAAAAGATTCTTCTTTACCTGTTCATTCTTCTTATCTATAATCACTGGATTATAGGGAGTAAAATAAAAATAAAAAATAAATTAAAGATTAAAATCCAGAAATGTACCTTGTGCCTCTCATGACCCCCAAAGGCAACTCGTCGTGAATCTTCAACTGTGTCACAGACCAAAGCATTTCCACAAGCAAAAAGTAGAGCCTTTTTAATTGCAGGTGGGTCATATCGAATCACATCAATGACCAACTTGACATTTTTTGGTTCTTTAATGTCCCTGAATAAAAAAAAAAGAAAAAAAAAAAAAAAAGATTAACAATTAAGTCAACAAAATAATAACAGATTTCAATTTTATGAACCTGAAAAAAAAAAAAGCATTAAAATTAATAAAAATAAAGCAATAAGTCTTTTCTCTTTCATTCTGGAATAAAAAGTTGCCTACATATTTTAAATTTTCCTCTCTACAGCTTAGTTTTCAATACTGAGTTTGTTTACCTGATTTTACTATAGGTTAAACTAGTTAAAAAAAAATTCCTATGTCCATTTACATTTAATATTATGGTTGGTTGGTTTTATAGCATGTCAACCATTGTTGGGTTATTTTGTGCCAAAGTTAGTTTAACAAAGTTAAAAAAGGAAAATAAATAAATAAAATAAAAAGAAGATTCTTTCATACACTAGCCTTCAAGTAAAAAAACACCTCTTTTCCACAAATAACTACACATCATTATCATGTCGCACCAACATAATTGATTCCCATGACTCTTGCCATCCGTCCCTATTAGTCATCATTCCTGACAAATCCTCCTCATGAAATCCAGTATAAGCACATAGCTGATTAATGTAAGGCTTTGCTGGTCGGCCCACTCTGGTGTGTCCATATTTAGGTATCCACAGGAGAACATCACTTATGAGATCGTTTTTAATTATCCAGCATGTTTTGTTCAGCTGACTTGGATGGTTTGAGATGTAAGTGGCTGTACAGCTACTTTTTTGTGGGGTGCCGCTTCCATGATTTATTTAGGACAGCACACAGCATGCATGGACTGCTATAGACAGATTAATGATTCTATGGAAATCTGATCTCTCTGATAGGATAAAGCAAGAATTCTTCTAAGCTTATTATTTCTTCTTAAATCATAAACCTCTACTTCTTCAAAGACATGCTAAACACTGCTGGAGAATTAAGGATGTTCTCATAAGTGATGTTCTCACATGGACTCTTACACATGGATACACCAGTGTTAGCCGACCAGCAAAAACTTATTAACCAGCTTTGTGCAGACACTGGATACTGTCTAAAGCAGTACGTTTCAAGGTCCGCAGGTGCCATACATGATTTTTAAAAATTTGTATAGTTTTTTTTAAATAGTTTTGAAGTACAGCAGCCGTACATAAAAACTAAAATTTGAAATATATTTCTAAAAATAATATGAACTGGCTGAAATCACTCAATATGCTTCTGCCATCTCCATCAACATACCTATGCAAGGCTGCTTTTTCAACAATGAGTGTGATAAAAACGAAGTACAGGAACAATTTTGATATTCGAGAACCATTGCGTGTGACAATCTCTTCTTTCAAGCCAAGACTTGAGAAATTGCAAATAAGAAGCAGTCTTACTGTTCCCCATTGACTGTACACTGGGGTGGGGGTTAGTTTATATTGATGATAGATTCCTGTATTAAATAAAGCTAATTTTAACATGACTACCTAAATACATTTTATTTGAAGTTTAATCTATTTTTATACACTGGTCAATGCAAAGATTAAAAAAAGTGAACTGGTCTGCAACTTCCAAAAGTTTGAGAAGTGCTGATCTAGAGGACCTATCAGGGGCGATGGTCGATAGGTACAGATGGAGAGAGGGAGAGGGAGAGAGAGAGAGAGAGAGAGTCAAAGGAATCCATACCGTTAGCGCATAACATGATGATGATGATATTATAAACCCTGAACTTACCTGAGTTTCTCATTAACAGGTTTTACATCAAGGTAATCCAGTGGCAAAAAAGTCTCTGGTTCAATCCGTTGTTCCTTCATATACTGGATGCAGTCCTTTGCAGTTTTTTCATTATCACACACAATAGCATCCATATATTTACCCAGCACTTTGGTGATTGCCACTTGATATTTTTTGTGACTTGGTTCACAGAGATCAATTAAACGACCATGCTGAAAAAGAATTAACAAAATAAAGAAATTAATATATTTGTTAATTTGTGAAGGTTTAAATTCAGAGCAAACATTTCAAAACCAGAGATTTTAATAAATTGATACCACAAAGATGTATAAGACGCATCATTTTCAAAGATTTTTCAGCCCAAAAGTTTAGAGTGGTTGTTATACACAAGACCTAAATCTTTTTTTCTCTCCAGCCACGAGTGTTGCCATATTAATATTGGTCCTTAGGAGAGGGAACTTGACTAAAATATCTCCCCTATCACCAAGCAGTTTTAAGAGTGTTAACCAAAAAGACAATTATTTTAGTTTATATATATATATATATATATATATATATATATATATATATGAGTATGAAAAGGTGGAATGAAAACATCACACAATGCTGTTAAAGAGAAAACAATTTATAATATAATCATAGCTGATATTGATCAATATTTTGATTTTACAAAAATCATCATCAAAGCTCATTTACTCCATGGTGTTTGTGATCGGAGATAAATGTCAAATCAGTTCAAAAACAAAAAACCTTAATTTTGCAAAAAGAACGAAAGTTGTTACATTATTCACCAATGTGGGCATTCGCGCCATATTTTTGTCGGTCACGACGATGTGTATAACTTTTTTGTCGGTCAACTCTTTATTGTAGCGGATTTTTAGATGTTGGCAACAAGACGAATTAACTTATTCAAAAGGGGATGGGTATTAAAACAATGTGACGGTTGGTATTCAAAAGATTTTTAAAAAAGGAATTTTTATGATTATTTTTTTATATTTTGTATTTCATAAATGATTAATTATCTATTTTGTTTTTTATATATAAAGTAAAAAAGGTATGGACGGATGTAAGGTATTTGTTATTATTTTAGATAATGTGAAGCTTTTAAATCTAATGTAAGGTTTTTATTTTCAAAACCGAATTCAAATCAAATTTAAAATGGCGACCAGAACCATAACAGGTTTACTGCATAATGATCACTATGTGGACAACTGAGAGTCAGGAGAAAATTCAATAATTTTCATTAGAAAGATATCAGTTGTTAAAAAAAACCCAAAAAAAACTCACCACACCAGGGAAAAGGCGCCTTAAATTTTCAAGTAATTCTGCCTTCTTTATGGCTCTTGATGATTCATGTTTATCAACCTAAAAAAAAGAAAAGATTTTTTATATAAAAATATTAACCTAATAAATGATGTGGACAATGATGAAGTAATTCCAATAATTTGTTAGCAATTAAGAAATTGTATAAAAAAAACTAAAACTGAAATATTTACTTTTGCCTCTCCTAATTGTTCAACAACATCAGTCAATTCAGAGTTGATCTGTTCAATTCTGGCATTAGCAGTTGTTACTTCTTCTTCAAGTTCCCTCGCTGTTTTTTTCTGCTCTTCAACAGCCTGCATGCTTGTTCTGAATAAAACAAGGAAAACAAAAATACAATGTCATTTCTTTTTTCTTCCAATGATGACAATAAACAAAAGTAAAAAGGAAGGATTTATTTTTTAACCCTTTATCAACCAGAGCACCCCAAACCACCTGACGACCAAAACGCTGAACAGCCCGAGATCTTAAATGCTCTTAAAAAAATGGTTTAGAGTTAAAAAAAAGAAAAACGAATTAAACGAATACATTTCTATTCAGTAGTAAAAGATCAGTGATATGATACTAGCTTGTCAATCATTTGGGACATGGCTATTGTGGATGGCAGCGGTAGATAAAGGGTTGATCCATTCATTTTGTAAACATCATTTTTAAATAGAACCTAAAAATTATTTGTCTGTATTTTTGAGATGAGGCTTGATGTGAATAATTTTGATTTTTTGGACTGTTGTCCTCATCTTTATTGTGGTATGTATAGACGCAACGTTTTAGCTGCCATATCCTCCAGCCTTCCTCAGGTGTTTCTCCTTGTGACACATGTCAGAATGATAGGCATTCAAAAACAATGGCATCATTATTTGAATGAGATCTTCAAAAATTCTTTGACGCCTGTTTGATCAACTGTCAAACTATTCAAAATAATTTCCCAGGTCGGATCATTACTATAGTCGGATACACAGTGAACACTTGAGGAAATGCAGAGGATACCACAATAAAGATGAGAACAGTCTGAAAAATCAAAATTATTCAGAACCTTAAATATCTTAAAAATTGTTATATTAATATCCGATCTTTGTGAGTAAAAACTGACAAAGATGAGTTGAGATATTCTTAGAAGGAAAAAGGTTATATTGAGGCGTGTTTAGCTCAGACGGTACAGCATCCACCTAGGAATTGCAAGGTTCTGGTTCTGGTCCTTGCCAACTCAGTACATGAGTAGCACAGATTAGGTAATCTAATCTGTGTGGAAAAGCATCTGGGACCTGATGTCTGGTGTGGTGTTCCACCTCAGCAAACAGTCTCTCTGGGCTAGCACTAGTGAAAAGGGGATAGGCTCCCTTGCTGTTAAACTAATACTGACAATAGTGAAATTTTCATTATAACCCATAAAATGTTGTAGTCAAAGCATAATTTAGTATATTGAAACCTAAAAAAGGGTGATTGTTTTACAGCATATCAATCCTTTTTTTGGGTCATTTAATGTTGAACCCAAGTCATTTTGATATCAGGTTGCTTACATTAATTGCTGTTGCTTAAATGGTCACCCATCTAAGTATTAAACAGCTCATCACTGCTTAACTTCGGTGATCTAGCTTTCAATGTGACCTGACCATAAGTTTTTTAAAAATGGTAGTAAAAGGGTTAAAGATGGAACACAAAGACTTATTTAAAAAAATAAATAGAAAACATTGCTAAACAATTTCAATCTAATTTGGTAGTGAAAAGGTTAAGATGCATAATACATGGTGTTTATAAAGTCCGGCAACAGATTTAAAATGTAACAAAGTTAGCAGTTTTGTTGAAATGTAATAATCAAAACGTACGTAAAAAATAAAACTACAAGAGTTGAACTTTACTAAATGATTCTATCATTTGTACAACATGAGTTTTAAGTTTTAAATCAACTGCAAGACTTTATAAACACCCTGTATTTTGCTGGCTCAAAACTGATTGTCCTTGTGCCATACTTAATATACTCACTTGATATAATCATTTAGTTTCTCCACTCTTTTCTTATTTTCTTCCATCTCATGTTTCTTCTGCTCAATTTTGTTAACCATTTCACTCTTTTTACGTTCTTCATTGTCCCGTCGATCTTGGTCTGATTTCTGTTCACGGTTAATGGATTCCATCTCTTGTAAGTAACGGGCAGCTTTTTTGCCACCTTCCTCTTTCAAACGATGGTACTCCTGAACCTAATAGAGAAAATCATTAAAGAGTATAAAATTATTGTCAGGAAAAGTTGGGTTTTCTCACTTAAGTAAAAAAAAAAAAAAGGAGGAATAAATCTTTACATGAACAAAGCATTTTACACGTGTGTGTGTGTGAGAGGTTGGTTGGTTGGATTTTATGGCATTGGGTTATTTTATGCTGCAGACCTGTTTTATTCATTCTTGATGGGTATTCATTTTTTATTTTTAAACTTATTTTTCTATTTAACCCGTAGACGAGACCCTAACATGTACCACCACTCCGGGCTAGAGTGAATCTGGGAGCAATGGCAATGAAGGGGTACTTCATATTTCCCAGAGCTCTAGAATTAAAACTTCACCACTAGAAGCAGTTTAAGGTGATATCCAGGACACCAAGACTCTCAGCCACCAACTCCTAGCACATATATGATAAAAAGGGTTAGGGTGGTTGCCATGACAATAGGGTTAGGACAATCATATAAATGCTAGGTCTTGACATAACCAGCCAATTGATCGGAAGGAGCCTCTCCGATCACCTGTCTTGCCTAAGTAAGTGCCAAAGTGGAGTGTTGCATGTCATGGACTACTACGCCACCAGGATTTCGTCCTTAACCCACGACCAACAGGTAGCCCTAATGGGGTGATTTTACCCCTCTGCAGAGGTGCAGTTGGTGTAATATACAGCCCCAGTTGACAGGAGAGATGAGTAAGTGAGATAGTTTTTGATGCGAATATGCTTTAATTTTCACATAAAAATGTGTTTATCTTTAGTAGAAGTTCTGCATGTTGTTTTTTTCTTCTTCTCTTTCAAACCTTCTGAAATGGACACAGCAACACAAGTTCAAATCCTGGACAGGGCTGGTTGCATTTCATAGTGCTAATTCTCCATGAGAAAGGTATGCATCCAACTATTTTCTATCCAGTTATGGATAAATAGCAGGGTAGACTGGGCTCTTTAACCTTGTTTAGGCAACCAGTCAGAAGGAAAACTGAATTCAACCTGTTAAACTCTGCTTAAAAACTGACCTTGTGTCGTATCCTGCTTGTGCAAAGGGGTTGGTTAATACATACACCTCCACTAAGATTGTCCCTTTTCTTATGTATTTTTAAAAAAAGTTTTAGTGGGTAATCTTTATAAAAATAACTTTCTGAATTAAAAAAAGGGGACAACTTTGTCTAATGAGTCTCTTCCATTGATTACAAAATTATAAAGATATAAACGATATCCGTGGTTTATTTTGTGCTATATGTTTTTTTTGTAAACTTTACTGCTCCTGCTCCCTACTTGGAGTTCAATTTAATGGGAAATTCCAAGGAGGAAACCTATTTGCCTTGGTAAGACACAGCTACAGGAATTGTATATGAAGGTAAGCTGAAAAATATCTGCTGATGATAACTATTTTGACCAATAGGATCCAAGCACTGCAACACTGATAGAAAAAGTGTGAACCTCAAGAGGATGGGGTGGGGGGGGGCTATGTTGTAGAATAAACCTTATTTGGTCACATTCCATAAGAGTACCCTGGTCAGATTATGAACTTTGCAGACGATCCTCATACATATATATATATATATATATATATATACATATATATATACACATACATACATATAAAATCAACTGAGGTGGTCACTACTAGAATAGTCTCAGACCTAATTAGTGATCATCCTCCACAACAAACATTACGTTTTTTGTTTTGTGGGACATTGTTTATATTGTGTAATGTGTGAAAATAAACCATCTTCTTTATTCTTCTTCACATTTGCATAAAGCACAGTGCTAGTTATAGATGAAAGTTAAAAGAAATCTAATAGAAAAAGAAAAAAAACCTATTTTACCTGAGACTCTTCCAACTGAAGGTCTCTACCTTGGGACTGAGATTCTTCTTCTATTCCTTTTTCATAATCTTTTTTCTTTTCTTCAACTTCTTCGAGTTCTTTCTCCAGTTGACGAATCTGTTCACAAACAATAAACAGAATTTGAAATTTACAATGAAAAAAGAAAGCATTTGATGATTGCTTCAAAACTAAATTTTATTCAGTTCAATTCTGTAGAAAAATAAATTCTTTTCGATAAATAAAATTTATTTAAAAAATGTTTGTACAATTAATGAATGAATGTAACCGTAGTTTTTGCATAAAAATAAATGTAAACGAAATCACTTCCAGGTTGAGTCTTATGGATAAGTTTACAATTCTTAAAATTTAAGCTGACAAGTTCATATGACGATTTCTTGCTTGTAAATAATTTTTTCGTAAAAATCTATACATTAGATAACTGTAAATATATATTAAAATAAAAAAGACTATATATAAATCAATAATACCAGGCATGTATGTATTAAAACTGGTTTTAAAAAACACTGTCGACCATCCTTTGATGTGTACTATTTTCTAAGCATATATATATATATATATATATATAATAGTGTTTTCTTTATTTTATGTATTAATGATATTGACTCTAAATTAAATACTCATTGATAAAGTTACTCAATTCCTGAAATTATTGTGATGTAAGCAGTAACATAGTTTCGGTTACAGACAAGTAGAGAACGAATCTCCATTATATATAGAAGAGATGTAACAAATATAAAATAGTACTACCACCATTTCAAAATCATTGTTACATTTGCATATAAATTTCATACATTAAATGTTACAATAATTATGGAACAAAGATGGGAATTGCTATGAAGTTTTAATGATGAGACAATAAAGCATTGAAATAAAAATTAATTTGATAAAACTTGTTCCATAATTGTTGTCATATTTAGTATTTGAACTTTATATGCAAATGTATCAACTATTACACGAGAGAATAAAAATTCTGTCCCATAATAGTTGTTAGATTTAGTGTATGAAATTTATATGCAAATGTACCAGCTATTTTGGGACAGAAGTAGTAATTAAATTTTTAAATGAAGGGATTACAAAGTAACAGAATAAAAATAAAGATATTTGATTAAATATCAAAAGAAATGTAAAGTAAAATAAAGTAGGCAGAGTTGCCGATTGTTAGTATCAACTGGATAGTGAGGGAGTCTATCTCCTTTTCAATAGCAATAGACCAGGGAGATTTTTTTTACCATCTGTTCCCCATTTTACCGCACAGATCCGAGCTGGCGACGGCTGGTATCGAACCCAGAACCTTATGGTTGCTAGGTGGATTATATATTATTATCATTTCAACATTATGACTTAATAAAGTTTTTGTTAAGACTTGTACTTGCCTCAGCTTCATGATTATCAAAGGTTTTTTTGGCAGACTTGAGGGATTTTCTATAAAAACAAAACAAAAAAATCTTAAAATGAAAGGATCAGACCAATATGAATAATAAATGGAAAATGAATCAAAATAAATGGGGGAAAAAACAAAAAACAAAAACAAACATCAATAATCCTGATAAAAAAAAAAAGAACAAATAGTTTTACAGTTATAAACAGGTCTGTGGTGTCAGAACAAAACTTGACTCCTATTCATGCAATTAAGTGATTACAATTCATAATAAATATAAAACTATGATTTTTTTTATAATCTATTTAAGGAGTGTGCACTGTATAATTTTACAGACTAAATTAGGGCCATATAAAGTGTAAATTTGGAGTCTGTATAGTTTTACCGACTCCAGTGATCCCTTAATTTCTTCAGACTGACACCACAGCTCTGGTTACAAAGTCTTATAGCTGTATTAATATTTGAATTTCTCAGATTAATTATTTACTGGCACAATTCCCATATAATAATAAAAAAAAAAAAAAACTTATTTACATATGGATGGACACTTGCCGAGAGTGTAGTATCCATGCTTGTATAGATTGACTGATTCTAATGTCATGTTAACTAGTATAGGTTTATTCTATGCTGAGAGTTTAGGGAATCACATTCATTGTATATTCATACTTATAATTTTTGTGTAGATGTTTCTTAAGAAAAATGAATAAAATTTTAAAAATAAAAAAAATAAAAATTTCAACTGACTTTGCTGCTTCAACCTTCTTTATCATGTGAGCAGTTTTTTCTTTCGCCTTGATGTATAATGGACGCTTCTTATTCAACTCGGATTCCTGAAATACAGAAAATACCATTGAATTATTAACAATTTGCTTCTTTTTTTTTTAAATAAAAAAATCTTTTTTTTTTGGGGGGGGGGAAGGTTAAAAGAAACTTTAGAAATAATATGCCAAGTATGTTGAACTGTAGTGGATATACATAAAATAGTAGATTTTAAGGCTCAAAATCATTCCCATCTTGGTTGGTCAAAAAACCTTTCAGCAGCCCTTTTGTGTGTGTGTGTTTGTGTGTGTGTGTTTGTGTGTGTGTGTGTGCATATATAGGGCTACCTTGACCAATAGTTTATTCCGCTTGTAACTCAATTTCCTCGTATATAAAATCAATCTTACCCATTGAAATAAACTAAAATGCTAATAATCCGTTCCAGCCCTGAGCCCAAATTCCCTAATTTTTTGTTATGTTTTTTACATAAGAACATAATAAAATAGAATGTAATAAACTGTGCTGTCATATGTTTAATTGCTTCTTCTTTTTTTTGGGTAATTTATGAGGAAGTGCATCCCGGTCTCCTGCCTCAAAAATTGCTACCCGGTGACTATCAAAATAACAACCCCAGCTTGTTGTGATTCTTGTTTATTTATTGTAATTTGTCATAATTCATGTTTAGATATGAAGATGGATATATAGTTTGGAATAGACTGAGATAGATAAACAAACAAAATAATATAGATAGATATGAACAAATGGAGATAGATATTTTCGACAGGTAAATGTATTTCTTGTTTATTTAAACTAAAAACAAGACATTAAACAAACATGAATAAAATAAAAAATCTTAGTATTTAAAGTAATATAGATAAATATGAACAAATTGAGATAGATAGATAGATGGATAGTTTTGAATAGGCTGAGCTGGGTCATTATTTTAATAGTTACAGGGTAGTAATTTTTGAGGCAGGAGACCGGGACGCACTTCCTCATAAATTACCATTTTTTTTTTTTTAAATAATATTTTTCTTTGGTGCAATAAATTTGTAAACTTAAATTTTTTTAATAGTATCATAAGCATATCTGAAGCTTGCTCGTACCTCAAATTTTAGCTTGTAACACAGAAAAAATTTTTTTTAAAAACCAACCGACAGCACATAACTTGGAAAACTCCTAATTTGGAGTACTCGTACACACATGGTTTGGTTCATTTGTTTATTTAATGGCATATCAACCTTCTTAGGTTATTTAATGCTAAAGCCATTCATATAGAAGACCTGTAGTGATACTATTTAATAAATAGCTGGGGGGGATGAGTTGGATTCATACCTTTCCCAAGAGTATAGTCCAAAAGTGAATGTAATAGTGTGAACTTGCTTACTACGATGTCACAGTCCAGCACGTTAACCCCACCCCCATGCAAATATTGTAACACAAAAGTTATATGAAAGTTAATATTACATAATAAAAAACATCTTTTTATAAAGGTTGGTGGGTTGATTGGTTTTACAACCTATCAGCCCTTTTTGGGTCATTTAATGCTGAATCAAGTCATTTTGATAAATAATTTAACTTTGTATATTTGCTGAGATATGACACACAGTCCTCTTTATACAAAAGGTTTTTTGTTTTGTTTTTTTTCCTTAAAATTTCAAATAACACTATGTATGGTTTTATAAAGTCATTATTGTTTTTTTATATAATAAATACTTACTGGGCCGGGAGGGTGAGAATTAAACAACCTAGTTCAACTGTACTCCTCATACAGGCAGCACCTGCCCACTCACCTACAAGGGGTCAAGGACTGGATTTATTGTAAGGTGCCTGAGAATGCCGATGGAACTAAGCAATTTGTGTACCCGTTGTGGGAGGTGTACCTTCAGATTAAATTGACCACGTGTCACACTTTGGCCTTGTGGGGAGCCAAATAAAGTTCTACTGCCTATTATGCTGTTATTGACTATTACTTTTCCCCCCTCCATGTGTGTGTGGAGGGGGAGGGGGTACGAAAAGAAAAAAAAAAGGTAATTGATTTCTTTATACTTACAGCTTCTTTGATGTGTTGTTCAATTTTTGTAAGATCTCGACTGAGTTTTCCCTGTTCTTTTTTCTTATCTTTTATCTCATCTTCTATTTTATCTCTTTTCTTCATTTCACGCTCAAGACCAGCATTCTTCATCTTCAGTTCTTCATTATGCTCTTTGATTTCTTTTTCATTGTGATAAAGTTTAAAGAGTTGCAGTTGAAGTTGTTTCTCAACCTAAAATTAAAAGACAAATCACAATTAGAACAAAACAAATTAACAGAAACACAAATACAATCAGTTTTACTCAATGCACTTTTTCATTTAAAAGATCATTATTGATTAATAAAAATATCATTCTTATCTACAGGGTGATTGAAAAGTAATTCCATATTTTAAACTATTTATAATTTTTTTTATATGCAGGAGAATATTCAAGACTTGATTTTTATGCAAGATGGTGCTCCTCCACATATTGCTATAGTTGTTCGTGAATGGCTGAATCACCATTTTCCTGGGAGATGGATGGGTAGACGTGGTCTGCATGAATAGAAGCCCTGATTTAACACCCTGGAACTTTTTTCTTTGAGGTTGGTTGAAGGAGCAAGTCTATTCTATGAAACCAACGACTTTAGAAGAACTTGAAGGATGAATACAAGAATTTATTTCTGTCATTCCACAAGAGTTTCTGAGAAGTTGATGCAATTCTCAAGTGGCTTGAGAGGCTGGACACGAATGCTAGTGCCCATATAGAATTTTAAATAAAACTCCATCTTATGCGGGTTCTTCACATTCATTTTTTGTAAAAATAAGGATTCAGAAATAAATTTTAAGATTCTTAAAATAGGGAGTTACTTTACAATCACCCTGTATCATAAATTTGTATTTATAAATCTATGTGCTCATTTGTTTCCATCTTCTATCATCTTGTATAGTAGTAAAGTCAACAGAGTTGCCTATTGATGGTATCAGCTGATCAGCAATGAAGTCTATCCTCTTTTCACTAGTGCTAGACCAGGGTGCTGTGTAGCACCATACCAACTGTCAACTCCCCATTTTACAGCAGAGATCAGATTACCCAAGTTGTGCTACTCATGCACCAAGTTGGTGAGGACCGGTATTGAAATCAACTTTTCAACTTACTAACAGCATTTATCTGAGTAATGGTAATATGCAATTTGCAGAAGGATTTTTAAAAGCATTAAATTGTGTTGTGACATTCATTTTTTATTTGATTTTTTATCTTCATATATAAGCATTTTTCTTTTAAACAATTTGATAGATAAAGCAAATGAAAGTTATCACTCACCAGTTGTTCTTTGAGTTTCTGATATCGTTCAGCCTCTTCTTTTTCTAATTTAGCTTCTTTCTTTTCAGCCGCAATTCCTTTCTTTTTATGATAATTAAATTGGGTGTCTTCTTCAGCTTTCAACATTTCAGCTTTGGCTTTATCATATTCTTCTTTCATTTCGCCAGATCTGCAGTAGAAAAACAAAGATGGAAAACAGTTTTTTTTAAATGTATTCAACCAGATGTATACATGCACATAAAAAAAAATAATAATAAAAGAGTTTTATAATTTGCTTGAAGCATTGTGTATATATTGGTTAGGAGGTTGATTTAGAAGGCCATCACAATGCAGGTGTAAAGAAAAAAATAATAATACGGTAACAATGATGTTGTGTGTTAACCTGTATTTAATTCTTGAATTTTCGAGATAATATCTCTTTTTCAAAAGATCACTGAAACTGAAGCAGTCTAGTTATGGCATTTCTTTTTAAATGAATTTTTTTTTTAAATTTATATTTATATAAATAATAAAAATTTAAAAAAATAAAATTTGGGCTCCTTGTAAGTTGTTCTGCCTTCATTTAAGGTCAGCCCCCATCTCCTCTCTGTTTGAGCCCATCTCTGTTCGTCAACGTCATCAGCCCCTAACACTCAGGTTTTATAATATTTATACTAACCTATTGTTTTATACTATTTCTCTGAATTTTTTAGATGAGGCTTGATAATTAGTATTATTTGGATTTTTCAGACTATTGTCCTCACCTTTATTGTTATCTGGCTCCCGAGTTTGACAAGAAATACCTGAAGAAGGCCGGAGGGCACATTGGACGAAATGTTGTACAGATAACAATAAAGATGAGGACAATAGTCCGAAAAATCCAAAAATACTATATTTTATATTCTATACTATGTTTGATATTCTTTTATTTCAGTTTGATTAAGTACTGCCCAATTCCTTTGCACAAGTGAGAAGGCAGAATATAGTTATTTACTAAGCTTAGCTTAGGTGTGGCTCAAGGCCAGAAGTATGGGCACCCAATGAGAATCTAACTCACTAACAATGGTCTGCGAATCTAGCTTGCTAATCATTACACCACGTGAGGTGCCCAAGAAGGCAGAATATAGTTAAAAGGAAGAAATCCCCTGTCATCTTATAGGCGGAGGACAATACATATGCAAATTAATGCATATGCTTTTTCTACTTATTTATGAAGAACTAGGAAGAGTTCCACAAATCAATTGATTTTTTTTTTAATTAATGAATTATATCATTTAATCATTAAAAATCAAAAACTAAAGTTTGTACTTTTCTTTATTATAAGCATAATCAAAGAGTATGCATTATTTTAACGTTCAATGACATCTCTTTTCTGAGTTATAAATCGACACATACATAATAAAAACAGTCACACACAACATGGCATAATATATTATCAATTATAAAAAAAAAAAATGTAATAATTCAAATTCCTAAACTTGGGAACCTTTCCGATTACAAGATGAAAGTTCCAGAGTTCGAATAGAAGGTTCCAGAGTCCGACATGAAACACCTGAAGAAGGGCAGAGGGCACATCGGCTGAAACGTTGTGTATATAACAATAAAGACGAGGACAATAGTCCAAATAATCTAAACAATACATTTATTGAATATAATACGGTGTTATGGGTTGGAGCTTCATTAGGATTTCTAATCAGAGACTGATTAGAAATCCTAATAAAGCTCCAACCCATAACACCGTATTATATTAAAAAATGTATTTAGATTATTTGGACTATTGTCCTCGTCTAATTCATTTTAATGTATTATTGTAATTATTAATGTGGTTTTGTAGTTAGTGGCCGTGATTAAAGGCATTTAAGTATGTTAGTGCTAGAATCAAAGTTTCTTTTATTAAGGTTAAGATCTATATGTCTGATTTGTATGGCCTTAAAGAATCTGCAGTCTTTGTTTACTGTTTTGTTGTTCTAATATGGTGGTATTGTCAGTGAGCATTTTTCGGTAGTTGGTTGTAGGACAGGAGTGTTTTTTAAAGTGTTGGCCTATTGAGCTGGTATATTATATATATATATATATATATATATATATATATATATATATCCTGAAATATGTAATCCAATTCCAAGTCAGTAATTGTCTTTAAACATTTCAAAGCTAAAAGAGATAATCATACCTGCTGATTTCTTCAAACATTGCCGTACGTTCTTTTGCATTTTTCATGGCAATGCTTTCAACTGTTCCTTGAAATACCAAAAAGTTTTTGGATTTCACCAAAACACCAATTTTTTCTAATTCTTGGGCATATTGGGCTGATGAAACTCCCTGAAATGGAAAAAGAATAAATAAGAAAAATCTAGAATTAAAAATGTGATCAACTAATTACAAGTTGCTTAAGACACGAATGGAACCTTCTTACTCAAAAGGTTACCCCCTCACCTGTCTATAAATGGAGTCTTCTTATAGTTGGTAATCCTTTTAATATTTAATGTTAGGAAAAATGTTCTGAAAATACTTATTTACCTACAATCTTCAGAGGAAGGAAAAACTCAAAGATTGTCTTGATAAATATATTTATTGTATTTGTTGTTATTATCTCTTACCTCTCGTTTGATTGGTTGACTAGGTAATAAATGTCACATTACCTGCTAATTTTGCACCCCTCCCGTTTTGTTTGGGTATTCATAATTGATCAGGGCCAGCCATCAGTGAAGGGACATTGGTTTATTTCTATTTTTTTTTACTACTATTACAAAACCTACAAGGTTTAATTCACATTAAAATTTGTGTCTCAAAGTCACAACAAACGATTGTTGTAAATTCGATTATCTTCTACAAATAAGGTAAGTTGAATTTTTCCTTCTTAGCCTAAAGTTGCAGGTATATTGATGTGATTTTTCTTGTCTCTTGATTTGGGGGTTTGCTTTTCCGCCACATTAACAAATGCTTTCACTTTTTATGAAATGGAATAGGAAATGAATTCAGTGACAAGTTCAAATCATGGAAGAAGCTGATTATATTTCACATAGTGTTAATATCCTTGGGAAAGGTATATATCCTATGAATACCCCCCCCCCCAGCTAAGGGTAAATAGTAGTGTAGACTGGGCTCTTTAACCTTGGTATGGCAACCAGTCTAGGAGGAAAAATCTGAATTCAAATCTGTTAAACTCTGCTTAAAAAATTGACCTCTTATCACATCCTACTCGTGCATAGGGGTTGGTAAATATCTATATGCAACACATAATATAACCCATCGGCCCGATGATCTAAAGGGCTCACTGAATATCCAAAAATGGCCATCAATAACGGATTCCTTCCATCAACCATGGGTTGCAGTGGCTTTTAAATTTGGCAAAAGTCTGGTTGAATGCCCATGTTGTCTCTGATCTCAAACAATCAGAAATCTGCTGTCAATCTTACTCAAACTGTGGGAGTGATGGACGTCTAATTAATGGGTTTCGGTCAGAATACAACCATGGGTTCTGAAAAATATTGCTCAGGGAGTTATCAGGTTAATTTCTTGGCCAAGTTTTCCACTCTGATCAAATTTAAGTAAGGAATCTTTTTCTCTAAGTTACTCGATAGTCTTGGCTGAAGTCAGTTGGTCTATTGGGCCCTTTTCTCTTCATTCTCACTGACTACTCACTGGCTCTCCAAGCCTCTGCCTGAAGCCTTAAAACACCCAGGTTAAATAATCTCTAAACCCAGAACTGAGTAGGTTCCGGTTGGCATAGAAATATTAGTTATTCCTTTGTTTCAACTAGGATTTCCCAATTTTGGGCAATAGTCCAACCCTCTGAATGGTAGTAAGAGGGTTAATCCACCCATCAATCCTAACTTCAGTTCTTCAGCATCTCTGACTTCCACCTTTTAAGTACCACCACTTTTTCTCTCCTACCTCCCTAGAATCAGTTAGTTACCACTTCTGGGCACCCAAGTAGTTTTCAATAAAGAATTAAAGTCTTAAAAGAAAAAAAAGAAAAAAAGTCTGTTTTGATTTTTATCTAAGTTTCTTTTTTTTTATTATCTGAATTCCATTTATGTGGAAAAATCATTTTATTTTTACGTCCAAAATAAATTCTGACCAAAATAAAAAAATCCCAAGTACTTCTAACCGGCCACAGGCTGGCTGACCAGATGGAATCACTGTGAGTGAGTGTGTGTGAGGGGGGAGTCCCTATCTACTTGAAATCCAGACATTGTGCCACCCACTGGAGTCTTTTGTTCTAATGCTGGTTCCTTAACTCTTAACATCCTATACAACCTCATTCCACCGTCCAGAAGTCACATTCATTTCCTAATCCACCCAAATGATAGCCTTTGCTAAAACGTAATATTAAACATATTTACAAGTCTTTGATTAAGAGAAATAACTGTAATTTTAAATGAAAAGTCCATTTTTTAGACATTTTATAAATCCTTATAGGAATTGGGCTCTGGAGTTAGAAAATTCCCAACAGGATGTTAAGAGTTAAACCATAACAATGTCACAATAATAATAATAATAATAATAATACTCCAATTGAAGTGAATGTGTCCTACCTTTCCATTAACTTTATGATCTGATGAAGATCCATGAATAATTCGAGTAAACTTTGTTTCTTTGTGACTCTCACTGTCAATATAGACAGCAGACACAATTGCTTTGTTGGAGGCCTTACCAATAGGAGCACCATGGATTAAATCCTGAAATCAATAAAATGAAATAAAATAAAATAAAAATTAATAGATTATATATAATATAATAATATATAAACATTGTCTATATAAAAATAATTAAAATCTTAGAGGTAATATTATAATTAAAATGACTAGTGGAATCCTTGCACACCTTTTTCTGGAATTTCTCAAATCTGGTTCTTTAAATTTATATTACCCCAGATAATACACACAAACACACCCACATATATATACATATATACACTCGTGAACAGAAAAAATGGGCCAAGATTGAAGAAGGGAAGAAATAGATTTTCTACATATTTTTCAGAATTTACTGAAATTTAACTGCAAATTCCTATTTTTCAGATCATTAATATTATAGTATATAATAATTTAGTGGTAAAATGAGTCCTAAAAAGGTAAGACCGCATCTGGGCGAGGATATGAAAAACCGATTGCAGGATTAAGGCAAGNAGTTAAAGAAATGTATTTGTTAAATTTATTTTCTTTTTACTTCTAAAAATGTAACGATAAAAAGAAGCTGAGAATCGAAAATTTAAATTCTTTATATTGTAATATCTATTTTTGCTAAACACAAGATAGTATTCTAAAACAAATTGTTTTTAAAACGTTTTCATTAGTTCTCTAAAAAATTAAGACTTTTTTTACGTATATACAGCTGTCCAAGGCAAAATATTTTTTAACTCGCTGTAAAAAAAATTCAATGGATAAAAACACATAAAAATTACATATTTAGAAAGATTTTTAAATTTCTTTCTAACCGAATAAATATTTTAAAGATTGGACCATACATACTGAGGGAAAAAAATTTGATTTTACGTTAAAATTTAGTCATAGTTGTAGCAGACGTTGAATGACTGCTGATATAGCCAGCCAACAGGCAGTTGATATAGGCAGCAGGCAAGCTCCTGATGATACACCCAGCAGCAGACCAGCTGTATGATGCTTCATAAGATCGATTCCCACCTTCAAGCATGGTTTCGGAGCTTTAAATCGATGACCACTCAGTATTTTAGGGCGCTCCAGTAACATATGAATTATGTTACTTGACATATTGGAAAAAAGCTATATATACTAAGTAATATTGTTAGTAATTTCTAAAAATTATTTTGTCATTAAAGCGCGAATTTATAGATTTTCTGAGTTATTGTGGTATATAAGTTTCACATATGCTTCTAAATTATTTAGTTAAGAATTAATGGCAAAATGAATGAATAAATGAGATAAAATGAATAATAAATATATATATTATATATATATATAATATTACTCACACAAGCATATTTATAATTTAAGTAATATAGATTGTTATAATTAATGTCTGTAATCATTTAATGTAGATTTTTAATTAAGAGGGAAAATTATGAAATTTTTTTTTTCATGGTTCAATTTTGATTTGAGCCAATCTTTGGGAAATATTTAAAAAGAAAAAGGACAATCTAAAACTGTTTCTACTGACCTCATTTTCCAGGCGTTGTTCCTCTTGTTTCTTTTGGATATTAATTCTTTGTTCTTGTGTCATCCTTTCCATCGATCAGGAATCACCCTGTGTGGACCAAAAGCACCTTTGAGCCACAGCCGGATTCTCCGTAAGAATGTCACCATAGATACAGTTGGCAATTTTCAGTGCTGTTGTCATCTTCTTCCTGTCTTTTGGCCAAACGTTCTGTCTCTTCTTTCTTTGTCCTGAGAAGAAAAAAAACATTTAGGAACAAACACTTAATAATAGTTTTTATACATTTTTTCTTTCTCAACTATGAGAAAAAGATAAAAGTTCCTGGCCAGACCAAGAGGGAATTCACCAAGAATCATGAAACATACATAATTTCCACATATTCATCCCACACTTCAAAAAATGACACATTTTGGATTATTTGCACTATTGTCCTCATTCTTTATTGTATATTAACAACATTTCACAAGGCAATATGAGTCAGGTAAAAAAAATCATACATGAGTATAAGGTTTATTGAACTAGAAGCGGCTACCCAGCATCACCTGAATAGAGGGGGAAAAACCCTGGTATATTGATTTGTTTACTTTTGAGATTTACAAAAGCTGGACATTTTAAGGTGAATTTCAATGCTATTCTATATATATTTTAATTTTTAAATATCTTCGAATATGAATCAAATCATCATAATTTTTGCACAAAAAGCAAGAACCAGTGAATTTAATGTGTATATATATTTACTTTGTCATTAATTGTTTTATTTCGTAGTTTCCTCTGGACATACATACATACATACACACTAACTGTCCTTTATATATGTATAGACTAGAAGCAGCTACCCAGCATTACCTAGGTAGAGGGGGACCAAAAAGTGTGGTGCAATGGTTAGCAAGTTAGTCTTGCAGATCCATTATTATTATGTATATTTAATTTCTAGATATCTTTGTAAATACAGATCAAATCTTTGTAATTTTTGCACAAAAAGCAAGAACCAGTGATATTCAATGTGTATATATATTTACTTTGTCATTAATTGTTTGATTTTTGTAGTTTCCTCCATACATACATACATGCATACATACATATACACCAACTGTATAGATAAATGGCTCTTATGTCAAATGCTTCAAGGCTTTTGGCCGGCTGAAGAGGTGAGTCTGGTTCAACAGAGACATCTAAATGTGCAGTATACCGTGCCATAATTCTCTCAACCCTCCTGAATGGTGCGGAAGCCTGGAAGGTATACACAGACTAAATGTCTACATGATGTGTCATTTGCACAGTATATTAAATGCCCAAGGTGGCAGCATGTTTCAAACAGGACCATCCTGGAGAGAACTGGACTCCCTGGCATGTATGACATACTTGTCCAACGCAACCTGAGATGGGCTGGCCACTTGAATAGACTTGGGGATGACAGACTGCCAAAGCAGATTCTGTACTCTCAACTGAGAGTGGGATCATGTGGAATCGGTAGATCAAAGCCCAGGTACAACGACAACATCAAGGAAACATGGAGGACTTCAACATCCACATAAAGAATTGGCAAGACGCAACCAGAAATTAAATCAAATGGAGAAAACAGATTCGTATAATGTCATTATTAGATTTGATGGACAGCTAGTAGTAGTAGTAGTAGTATAGTAGTAGTAGTAATAGATGATCCTTATAGAGTAATAGTAGTAATAGATGATCCTCATAGAGTACAAAATAGTAGTAGTAGTAGTAATAGATGATCCTTTAGAGTACAAAATAGTAGTAGTAGTAGTAATAGATGATCCTCATAGAGTACAAAATAGGTGAAATATAATAGAACTACATGAACAACTTACCAGCGCCAAATTATAGTTGCTCGTAGCCATTTTGATATTCCTTTGACAATCTTTTTCCGCTTTAAGCAATGCCAAAGCTCGTTCATCCAATTCGATTCGTTTTAAATCATGAAGCCGATTTGCTTCAGCAAGATTATCTTTTGCTCTATTTTTCTCATCCATTTGCTGTTGTAGCCATTCTCGCATTTGTTCTTTTTGGAATTCCATCTGGTATCATTATTCAGGTCTTCACCCTCAAATTTCTGCAAACCCGAGATGGTACATCGGGGGTCATCATCTGCTACCCGACAGGGTTTATCTTTTTTCCGACCCTCAGGATCATAAAGATCAAATTCACGACGGTTGAACGGTTGCTGATGAAGTTCTCGAAACTCATTCAAATTCTTGTTCATTTCTTTGATGTCATTCTTTTGTCTTAACTCCAATAACTCACCAATCTTGGCATTTCTTAAGGCATCGGCATCTTTAAGAAAATAAGCAGACAAAATGTAAAAATAAATCATCAAATAAGGGAATAATTCCCTCCAAAAATAGAGCTTAACCTTGAGTTAACCCTACATAAATATAAACCACAATGTGACTTTATATATACTAACCAAAAAATGTACTCTCTAGTGCCGAAATAATTAGTTTAACATTTGATTTAATAACCACAAACTCCAGCAATAAATTACTAATTTCACATTCTCTTTATCTGCACTTACTGCATTAAAAATAAAAATGTCAATGACCCATCAACTACACAGGTGCTAAATAGAATATATCACCTGTCCAAAAATAATGAAACAATTTTTTGTTGAACCCCAAACCACCTTGGTATACCTGGAAATGACAGGGCAGATTCAGAAGCAAGAAAGCTATGAAAGACACAATAACCAAAACAAAAATACCATATACTGATTATAAAACAGATGCGAAAAAAATTATCATTAAAAAATGGCAAAATCATTGGAATGCACTCATTAATAACAAACTCCAAAACATTAAACCTACCATTGGAGAATGGAACTTAAAATACAACAAAAAATAAAAGAGAACAGGTTTTGTTAACTTGCCTTCACATAGGCCAACCCTACATCACCCATTATCATTTACTAGAGGGCACAGAATCCCAATATGCACTACATGCCAAGAGAGATTTACAGTGAAGCATATACTGCTAGAGTGTGTAGACTTTGATCTAGTGCGAATAAAATACTACCAAGCAAATAATTTGAAAAAAACATTTCACAAAAATAAGACCATCCAAGATTTTACATTTCCTAAAAGAAATGGGATTGTACTGAAAAATGAACAATTAAACAATAGCTAAAATCTATACATATATACATTTGTTTTCTACCAAACTACCGCTATGAACCCAAAACTTAGTTGGCATTAAATAACCCACCAAGGTTGATATGCCGTAAACCAAACCAAACTGTGTACAAGTATTTCAGTTTTATTATAATTAAATATTACATTGAATTGGAAAGACTAATGAAATTAAATAAGAGCACAAAAAAGATTACACTTATTTTTACTTTTAATTGATTTCAATATGAAATTATATAGAGAATTGTTTTTAATACATTTGAGAATAAAACAATGATATTAGTAATCAATAAACACCAAGTAATTATCTATTAAACATGGGTTCCTGTTTGGTAATAAGTGATACCAAATAATATCCATTTTGATTGTACATGTTATGGTAGAAATACCTCCCAAATTTAAAACTGTTACCTGTATGATGCTAGTGACTGGAGCCTCACTGTCGTGTGCAGTTTAATGTGATACTAGAGGACTCCTTATTTTTATTGGTTAGTCTTACTCTTCTGCAGCAATGGATGTGGTTGGTGTATTCTATGCTGTAACCACAAGGCAAAGTAGATAAGGACACTATATTAGATGCACCAGGTATTTGAAAACATGGTGGAATATAATTGGAAGATAACCTAACTTAATGTTACAGAACATGAGCCAAATTTTAAGATTCTCATTTCTCTTTCAGACACAGAGATGGGATCTTCCAATCTAATATAGGAAATGAAAAGGTATATCACTAACCACTAAGCATTTTAACCATGAGCACATAGTGAACAGGAGAAATGGCAGTTGGCTCTTTTTTTTTTAGAGGGGGATTTTCAGCAGAGGCCCTTTAGCCAGGTTGTGGTCCTATTACCACTAGGTGTCAACCAATCTGCCTTGGAAGGCCCTACCAGAAACATAAGTTTTGAATGGCATAGCTCTGACACTACCATGCTGTAACTACCCTGCTACCAAAAGAGGTCTGCCTCATTGTCAGGAATCAACAACTTTTGGCATACTGCATCTGTGGAAAATCTGCAGCAAACAAGGGCATCTCCTTCCCCTGACCAGAATATGCATTTGGGGACCACTTCTGAATGTCTTATTCCCTAGTTACTCTTTTCATGAACTCATCATGGTGAATTCATTGGATGGAGCCAGCACAACTGACCCAGGGTGAATGCTGTCACAGTAGTTTTAGTTCTTGGTGTAATCTATTATTGGGCAGGTAGTGTAGAATACTTTAAAATTGTGTTGAAAAACTGCTGGCTCAACTCAGTATGAGTGACAGTTCAAGGTCGCTGGAGAATATGCCTTTTCATTGGATTAGGAAGTCATGTGATCAAATGACACTTAGAAGTTAGCTAGAAACTTACCAATTGCAGATCCTCAGAGACAATCAGTCAAGATTCTACATGCTCTGATCATTGATTCCCATGAGGTTCCCACGGGTAAAAGAACTCATTGTAAAAGAAATAAAATATGTGCACATAAAAAATGTGTCTGTTAGTTATAATTCTGCTTGAGAAGAATATAAACCAATAAGAGGAGTGACATAGAAGTGACAGGCAGACTGACAGACAACTGGATGACAAGAAGAGAGAAGTAAGGAGATGGGTGCTGAGTAATCATCCAACTAAGGACTTCCATTGTAACTAAAAAATCCTAAATTCTAAGAAACAGAAAGATGAAGATGAAATGCATACAAACCAAAAGCATTGTTCTTTTTTTTTCAAGATCTTCAAAACGCTCCCTCTCCTTTTTCTGTTGGTCAATAGCCGTCACATCAATCTGGATTAATAAAAAAACATATACAACATTTTATTATTTACTAGCAGGGCTACCCACATTGCCTGGGATTTAAAATTAAAAATAAATCTCTTATCTATATTTATTTTTCTACATATTTGTTTTATTATCTTTTATTCTTTATATATTCTATGCAGAACTTTCATCTGGCAACATACAGATTGGTTGCCCCTAGCAACGATTTAAGGATATCTGCAAGTATGATCAAAAGTCCTTTAACATCAACCCTATCAGCTGGGAAAATTTGGCTCAGGACTGCCTTCAGTCGCGGCAGGCTATTCATGTCTAAAGTCACTCTGGCTCAGCACCATGAAATAATGAGTTCCAAGAGAAATCAACAGTAACATAGCACCAGCACACCATCAACATATTCAGGACCGACCTTCCCATGTGACATTTATGGTCAATACTGTTTTTCAAACATTGGCCTTCACAGTCACATAAGGCACGAGAAATCCATGGTTTTCTGAGACTGCGATGAAAATGATGATTCTTGTTTTTAAGTTATTTATTTTTATTATTATTCTCGTTTGTATTTTTTCTTTTATTTGTCTTTTATTTGATTTCCATTATGTTTATCCTCCATTAATTTGTTTGATTTATTAATAATTTTTAGAAATTAATTCTTTAATATATTCTTGATTTATATCCTTATTATATTTTTATTTAGCTTTTTTTTTGTAAAAAAGGAGGGGTAAAAAGTTTTTAACTTCTTCTCAGACAAAAATAGGGTGTGGATTTTTATTGAA
Organism: Doryteuthis pealeii; assembly: GCA_023376005.1. NCBI lineage: Eukaryota > Metazoa > Mollusca > Cephalopoda > Myopsida > Loliginidae > Doryteuthis > Doryteuthis pealeii. The sequence continues at coordinate 49,268,614 of CM042164.1, read as the reverse complement.
CTTTGGTCTTTGCTAGTCTCCACCAATTTTCCTTTATAAAACGACATACATTCATTTTACAAATAATCATACAGACATATAGATATACAGATTTTTTCTTTTAATATATACAGATTTTCCTTGATGTTCATTTGTTAAAAAGAATAGGAATTGACACTAGGGAAAATATTTGTTTAGATGGTATCCCACAAATTTATTTTTTTTAGTGAAAGACTACTAATTAAAATTGGTGTGAAAAACTAGCAGGGAGTGAAATGAATATTATTATTATTATTATTATTATTATTATTATTATTATTATTTCACTCCATGAGAGTTTTTCACACCCGCCTTAACTGGTGTTTCACAGGAGATTGAGTGATAGCAAGTCTCCTCAGGTTTCCAGGAATCTTCTGAGTATTCTAGCTAATCTCAACAATGCTGTTGTTTGGATAGTCTTGATTCTTCTTCTGATTTCCAATTCCTTCAGACTCTTTTCCAAACCCTTGAGGACCATTCCAAGGGCCCCAATTACAATTGGTATGACCTTTACCTTCATGTTCTGCAGTTTTTTTCCAGTTCTCTGGCAAAGTCCAACTATTTGTCTATCTTTTTGTTTTCTTTCATTTTCACTCTGTGAGTTTTTCATACCAGCATAAGCTGATGGTCTTTCACTGGAGTCTGAATGACAACAAGTCTCCTTAGGTCTCCAGGACTCTTCTGACTATTCTAGCTGATTTCAACAATGCTGTTGTCTGGATGGTCTCAATTCTTCCTCTGATTTTCAATTCCTCCAGTCCAAGTGTACTAACTATAATTGGTATCACTTTCACCCTCATATTCCATATTTATTTTCAATTCTCTGGCAAGGTCCATGTATTTATCTGTCTTTTCATTTTCTTTCATCTTCACCCGGGACTGTAAAATCTACCAGTTGACAAGTTCCTGTTTTCTTGTTAATCAATACTAGATCTGGTCTTCTGGCTGGGATAAGGTGATCCGTCTTTATCTCAAAGTCCCAGAGAATTTCATTACCATTATTATTATCATTAATTAATTAATTGACTAATGATTCAACTTGGGAAACCATTTTGAATAGTTATGATTTCTCAAGTTAAATCATTGCTAAGACAAAGTCTTAACACTAGAGTGAGAGCAATCTACTCCAGTGGATTACAAGGAACACCTGAAGAAGGCAGGAGGGTGCATTAGCCGAAACACTGTGTATCTATATTTTACAATAAAGATGAAGACAACAGTCCAAAAAATCAAAATAATACACATCAAGCCTCATCTCAAAGATTCAGACAACTTAACTTCTACTTAGTATCATTGTTTTGTTGTTGACATGGCAACATTTGGTTTGCAACTCACAAGAAAAAAAAAAAAAAAATAGTTCTAAAATCTATATATTAATACTCATATTTCTTAATTGTATGGCCGTTATCATCCTGAAACACCCTCTGGTTAAAAATGAGACTGTCCAAATCGACCAAGATGAAATGCAAAATTGTAAATCCTGATTATCTGGCAGAGATGCTGATAGCTATGTGTCCTGTATCCCTGACGCACAAAAATCTAAAAGGACGCAGTAAAATCATATCCATGTGTCCCAGTGTCTTTTTTTTTCTCCCCTCACCATTTCAAACTAACTGTGAATACATTTCAATAGTATCTTCGAAACAAATTACGCAGAATAGGTTACAAGGTAGGAGTTAGATGGCTTTAGTTGTTTCCCCAGATCATAAATAAAAACCCTACAGTTTATTAAAGAACTTTAGTTGGGACCCATAAATTTCCCCATGGGGCCCATTCAAAGCAAATATATGCATCCCAGGATGCACTAAATCAAAAAGCTATCAGCATCACTGATCTGGTATTGTATATCCCCTGAATGATTATTTCTTTGTCGTCACCTCAGCTAAATAATGGACCATTCTGTTTTTATCATAAAAAGAAAGGAAAGAAAAAGGACATGCAACACAGAAAAAATATAATAAGAAAGAAAAAAAGAGAATAAGGAAAAGATGGAGACAGGGAGTGAGCATGTGGAAGTGATAACACTAATCTGTTTCAATTGAAAAGGGGAAAAGAAGGAAAGAAAGAAAAAAGAGTGAGAGAGAGTTAAATCAAGATTATACTTTTTACATTGAACTATTTTGCAATAGCTCTTAAGTAAACATAGCAAACGTTGTCATACTGGCATATCCAAAGGTCCTGCTAGTTAATTATTGTTATTATTATTTATTTTTATTTATATTTATTTTTATATTTTTCAAAAGAAAACAAAAACTTAAAAACAAACAAAAATACTGCAATAATCCATATGAGTGCTCCTCGTCTCCTCCTATCGGTTCACTATTTTCATTCATTTCCTCTATCATGTCTTTCAAACATTTGGGAAATAATATTTTCTACCCAGGAAAAATAAAAGCTTTTAAATTGTTACATGTTTAAAAAAACATCCGAAATTCTTGACCAAGAATAATATTGTAACATTCTTTGTCTTTCATTTGCTATCTCTTTCTTTCTCTCCCTCTCTCTCCCTCTCTTTCAACTCAATCTATCTCTCTCATTCGCTATCTCTCTTTCTCCCTCTTATTCTCAGTATCTCTCTGTCTCCCCCTCTCTCTCTCTCTCTCTATATATATATATATATATATATATATTATTATACTAATCAACATTTGTCTCCTAAAGACTTTTTTACTGTTTAGTTTGATGACACGAAAGATATACTAAATTATTCCTTAATTTTAGGATTGAGTTATGTTTGAAATTTTAGAAATTTCAATTGGTTCTAATTAGTTGTAATTTGCAATTAAGTCAAAAACTGACCAGTCTCTTACTTTACATTCTGCCTATCACTTTCTTCCTCTTTATATATATATCTTGATTACCTCATCATTATATATGTTAGTTTCTCTGGGAGAGCAGAGTAGAGAGAGAGAGAGAGAGAGAGAGAGAGAGAGAGAGAGAGAGAGAGAGAGAGATGGGAGAGATGGGAGAATTTGAAATGTATTTGTATGTTAAATTTCATAAACAGGAACCCGTAGCTTAAATTAGGTCAAACGTTACCTTTCTTAGAAATCTTACAAAATGATTTTAATGTTTTTTCCAGCTGTATTTATTTAAAAAAAAATTTAATTCGCTTTGCAAACTAACTTTTCCCTAATCTCAATTACCCACCCAGAGCTTAATGGGTGACCCAATGGGTCACATTTTATCTAGTAGTATATACATATTTTTTTTTTTTCAAAACTCAGCACATTCAATACATCCATCATTTTTTATCTACATAAATCCTTTTTTATCCTTGAATAATTTCATTGTCCTGAAGAAGGTTTCATTTGTAAACCAAAACATTCGAGGATCGACTAATAAATTTACATCCATTATAACATCCCGTGTTTATTCTACATTTTCTCCACACACACACACACACACACACACACATATAAGTTATGGTAGCAAAGACAAAGTCAACGGCGCTTGGTAACTGTCATTTTCTTCCCTAAGCTATATATGTATATATATATATATGTATTATTCATTAAATAAACTTTAGGTACATGCCTCGATCCCGGGCTGGATTTGGGAAAATAGAATTTATGACCCCTTCCTTATACTCCACCCTGTGTCTATAAAAAAGGGTACTAATGCAGAATAGTGTGCAAGAGATAATATCATTAGATTATGTATAAAAAGCATTATATTTTACAGAAAATACTCCAAACCTTTGAGACACTAGGATTAGGGTTAAGGTTAGTGTTAGGCTACTTCAGGAGTTTTCGTGATCTAATGCTATTTATACATAAAATGTGATTCTAATGATATTATCTCTTGTGCGCATTTCTGCATTTGTACAAAAAAAAAGATATAGTTTTTATGAAGTCGATGTTAAAATGTTTCATTTTTTTTAAAAGCTTCATCAGGACATTATGATGAATAAAATGTCTAAACAATAAGGGAAATCTTTTCAAAATTAATGTCAACTTCACCATCTAAAATAAATTTATATTTTTGGAATACTTTATTTTTTCTTATTCATACATGCTGTCAGATTTATTTCTATATTTTACCACCCACTAGCCTATATATAAACCAGACACTGTTTCCATCCATGAATAATTTAACTTAGAATTCAAAAGACTAATATATATATATATATATATATATATATATATATATATATATATACATATATACGCATCCCATGTCTATTGAATTTTTTGAAATTTTTTGAAATTTTTTCGATTTTTCTCACATTTGAAACATCTTCACCTGATGAATGCATCGCATGAAACCAATATGGTTGTGAAAAGTTCCTTTGTCACCCAATAAATAGATATGTAAAACCTATATATTTATCTTATTATATTATATATATATATATATATATATATATATATATATATTTGTATTTTTTTAGTATTGGAGAATTGAAAATAAAGTGCTTAATTAGAGTTGTAAGAGCTGTATTTATTTGTTAATACATAATTTTATTTGTTAATACAATACATAATTGTTATTTGTACAATACATTTAAGGTGTGATTGTTACCATTGGTTTCAAAACTGTATGTCAGCTACTTATCATCAACACAATGCGCCTGTGAAAGCTTTCACGTTGTCTTTGTATCAGATGACTTCAGAGATTGAACTTGCAGCCTCCTGATTGTGAGTGGTGGCTCATAGTAAGACTACTGTCACCCCTGTTGGCTGAAGTGGTTTGGCCGCTGAAAGGCATAAATACCGAGGTGGTTTCCTGAGGGGGAAGAATGACGGTTTTCAACAGAGAGAACCAGCTGTCCAGACCAGTGACGACACTGGCTGCAATGTATGATGATATGAAGACCCAAAGGATTTCTGTTTTCTTTTGAACTCCCTATAAGTCATGGTGATAAGTGGCTAACACACTGCTTTGAAACCAATGATAACAATCACACCTTAAATGTATTGTATTCTATAACAAATATATATATGATTAATCTTGATATTTTTTGGTTTTCAAATTCATATAATCAGTGACAAAAAATAGCATAATTTTTAAAAATAGCATAATTTAAATAAATAAATAAAAAATAGAATAAAATAAAAATAGGTTAATTTAAAAAAAAAAATAGCATAATTTGAATTAATAAATAAAAAATAGAATAAAATAAAAATAGCATAATTTTTAAAAAATAGCAAAATTTAAATAGATAAATAAAAAAAACAAAAAAACTATAAAACTTTATAACTTCAAAAACTAAAACCTTTTTTTTTTTTTTCTTACTTACACCAATTGTTCGGACTTTGGCATTAAATATTCGGCTTTGTCGTTGTTTTTCCATATTTCTACGGCGCTCAATAGCCGCCGCTTCCCTATAGTCGATAGGTAAGTCAAGTTTGTACATTTTGGAAGATTTTTCAAAATTTTCAAAAAAATATCTCTTATATAAAAATAACAAAAGAAAAGCTGTCTTTCGTTGCGAAAGCCGCAAAATCTTTAGTGACAACGTTGCCCAGCAACCGCAAGTGCTGAATTAAACAATCAATGTGATTCGTTAAAAAACAATAAAAATATTTTAAAGCTAAAATTTATATTTTACCCAAATAAATAATTTATTTTATTAAATTAAAATTTTGAAATAGTAAATAAGTGTTTTTTAATCGATATAGATTATTATCGAATCAGAGTCTTGGATTTTCTCGGCAATCTTCGCGGTAAAAATTGTCGCCCATAATGGCTGCGTGTTAGAGATGGGAAGTTTGGATCATCTTTTCTGATACATTTATTGCATTGAAAAAGAATCAAGTTTTTCTCAAAATGCCGGGTCATTTAAAATATATCGAAGTTGAGAACTTTAAATCTTACCGAGGGAAACAGCTAATCGGGCCGTTTAAGAAGTTTACAGCAATCATCGGCCCCAATGGATCAGGTAGAGTTAAACATGATTTTTGTTATTCTTTCTTTACTACACGTTCTTGTATTTTGTATTTACAAAAAAAGAGTTATTTTTTTGTATCCTAGTCTTATTTTCTTGTTTAAATGAATATGCAACAATCGATCACATTCAGAAATATTTATGAATTACTTTTCCCTCTTAAGTGGTCTTCAAACTTGAAGAAAAAAATGCAATCCGTTTGTAAACATTAAACAAGAATTTGTATATAAAATTCTCTTTTTCAATATTTGTCTCATTTAATATTATACATAACATTCTGGTTTTTGTTGCATATATCTTAAGATATCCCTAGTCTAAACAACTCTTTATTTCAGTTGCTTAAAAATTTATTTATTTAAAAACTTAAACCATAAATACACAAAAAGAAAAGTAAAATTAAGAAAATATTTTTTCAATGGCCATAATACTGTTGAACTTCACGGGAAGAAGGGGGAAAAAACCCGAGGGATTCTTAAGTATGGATGTCCAACAGTGCCAAAACATTACATGTTAATCCCATAAGAAATTAAATTGTTTTTTTTTTTCCTGAACAGAGAAAGAAAAACAACTTAGTGTAAATATTATTAATTTGTTTCTTCTCATCTTGTAGGGTTTTTTTTATCACCTTTTAAATGTAAATTTTCACTAAACTTGTTAACCATCAGTTTATTTTTGTTTTGCATTTCTAAGTAGTATTTGCCATTTTTTTTCTAAATAAGTTTATTAAAATAAAATGAGGGTCTAAAAATAAATGATCAAATCCATACGTAGAAACAAGTTCCTACTTGAAAAGTAAATTTGGGAAAACGGTCAATTTTGAATATTCGCGGTCTGTAAAAGACGAAGAAATATTTATTAAAAAAAAAGCTTTGTTTTTATTTATTTTAATCTCTGAAAGGACATCATTTTTCAAACCTTCATGTCTTTTCCTTTTTATTTAAAACTTTTTATTTAAAAGTTGATAAATAAAGTTATCCTTCCGTTAAAATAAAAATTAAATGTGATCATAAAATTAGCAATTTAGAAAAGAAAAATTGGCGGGGAGGGTGTGTAGTTAAATTTTTTTTTGTTTTTTAATTGAAATTTTTTTTAAAGGTTCTCTTGATTGCAAATATACTTTGTATATCTTTCTTTTTTGTTTTGTTTTTTCGATTGTGAATGATGATAATACAAAAACAAGCGGAGTTTTCTTTACTATTGAAACAAAAAGGATTTTTAAAAAAATGATTTTTGTTCATATATGACACGTGGAAAATTATTTGTTGTTATGCCTTCTTGGACATTTCCCCTTTTTACTATCTTTTCACATCAACCTTTAAAAAAACAAAATGCAATATCAATAGAATTTATATTTAAACAAATTTTTGGTACAACTAATATCATATAATAATTTCAGTAAAGAAATCAATGTACAGTATATTAAATATAATACACAGGTTAAGAAGAGCTTCAGTCATTTGCTTCAATTTTTCTGGACACTAATTGTTACATTTAAAAATTTCATCTTCAACTCGCTACAATTCACTCGTCGGTCATATTTCTGTGCGTTTTTAACCCCCATTCAGTAAGATGTCGACTTATGGTAGATGAGAGATATATAATTTTTGGGACTTATATGTAAATAAACAAAGCAAATGAGTCTTAACTGGATTGGGATTGTAAACATGATCTTTTTGGTACATTTTGCTCAGAAACAATAAAAAAAAATATATGTTGCAGTTTAGCTCAGTCGGTAGAGGTTCCTGGTTAGATACCGTTCCTCGCCAACTCAGCGCATGAGTAGCACAAATTGGGTAATCTTATCTGTGCAGTAAAGTGGGGAGTTAGCGGCAGGTGTGGCGTTCACCCCAGCAAAAAACAATTTCCCTGGTAGTGTGCTAGCGGAAAGAGGATAGGCTCCCTCGCTGCCTGGATGATACCAACAATAGGCCACTCCACCAACTTTACTTTTTACTTTATTCTGGACAATCACTTTTTTTTCTTTTTTACTCTCAAATATAAATTTAAATTTAACTAGGGTCGGATATTTCTGAAAATTATTTTGTGATTATTCATTTGTGATTGAATTATATAAGATATTTTGAATATATTTAAATTAATACGAAATGTTTTTAAATGTCCTCTTCTATTTGGAGTTAGAATGGAGTTTATATTACCAAAAAACAAATCAATGAATGTTTTTCTTGTTTTGCATTGGTGTAAAAAAAAAAAAGTTTGATTGCATAACTTTTGGGGACAAATTTAAAACCTGTTCAATATTTTTGGAACTGTTTAAATCTTGGGCCTTTTTTTTTTTCTCTCTGAAAAATAAAAATATTTTACATTTTCTCGCCACTTGAAAAATATTGGTGTTGATAAATTTTGTGTAAAAGAAATAAAATTGTGAATACATAGGAATAAAATCAATACATGAAATTCAAAGTAAATTTCCTTTATCATTTATTTATTTCGGATTTATATTTTAATAAGTTGTAAACTCATCTCGCAGGCCGTTAAAACTGTTGCTGACTTATGAATAATGATTGATATTTTTAATTTTCAGCCATAAATAAATAAAATGATTTTTTAAAAAATTTTTAAAATTAAAAAAAAAATTGAATAATAGCAGTATGGCAACTTTGTGTTACAAAAATTGAAATAGGTAGTTAAAATTAAGTTCATGACTATACTTTACAAAACTTAGTTTATAGTTTTGAGTAAATAATAATAATAATAATAATAATAATAATAGGTTCTAAAGTTAGTGTTTTCCAATTATTAGAATTTTTTTACCCTAAAAGTTTCAGAGTAAAAAAAAATCTAATTAGAAAACTTAAAATGGTTTTAGTTTTTACAGGTTTCGGTGAAGACTTTTTTTTTATCAATTAAAAGATTTTAAAGATTAAAAAAAAAACAACCTATTTTATAATTTTCAATATAATTAATAAGTAAAGGATTATAGAGGAATATTATTTTAATTTGTGACCACTTTGAAACTGTTGGTTAGCATGGAAATGACCAATATAACAACATAGTATGTCTTAAAATTTATCGCTTTTTTTTTCTGTGGCAACCTTGAAAAAGGAAGAAAAAGTGTAAATTTAGCCTTTTAACAACTCTCCACATTACTGTCATTATTATTGTAATTTTTGTTTAATTCAATACAATATTTTTTAAATTTAATAAATTAAAAAAATATTGTATTGAATTGGGAGGAGTACTCGGATATTGTATTGCGATACAATTTGTTTTGTTTTTAATATTGTTGTCCGTCTGGCTATCCATAACCTGAAAAAGAGGTCAACTAAATTGGTTTCTTGCTACTGCTTGTTGAAGAGCTAGTCTCGTATTTAGCGCGCCCGGAAAGAAATATCTTGTTTAGTTTGTTTTTTCTTGTAAAAATAACCCCACTATTTTTTATTTAATTCATTTTTATCTATTTTTTTGTAGTATTTTAAGTTCAGTTGTAATATTTGTATGTTAAGAGTGCAGATTGCCCTGTAAAAATGACTTTAAAAGAGCAAGCCTCGAAATGAAAAATATTTCTTCATCAATACGATATTGGTTGCTTGAATTAAAAAAAAGTTATTTTAAAAAAAATTATGATACATTCCTTACAAATTTATAGATTTAAAATTGGAATATAATGTCGGTATTTAATAATTATAAATTTATTTAAAAAAAACAAAAAAACTATCTATCTACTTTTCCTGTTATGAGTGTGTCTTAAGCTTCGTTATAATTCTATCTCAAATGGCGGGAGTTTTATATTTTAATTTTAACGATGAAAAAGTCAGTCTTACTTATATTCAAAATCATCAGGTGTTACTCTTAGCAAGGAAGTATTTAAGAAATAATTGGTACTTTTTGGCATTACTTTGTAGTCGAAAAAGAAAATTATAATATACCGCAGACCAAAAATATTTTATTTTCATCATTTATAATTTGAAATTATTAGATTTCTCATTCTTTCCTCCATGATTTTAATTTTATTGAAGAACAATTATATTTTTACATCTGACTTGACTACATGGCAGAAAAGAAATTATTCTGGACTCAGATGGAATTCTTTTTAAAGAAATTATTAAACATCGTTTTAATGATAAAATAAAGTAAAAACATTTTCTGTAAATTAAATGATTCCCCCATTCACTACTATTATCAAAATCTTAGACTGAAACTTAAAATATGGCTGTTTCTTCGGTTGTCGAGGTGCTATATGCTGAGTATTTTCCTTCATTGCATCTTTCAGGGGACTTGGAGATGCCCATCTCCTCTCTATGTGACCGGGAACGATCTCTGACCAGATAATTTTAAATAAGCAAACATAAGTTTCTTTTTAATGAATTTAAAGTGTATTTATTTTACGTTAAACTATTTTCAGTTTTGGTATATTTTTGCAATTTATCTTAAAATTCTAGGATGAAAAAAAAAGTAAATTGATTGAATATTTGGTTAACAAAGTTTTAGTTAAAAAAAAATGATGTTACAGACATGTAGGAAAATGTTCCATTTTGAATGGATATGGCTGTAAAGGACACTTCTTTGATTTTAAATGACTTGGGTGTAATTTAAAATATAATACAATAAATCTAACGCAATGTATATTAATTCATATTAGCAGGGCATGTGTATATACCACAGTATGATGATTTAATTATTACAAAGTTTGATATGTTTACTTTAGAGCTATTGCAAATAGTTCAATATGTAAAAAGTATAATAATCTTGATTTAACTCTTTCACAAAAGGGGGTTTGTAAAATATTACATTGATTTGCCTATAAAAATATAAAATATCTACATTAATTTGCTGAATACAAAATGACTAATATCTAAGTTGGGCTGGAAATTCACCTGCCACTGGCTCGCTAATAGTGTAAATTAACTCTTAACATCCTGTTGAGAATTTTCCAAGTCCAGAGCCTCATTTCTATAAGGATTTATCAAAAAATGGCTAAGAATGACCTTTTCATTTAAAGTTACCTGTTATTTCCCTTAAATTAAAGACTGCTAAATATGTTTATTATTACATTTAAACAAAGGCTATCATTTTGGGTGGATTAGGAAAACATGTGACTTCTGGCTGGGTGAAATGAGGCGGTATAGGACTTTAAGAGTTAAAGCAGAAGGCCGGGATGACATAGATCAAAATTACCAAAATATAATCCGTAATTCACAATTTCAATATTACAAATAAAACACTTTTCTTTTCTTTTTTTTTCTTTTTTTCAAATAGTTTTAATTTTCTGTTGGGAATTTAAGCGACGTAAGACCCTTTGGAATGTTTCATTTTTTAAATTGGATGAAATAAAATGTGACAGATAAGAAATTTGCGATTAACCGACACCAAATAATCTGGATTTTCATTTTTGCATTGCATCTTGGATGATTTGGACGGTTTCATTTTTAACCAGAAGGTGTTGTAGGATGATAATTGACGGAAGATTTAGGAACAACCGTGTATAGATTCATATTTATGTAATATGGTTTGTTTTAAATATTTGAAAACATTTTTCAGTTAACTTTAAAAAAAATTTTTTTTTTAGCAAAATGGCCAAAAATATAATTTAAAATGAAATAGAATCCCAATACAATAATGATAATGTAGGTTTACTGTCCCGCTAGATCACCGAAGTTAAAAAGTGATGAGCCTGTTAAATACTTAGATGGGTGATCTTACAGCAGGTACTGTAAGAAACCAAATATCAAAATGACTTGATATCAGCTTTAAATGACCTGAAAAGATTTGATGTGCTGTAAAACAAAACAAACAATAATAATATATATTTAACTTCTTTAACTTAAATAGATATATATACAAATTAAATATCGGTTCCTGCTTTTTGTGCAAAAATTATGAAGTTTTGATTACATAGAAATAGCATTGAAATTCTACTTAAAAATGTCCAGCATTTGTAAATCTCAAGAGTAAACAAATCAATACACCAAACCCTGGTAATATATATAAACAAGATTGAGCATTAAATATCCCTCAAGGGTTGATATGCCATTAAAAATCAATCTACCAACAATAAAACATGGTTCTCTGTATCAGCCGGACAGTGGAGAAATCTATCCTCTTTTTGCTAGCGCTAGATCAGGGAGATTGTTTGTTTTTTTTTGCATCAGGTGGAGTGCCACATCTACCATCAGCTCTCCACTTTGCTGCACAGATCCAAGCTGTGCTAATCATGCACTGAGTTGGTTAGGGCTGATATTGAACCCAGTACCTTGTACCTCCTATGAAGATGATCTACTGACTGAACTAAACTGAAATTAACTCTAATTTAAACAAATTTGATGTACGAATGAAAAATAGATTACCCTATCTTTGTCCCATAATAGTTGGTACAATTGCATATAAATTTTATACACTAAATGTAACAATTATTATGGGACAGAGATAGAATTTTAGTTACCCTCTCCCATGGTATTTGTTATATTTGTATATAAATTACATCCACCAAATATAACCACTATTATGGGATAGAAGTGGAAATTTTATTCCCTCTGTCCCATAATAGTTGTACAATTGCATATATATTTTATACACCAGATGTAACAACTATTATGGGACAGAAATATAATTTTTATTCTTATGTCCCATAATAATTGGTATATTTGTATATAAATTTCATTTACTATGTGTAATAACTATTTTATAACTTTATTATTATTATTATTATTATTATTATTTCTTTATTGACAAAAATAATTATTTATTTAAAAAACCTTTTTTTTTTTAGATGATGTAATTTTTCCTGTTTTAAAAAACAGTCTGAATAACTTAATGATTATAAAATATGATTCAAGTTTTGTAATTACATTTAACTGATTGGTTGGCATTTCATTTTGACTTGCATCGTTTTACACAATTGAACGGAGAGAGAGAGAGAGAGAGAGGCTCTAATGACCTAATTCTTCAAGAATGTAGAGAGCTAGTCTCATTACTTTGTTTAATGCATTTTTACAGCATGGAATTTAAGTGTACAATCTTTTTTTGACTATTTTTTAGTATGTTTAAAGATACATTCTTGAAAAATTTAATATAAACTCACTTCAAAAAAATTTAATTTATAAAATTGTGTTAAAACAATTTTTCATTTCTTAACGAATAACCTAAACATTTCTTTTCTTTGCGGTAATTCTAGGGTATAGCTTTATATTTTAGGAGGGGGTTGGCTTTTTTAAAAGCCCCTTTCCAAAGTTTTATTTTATTTTTTTAAATTTTTATTTTTTAAAATTTATTATAGTAAGATGTTAGTAGAAATGCAATAAGTGAACTACTGTTTATAAATCTGGAGTGGAGGTTGGTTGGGGGAGTTTAATTAGGCTCTGGGAAAAGGGTTTTCAAATACCCCCTCCCTTATTAGTTATACCTCTGTAGAGATATTGATTTTATCAAAGCAACATTGTTTTTATAAAAACTTGTGAAATTATTGTAAATGTTGTCACCATTATTTTGACTGGTATTTACCTTTTTTTATTTTATTTATTTTTTTCATTTTTTAGTTACTTCTTTTGTTGTAACTCTTGGTCATTATTCTTACAACATGAGAGTTAATAAACAACTAGCAGGATCTGTGGATATATCACTGTATGATAATTTAATTATTTCAACATTTGATATGTTTACTTAGAGCTATTGCAAAATAATTCAATATGTACAAAGTATAATAATCTTAATTTAACTCTCTCATACTTTTTTTTTCTTTCCTTCCTTCCTTCCTTCTTTTAGTCTTTTCATTATGTTCGATTGAAAAAGATAAGAGTTATCGCTCTATATCTTTCCCCTACTCTCTTTCTTATTATATTTTTACTGTGTAGCATGTCCTTTTTCTTACCTTTCTTTATAACAAAAACAGTAGTTGAGGTGATGGCACTCATAAGAAATAAGAATTTGGCAGATAGGCAACAGCAGATAATGAGGATTTACATCTTACAACACCTGGTTAAAAATGAGACCGTCCAAATTGTCCTACATGAAATGCCAAAATGTAAATCCTGATTATCTAGTGTTGCTTATCCACCAAATTCTTATTTCTTATGAGTGTCATCAAATTAGCTTTCTCAGTTGATTTTTTTTTTATTTGAGGTTATTCTTATTTAACCCTCTTTGGTAAATAGAGCTGTGTAAATGGAGTTCAAAACTGTTTGGATTATGCAAATATCCCCAGTGGTTCAAAAGTTATGAGAATTTAAAGCCCCGAAATTGGGGTTACAAAAGTGGACATGTTGTAAAATATGTCAAATCACAGACCAATTCAAAACAAGAAATTCAGTAATTTCTTCACTATTTCTTTATTTTTGGAGCAATTTTGATAAAACTTTGCATTCTTATGTAAAATTGTATGTTCTTTCTGACCTTGCACTCAAATTGTATGTATCTCTATGCTGTAACCTATTATTTAGAGAATAAGAGGTACAGATAGGTTTTATTTTTATTTATTTTTAAGTTTACCACAAGATTATTCAATATTTTAATACTGCATGTATACACATATATAGTATTAATTTAAATATATAACGTCACTTTAAATTTAAAAATACATTTTTAAATACCTATGTTGAATTACAAGAAATAGAATACCTATTTACATGTTTTAAAACAAAGCCGGTCCAGCATGTGCCAAGTTTTGTTTACATTTCTAGTAATTTTAAGTTTTTTTTTTTTTTCTTTTCTTTTTTTCCCCCCAAAAATTGAAAGTTTGACGAAAAACCCTAAAAGTACAGCATCACTAATATTTCACATATTATATAAGAAAATAATTCTGAGACTATCTTCTATTAGTGATATAGTGTTCTTTTTTTTGCTGATCATATACTTTTTGCAAAAATCTCCAACTTTTGTCTAATATTTTCGCTTCCAAATGTTGGAAAAGAAAAAAACAAGTTTCTGATTGTATTTCAAGGTGTATTCTAATTAAGTGTAAAGTTTCAAGAATATTGATAAAGATTAGCCATTTTTATTTTACAAAAGAAATTACCGTGAAATTTAGTCTTGGAAAAAAACTCATATTACACATATTCGGCTGTTTGAAGCAAAACACTGTTATAACTCGGCGTAAAAAAAATAATTCAATGGATGAATTTTTTTTATGTGTTTTTAACACATAAAAATTACATATTTAGAAAGATTGTTTTATTTTCTTTCCAACCATATAAATATTTTAAAGTTTGGACCAGAAATACGCAAGAAATTGTGATTTAAACCGATTGAGGTCGGAATTTGTCAATGTCCACCAAAATCAGCAAAAGTGCATTGCATCAAAAGGGTTAATGGTTTACTATGAATTTTGTTTTATTTTTATTCATTCATTCATTTTTTTTTTTTTTTTAGGCAAATCCAACTTGATGGATGCCATCAGTTTTGTGTTGGGAGAAAAAACAAGCAATCTTCGAGTGAAAAAACTCAGTGTAAGTAATTTATTTTTCGTTTATCATTTAATCATCCATAATCGGTTAGCAGCTATAAAAGCAGACAAATAGTAAGAGAGACAAATTTAAAGAATATCTACTTTTATTCTTGAAGAGAAAAGACCAACATTTCTTGCAGCTTGAAAGCTCTGTCTTGACCCCTGGTATCTATCAAATATCAACTCTTATTCAAATATTTACACTTTGTACTACATTTCATTTTGACCCTTACTTAGGATAGACAGGTAAAGGAAAGGCAACCTCTGATCAATCCACTGGTCGCATCAAGCCCTAGCACCTATATGATTGTCCCAACCCCATTGCCTTTATAGCAAGCCTCAACCCTTTTTATCATATATATGTTAAAGGTGGTGGCTGTAGGTCTTGATGTCTTGGGTATGATGTTAAACTCTATCTGATGGTGAGGTTCCAGTTCTGGAGAATATGGACTACCCATTCATCACCATTACCTCCAGGTCCACGCTGATTTGGAATGGTAGTACCTGTTAGAGTCCCATCTATGGGTTAAATAGAAAAAAAAATGAGTTTTAAAAAATTTGAGTACCCATCAATAATGAATAAAACGTTTTCATCATAAAATAACCCAAGGGTGGACATGCCATAAAATTCCTCCAACCAACTAACCATAACGCCACATGGACTCATCTCTGGAATGATAGATATAAGTCAATAAGGTGTTGCTTTAGATTTAAAAGACAAACATGAGTGAGTGATTTTTTAATGCCTAAGCAGTACCTGCCATTTTATTGATCAAAGTTGATATTTTAATTGGTTCGGTTTTTTTTTTGTCTTAATGGCAAATCAACCTTTTTAGGTTATTTTAATGCCAACGCCATCCTTGTAGAACGGTAATGGTACTATTTTAACCCATAGCTGGGGGTTGATATTTTGAGGGTATTCATCAGTATCTGTGAGTATAGTAAGAAAGCCACCCTGTCAGCTGGGGCTGTAGAATACACCAACTGCACTTCTATAGAGGAATAAGACCCTCACCCCAATGGAGCCACCTGTTAGCCGTGGGTGGCGACCTGTAATACTTGAGTATGGGATCCTGGTGGCTGAGTTGTCTGCAATTAACCCGCAACACTCCATTTTGGTCCTTAGGTTAGATAGGCGTTCAAAGATATGTGATCCAATCAATCGGCTGGTCACATTAATACTCACTGTATTCTTCAAATTGCTCTTATGGCAAACAAACACCCAGCACTTTTTTTTTTTATCTTAAAGGTGCTTGAAAGTGGCTACTGAGGGTCCACTACCAGTTTAATACACAGTACCCAGCATGATTTGTTTGTCTTGTGTGGATAATTTGTGAGATGGGAGGCAAGTGGTCTTACAACTGCTATTTTGTAGGGTGTTGCTTCCAGGGTTTATTCAAAGCAGCACACAGCATCTTTGTGTAGTTCCCATTTAGGTTTTTCTCTAGGTGTTTCACTAAAGTCTAAGTGGTGCAGCTATACAATAGTACTGACACGGCTACAGGTTGGAAGAATTCAGAGAGATTAATACAAGCCTGTATTATCATGTGCAATTAAGCATACCCATAATGAATGCCATCCCATAATGCATTATTCCAGACCAAAGAGATTGAACATTTTATCAGGATATTTATTACACTTACCATGGTTATATACTGCACCCAGACAAAAACCAACTTCTTTGTCTTTCAGAGTTGCAATTTTATTTCCCCAGTAGATTTATATTCAAAACAAGGTATATATCCATTTGTTTATATATATATATATACAGTGATGCTGATAGCTTTTTGATTTAGTGTGTCCTGTGACGCACATATTTGCTTTGAACGAGTCCCTTGGAAATTTGATGGGTCCCAACTAAAATTTCTTAATAGATTATAGGGTTTTTATTTATAGGGAAACAACTAAAACCATTTAATTGCTACTTTGTAACCTATCCTGTGTAATTTGTTTCTAAGAAATTATTGAAATGTGTTTACAGTTAGCTTGAAATGGTGAGGGAAGAAAAAAGAAAAACACTGAGACACATGGATATGATTTTACTGGATATGATTTTACATCAGGGACACAGGATGCATACCTATCAGCATCTCTGTATATATCTATATATATACACTCGTGAACTAAATAAATGGGCCAAGCAAGTATTATACATTTTATTGTACAAAAAGCTAAATTAAACAAAATACAATTGAACAAAAATCAAAAACAAGTCTTATATACACAGAACAAGACATTTACTTTAATAAATGCTTAGTATGGAACCGCTTTCCCCTTTGATTTCTTTAAAAGATTAATCCTTTTAACCATGCTCTCAACCAACTTGGAACACTGTGAAGAAGGGATGCTATTCCATTCATTTTGCAGAACTTCCCACAATTTTTCTTTGTTCGAAAAAGTTCTTCCAGCCAATGCACAAGATATTATGGCCCAAATATTCTCGCTTGGGTTTAAATTGGGGCTTTGGCCAAGCCAAAACATCACATCAATTGAATTATCAGCAAGCCATTTCTTAGTGACTTTAGCGGTGTGTGCAGGTGCATTATCTTGTTGAAAAATAATGTTATGGGATACTTCCAGCTTCTGGATACTTGGAAACAGTCCTGTTTCTAATATTCGAATGTATTCCTTTGCATTGATTGACGCCTCACATCTAATAAGTTTCCCAACTCCTGCAGCATTAAAAGTTCCCCATACCATTATCCCTCCATTCCCGTGTTTCACTGTCGTTTTTATGCAACTTGGCGATAATCTTTCTCTGGATCTTTGAATGCAGCGTTCGGGAGCATCACTAAAAAGACAAAATTTTGATTCATCGAAGCAGAAAACATTCCTAAACCATTCTGTATCTTTCTTGCCATAACACGAGACAAATGTCTTTCTATCATTGATGTTCTTAGATAATAATGGCTTCTTTGCGCACCTTTTTGAAGAAAATCCCATTTCTTCAATCGTCTAGATATTGTCATTCTAGAAATGGAATTTCCATCCGCTGTTTTGAATTGTTTGCTATGGTCAACATAAGTTTTCTTTGGGTCCTTCAAAACAGTCATTTTAAGCCTGTGGTCGTCCTTCACAGTGGATGCTCTAGGGCGACCAGATCCAGATTTCCTTTTTACTGAACCATTGACCAATTCGCCTCACAGCAGAGAGAGATGTTCTTTTTTCTTTTTTCAAAATATCGAAAATCTGCTTATAAGTCTAATATGACTTACAAGCACACATTCACTGCCTTAATCCTGCAATTCGGTTTTTCATATCCTCGCCCAGATGCGGTCTTACCTTTTTAGGACTCATTTTTACCACTAAATTATTATATACTATAATATTAATGATCTGAAAAATAGGAATTTGCAGTTAAATTTCAGTAAATTCCTGAAAAATATTGAAAAATCTATTTTCTTCCTTCTTTCAATCTTGGCCCATTTTTTCTGTTCACGAGTGTATATATGTATATATATGTGTGTGTTTGTGTGTATTATCTGTGGGTAATATAAATTTAAAGGAACCAGATTTGAGAAATTCCAGAAAAAGGTGTGCAAGGATTCCACTAGTCATTTTAAATTAATATTACCCTAAGATTTTAATTATTTCTGTTATATAGACAATGTTTATATATATATATATATATATATAATCTTATTAATTTTTTATTTTATTTTATTTCATTTCTATTGATTTCAGGATTTAATCCATGGTGCTCCTATTGGTAAACCGGCCTCCAACAAAGCAATTGTGTCTGCTGTCTATATTGACAGTGAGAGTCACAAAGAAACAAAGTTTACTCGAATTATTCATGGATCTTCATCAGATCA
>CM042164.1:49164550-49249294 GCA_023376005.1 Doryteuthis pealeii | reverse complement strand
TCAAAATGGTTTCCCAAGTTGAATCATTAGTCAATTAATTAATTAATGATAATAATAATGGTAATGAAATTCTCTGGGACTTTGAGATAAAGACGGATCACCTTATCCCAGCCAGAAGACCAGATCTAGTATTGATTAACAAGAAAACAGGAACTTGTCAACTGGTAGATTTTACAGTCCCGGGTGAAGATGAAAGAAAATGAAAAGACAGATAAATACATGGACCTTGCCAGAGAATTGAAAATAAATATGGAATATGAGGGTGAAAGTGATACCAATTATAGTTAGTACACTTGGACTGGAGGAATTGAAAATCAGAGGAAGAATTGAGACCATCCAGACAACAGCATTGTTGAAATCAGCTAGAATAGTCAGAAGAGTCCTGGAGACCTAAGGAGACTTGTTGTCATTCAGACTCCAGTGAAAGACCATCAGCTTATGCTGGTATGAAAAACTCACAGAGTGAAAATGAAAGAAAACAAAAAGATAGACAAATAGTTGGACTTTGCCAGAGAACTGGAAAAAAACTGCAGAACATGAAGGTAAAGGTCATACCAATTGTAATTGGGGCCCTTGGAATGGTCCTCAAGGGTTTGGAAAAAGAGTCTGAAGGAATTGGAAATCAGAAGAAGAATCAAGACTATCCAAACAACAGCATTGTTGAGATTAGCTAGAATACTCAGAAGATTCCTGGAAAACCTGAGGAGACTTGCTATCACTCAATCTCCTGTGAAACACCAGTTAAGGCGGGTGTGAAAAACTCTCATGGAGTGAAATAATAATAAATAATAATAATAATAATAATAATAATAATAATATTCATTTCACTCCCTGCTAGTTTTTCACACCAATTTTAATTAGTAGTCTTTCACTAAAAAAAATAAATTTGTGGGATACCATCTAAACAAATATTTCCCTAGTGTCAATTCCTATTCTTTTTAACAAATGAACATCAAGGAAAATCTGTATATATTAAAGAAAAAATCTGTATATCTATATGTCTGTATGATTATTTGTAAAATGAATGTATGTCGTTTTATAAAGGAAAATTGGTGAGACTAGCAAAGACCAAAGTTCAATAAAAATCCACACCCTATTTTTGTCTGAGAAGAAGTTAAAAACTTTTACCCCTCCTTTTTTACAAAAAAAAAAGCTAAATAAAAATATAATAAGGATATAAATCAAGAATATATTAAAGAATTAATTTCTAAAAATTATTAATAAATCAAACAAATTAATGGAGGATAAACATAATGGAAATCAAATAAAAGACAAATAAAAGAAAAAATACAAACGAGAATAATAATAAAAAATAAATAACTTAAAAACAAGAATCATCATTTTCATCGCAGTCTCAGAAAACCATGGATTTCTCGTGCCTTATGTGACTGTGAAGGCCAATGTTTGAAAAACAGTATTGACCATAAATGTCACATGGAAGTCGGTCCTGAATAGTTGATGGTGTGCTGGTGCTATGTTACTGTTGATTTCTCTTGGAACTCATTATTTCATGGTGCTGAGCCAGAGTGACTTTAGACATGAATAGCCTGCCGCGACTGAAGGCAGTCCTGAGCCAAATTTTCCCAGCTGATAGGGTTGATGTTAAAGGACTTTTGATCATACTTGCAGATATCCTTAAATCGTTGCTAGGGGCAACCAATCTGTATGTTGCCAGATGAAAGTTCTGCATAGAATATATAAAGAATAAAAGATAATAAAACAAATATGTAGAAAAATAAATATAGATAAGAGATTTATTTTTAACTTTTTAAATCCCAGGCAATGTTGGGTAGCCCTGCTAGTAAATAATAAAATGTTGTATATGTTTTTTTATTAATCCAGATTGATGTGACGGCTATTGACCAACAGAAAAAGGAGAGGGAGCGTTTTGAAGATCTTGAAAAAAAAAGAAACAATGCTTTTGGTTTGTATGCATTTCATCTTCATCTTTCTGTTTCTTAGAATTTAGGATTTTTTTAGTTACAATGGAAGTCCTTAGTTGGATGATTACTCAGCACCCATCTCCTTACTTCTCTCTTCTTGTCATCCAGTTGTCTGTCAGTCTGCCTGTCACTTCTATGTCACTCCTCTTATTGGTTTATATTCTTCTCAAGCAGAATTATAACTAACAGACACATTTTTTATGTGCACATATTTTATTTCTTTTACAATGAGTTCTTTTACCCGTGGGAACCTCATGGGGAATCAATGATCAGAGCATGGTAGAATCTTGACTGATTGTCTCTGAGGATCTGCAATTGGTAAGTTTCTAGCTAACTTCTAAGTGTCATTTGATCACATGACTTCCTAATCCAATGAAAAGGCATATTCTCCAGCGACCTTGAACTGTCACTCATACTGAGTTGAGCCAGCAGTTTTTCAACACAATTTTAAAGTATTCTACACTACCTGCCCAATAATAGATTACACCAAGAACTAAAACTACTGTGACAGCATTCACCCTGGGTCAGTTGTGCTGGCTCCATCCAATGAATTCACCATGATGAGTTCATGAAAAGAGTAACTAGGGAATAAGACATTCAGAAGTGGTCCCCAAATGCATATTCTGGTCAGGGGAAGGAGATGCCCTTGTTTGCTGCAGATTTTCCACAGATGCAGTATGCCAAAAGTTGTTGATTCCTGACAATGAGGCAGACCTCTTTTGGTAGCAGGGTAGTTACAGCATGGTAGTGTCAGAGCTATGCCATTCAAAACTTATGTTTCTGGTAGGGCCTTCCAAGGCAGATTGGTTTGACACCTAGTGGTAATAGGACCACAACCTGGCTAAAGGGCCTCTGCTGAAAATCCCCCCTCTAAAAAAAAAAGAGCCAACTGCCATTTCTCCTGTTCACTATGTGCTCATGGTTAAAATGCTTAGTGGTTAGTGATATACCTTTTCATTTCCTATATTAGATTGGAAGATCCCATCTCTGTGTCTGAAAGAGAAATGAGAATCTTAAAATTTGGCTCATGTTCTGTAACATTAAGTTAGGTTATCTTCCAATTATATTCCACCATGTTTTCAAATACCTGGTGCATCTAATATAGTGTCCTTATCTACTTTGCCTTGTGGTTACAGCATAGAATACACCAACCACATCCATTGCTGCAGAAGAGTAAGACTAACCAATAAAAATAAGGAGTCCTCTAGTATCACATTAAACTGCACACGACAGTGAGGCTCCAGTCACTAGCATCATACAGGTAACAGTTTTAAATTTGGGAGGTATTTCTACCATAACATGTACAATCAAAATGGATATTATTTGGTATCACTTATTACCAAACAGGAACCCATGTTTAATAGATAATTACTTGGTGTTTATTGATTACTAATATCATTGTTTTATTCTCAAATGTATTAAAAACAATTCTCTATATAATTTCATATTGAAATCAATTAAAAGTAAAAATAAGTGTAATCTTTTTTGTGCTCTTATTTAATTTCATTAGTCTTTCCAATTCAATGTAATATTTAATTATAATAAAACTGAAATACTTGTACACAGTTTGGTTTGGTTTACGGCATATCAACCTTGGTGGGTTATTTAATGCCAACTAAGTTTTGGGTTCATAGCGGTAGTTTGGTAGAAAACAAATGTATATATGTATAGATTTTAGCTATTGTTTAATTGTTCATATTTTTCAGTACAATCCCATTTCTTTTAGGAAATGTAAAATCTTGGATGGTCTTATTTTTGTGAAATGTTTTTTCAAATTATTTGCTTGGTAGTATTTTATTCGCACTAGATCAAAGTCTACACACTCTAGCAGTATATGCTTCACTGTAAATCTCTCTTGGCATGTAGTGCATATTGGGGATTCTGTGCCCTCTAGTAAATGATAATGGGTGATGTAGGGTTGGCCTATGTGAAGGCAAGTTAACAAAACCTGTTCTCTTTTATTTTTGTTGTATTTTAAGTTCCATTCTCCAATGGTAGGTTTAATGTTTTGGAGTTTGTTATTAATGAGTGCATTCCAATGATTTTGCCATTTTTTAATGATAATTTTTTTCGCATCTGTTTTATAATCAGTATATGGTATTTTTGTTTTGGTTATTGTGTCTTTCATAGCTTTCTTTGCTTCTGAATCTGCCCTGTCATTTCCAGGTATACCAAGGTGGTTTGGGGTTCAACAAAAAATTGTTTCATTATTTTTGGACAGGTGATATATTCTATTTAGCACCTGTGTAGTTGATGGGTCATTGACATTTTTATTTTTAATGCAGTAAGTGCAGATAAAGAGAATGTGAAAATTAGTAATTTATTGCTGGAGTTTGTGGTTATTAAATCAAATGTTAAACTAATTATTTCGGCACTAGAGAGTACATTTTTTGGTTAGTATATATAAAGTCACATTGTGGTTTATATTTATGTAGGGTTAACTCAAGGTTAAGCTCTATTTTTGGAGGGAATTATTCCCTTATTTGATGATTTATTTTTTACATTTTGTCTGCTTATTTTCTTAAAGATGCCGATGCCTTAAGAAATGCCAAGATTGGTGAGTTATTGGAGTTAAGACAAAAGAATGACATCAAAGAAATGAACAAGAATTTGAATGAGTTTCGAGAACTTCATCAGCAACCGTTCAACCGTCGTGAATTTGATCTTTATGATCCTGAGGGTCGGAAAAAAGATAAACCCTGTCGGGTAGCAGATGATGACCCCCGATGTACCATCTCGGGTTTGCAGAAATTTGAGGGTGAAGACCTGAATAATGATACCAGGATGGAATTCCAAAAAGAACAAATGCGAGAATGGCTACAACAGCAAATGGATGAGAAAAATAGAGCAAAAGATAATCTTGCTGAAGCAAATCGGCTTCATGATTTAAAACGAATCGAATTGGATGAACGAGCTTTGGCATTGCTTAAAGCGGAAAAAGATTGTCAAAGGAATATCAAAATGGCTACGAGCAACTATAATTTGGCGCTGGTAAGTTGTTCATGTAGTTCTATTATATTTTCACCTATTTTGTACTCTATGAGGATCATCTATTACTACTACTACTACTATTTTGTACTCTATAAGGATCATCTATTACTACTACTACTACTATTTTGTACTCTATGAGGATCATCTATTACTACTACTACTACTATTTTGTACTCTATAAGGATCATCTATTACTACTACTACTACTACTACTACTACTACTAGCTGTCCATCAAATCTAATAATGACATTATACGAATCTGTTTTCTCCATTTGATTTAATTTCTGGTTGCGTCTTGCCAATTCTTTATGTGGATGTTGAAGTCCTCCATGTTTTCCTTGATGTTGTCGTTGTACCTGGGCTTTGATCTACCGATTCCACATGATCCCACTCTCAGTTGAGAGTACAGAATCTGCTTTGGCAGTCTGTCATCCCCAAGTCTATTCAAGTGGCCAGCCCATCTCAGGTTGCGTTGGACAAGTATGTCATACATGCCAGGGAGTCCAGTTCTCTCCAGGATGGTCCTGTTTGAAACATGCTGCCACCTTGGGCATTTAATATACTGTGCAAATGACACATCATGTAGACATTTAGTCTGTGTATACCTTCCAGGCTTCCGCACCATTCAGGAGGGTTGAGAGAATTATGGCACGGTATACTGCACATTTAGATGTCTCTGTTGAACCAGACTCACCTCTTCAGCCGGCCAAAAGCCTTGGAAGCATTTGACATAAGAGCCATTTATCTATACAGTTGGTGTATATGTATGTATGCATGTATGTATGTATGGAGGAAACTACAAAAATCAAACAATTAATGACAAAGTAAATATATATACACATTGAATATCACTGGTTCTTGCTTTTTGTGCAAAAATTACAAAGATTTGATCTGTATTTACAAAGATATCTAGAAATTAAAATATACATAATAATAATGGATCTGCAAGACTAACTTGCTAACCATTGCACCACACTTTTTGGTCCCCCCTCTACCTAGGTAATGCTGGGTAGCTGCTTCTAGTCTATACATATATAAAGGACAGTTAGTGTGTATGTATGTATGTATGTCCAGAGGAAACTACGAAAATAAAACAATTAATGACAAAGTAAATATATATACACATTAAATATCACTGGTTCTTGCTTTTTGTGCAAAAATTATGATGATTTGATTCATATTCGAAGATATTTAAAAATTAAAATATATATAGAAATAGCATTGAAATTCACCTTAAAAATGTCCAGCTTTTGTAAATCTCAAAAGTAAACAAATCAATATACCAGGGTTTTTCCCCCTCTCTATTCAGGTGATGCTGGGTAGCCGCTTCTAGTTCAATAAACCTTTATACTCATGTATGATTTTTTTTACCTTGACTCATATTGCCTATTGTGAAATGTTGTGTATATAACAATAAAGATGAGGACAATAGTGCAAATAATCCAAATGTGTCAAATTTTTTGAAGTGTGGGATGAATATGTGGAATATTATGTATGTTTCATGATTCTTGGTGAATTCCCTCTTGGTCTGGCCAGGAACTTTTTATCTTTTTCTCATAGTTGAGAAAGAAAAAATGTATAAAACTATTATTAAGTGTTTGTTTCCTAAATGTTTTTTTTTCTTCCTCAGGACAAAGAAAGAAGAGACAAAGAACGTTTGGCCAAAAGACAGGAAGAAGATGACAACAGCACTGAAATTGCCAACTGTATCTATGGTGACATTCTTACGGAGAATCCGGCTGTGGCTCAAAGTGCTTTTGGTCCACACAGGGTGATTCCTGATCGATGGAAAGGAATGACACAAGAACAAAGAATTAATATCCAAAAGAAACAAGAGGAACAACGCCTGGAAAATGAGGTCAGTAGAAACAGTTTTAGATTGTCCTTTTTCTTTTTAAATATTTCCCAAAGATTGGCTCAAATCAAAAATTGAACCATGAAAAAAAAAATTTCATAATTTTCCCTCTTAATTAAAAATCTACATTAAATGATTACAGACATTAATTATAACAATCTATATATTACTAAAATTATAAATATGCTTGTGTGAGTATATATATATATATATATATATATATATATTTTATTATTCATTTTTATCTCATTTATTCATTCATTTTGCCATTAATTCTTAACTAAATAATTTAGAAGCATATGTGAAAACTTATATACCACAATAACTCAGAAAATCTATAAATTCGCGCTTTAATGACAATAATATTTTAGAAATTACTAACAATATTACTTAGTATATATAGCTTTTTTCCAATATGTCAAGTAACATAATTCATTATGTTACTGGAGCGCCTAAAATACTGAGTGGTCATCGATTTAAAGCTCCGAAACCATGCTTGAAGGTGGGGAATCGATCTTATGAAGCATCATACAGCTGGTCCTGCTGCTGGGTGTATCATCAGGAGCTTGCCTGCTGCCTATATCAACTGCCTGTTGGCTGGCTATATCAGCAGTCATTCAAAACGTCTGCTACAACTATGACTAAATTTTAACGTAAAATCAAATTTTTTTTCCCTCAGTATGTATGGTCCAATCTTTAAAATATTTATTCGGTTAGAAAGAAATTTAAAAAATCTTTCTAAATATGTAATTTTTATGTGTTTTTATCCATTGAATTATTTTTTACAGCGAGTTAAAAAATATTTTGCCTTGGACAGCTGATAATACGTAAAAAAAGTCTTAATTTTTTAGAGAACTAATGAAAACGTTTTAAAACAATTTGTTTTTAGAATACTATCTTGTGTTTAAGCAAAAATAGATATTACAATATAAAGAATTAAAATTTTCGATTCTCAGCTTCTTTTTATCGTTACATTTTTAGAAGTAAAAAAAGAAAATAAATTTAACAAATACATTTCTTTTAACTTTAACTCAACAAGCAATTAAAAACTGGATTTGAATTGTTGTCATGTACAAAAAATTGAAATAAATAAATTACATTGATACATTTTATTTCTAACTCAACAAGCAATTAAAAACTGAATTTAAAAGTGTCTTACATACGAGAATGTTTTAGAAAAAATCATTCAAAACATTTGCAAATTCTTATTGATTAAAAAAAAAGGGGGATATAAAAAAAAACAACTACTATTATTATTTTCAAATTGCTAACTGGATTGGAAACTAAACCATTTGCTTTTCAGTGAAACTTTTGGTAGACAACAATATTCTATTTACAACATAACACTTGCTGAGCATTGGTGTATAATACAAAGTATGTCATTAGGGATGTCCCTAGCTGCTGTGTTAAATTTACCCCCCCCCCCCATATTTAACACAATGAAACTTGAATAAGGGTTATTATTATCTTCAAAATTTTTGGACCATTTAAAAGAAGAAACATTTAAAAAACTCCTGATGATTTTTTAAAAAAATTTCAGTTCACGGAAATAATGAACGAAAACAATGTTTACATTTTCGCACCATTAAATCAATTGAAATTTAAAGTAACCAAAAACAAGTTATGACTACCGGCTTTTTAAAAAATTCTATGGAAAATCAACTAATAGTCAAATTTTCACTAAATTTTTGGTAATTATTTATAATTCGGTAAACAGAAGTTTGTTATAAGAGCAGAGTGTTTTCATTTAAAATATATATATATATATATATATATATATATGAAAATATTGCTTTGTAAAAAATCTAGTAATTTTGTATGTATTTACCCAACCCCTTCACCACAAAGTCAATTTTTAAATGAAGTACAACTGGTTTGAATTCAAAGTTTTCTTTCTCCTAGACTGGTTGCCTAATCAATGCTAATGAACCCAGTCTGCCCTACTATTTATCCATAGCTGGGAGAGGAAAAGAGATGGATTTATGCCTTTCTAAAGGACATTAGCACAAAGTGAAACACAAACAACCTTGTCCAGGATTTGAACTCAGGTCCCTGATTCCATTCCTTATAATGATAACCATTACACAAAGTGCCTCTCCTATGAAGTAATTGTGAAGCTGATGGAGGTGCATGGTGTAATGGTTACCATTGTAGGAAATGGACACAGCAAGAGGAATTCAAATCCTGGACGCTGCTCAAGAAAGGTGCTATAGGTAAATAGTATGGCAGACTGGGCTCTTTAACCTTGGTATGATAACCAATCTAAGAAAAGGAAAAAATTCAAACCAAAATTAGTCAAAATTCCTTTGAGAACTCCTCCTCCTCCTCTTTCCTCTTCCTCCTTGTTTCTGTCTTCTGTACAAAAAATCTTGTCAAATCTCAATAATTCCTCTTCTAAACAATCCAACTTTTTAATGATTGAATTTTTTTTGCAGAGAAAGCGAGAAGAAGAAAGAAAACTGAATGAGGAGTGGGACAGGCAGAGACTTGCCCAAGCAAAATCAGGGATGTTGATTGAACGTGAATTTGGTCGTTGTCAAAAAGATAGTCAGAAAAGATTATTGGATGAGAATAGAAGACTTGCTCAAGAACAAAAAGCCAAACAAGATTTCCTTAAGAAAGAAGTTTATACAAATTCACCAACTGCCGCTTATTTCACACAATTTAATACCACCACACGATAAGAAAAAGAAAAGAAGAAAACATCTTGGATTTCTGACTGATATATCTTTTTAGTCTTATTCCAAGTAATAATTATTATAACCTTGAAATTTTCTCTTTGTTGTTATTCACCTGCTCAAGTGAAATTTTAAATAATTTTAAACTAAGATTATAACATAGAGTTAAGTATAAAGGACTCTGATTAATACAAAACAGCTCAAATGATATCAAATGATATCAAATGATATCTGATTAATACAACACAGATTAAATTTCTCAGGTAATAAGAAAAATTGTTAAATGAAACTTGAAATTAACTTGTTAAATTTTTACCTACAATGGTTTCTGCTCAATGTCAAGTCACTATATATATATATATATATATATATATATATATATATTTAAATTGAAATAAATCACTAAGTAGGCCTGAGTCTATAATAGTTGTGACCAGGTTTGAATTCAGAGTTTTTCTTCTTCTAGTCTGGTTGCCTAACCAAGGTTAAAGAGCCCAGTCTGCTCTACTATTTACCCATAGCTAGAGGGAGAATAGTTAGATTCATACCATTCCCATATATATATCTGATGAGTCTCTCTCTCTCTCTCTTTATATATATATATATATATATATATATTGGTTTGTTGGTTGGTTTTGAAGGCTATCACAATGCAAGTGTAAAGAAAAAAGAGGTAACTATGTTTGTTTACATTTACATTTGATTTATTCTCTTAATATTTCAAAAAGGAAAAAAATAAAATAAAATAAAGAATAGATAGATAATTTAAAAAAAAATCTGGAATGATACTAAGACATTATTAAACAAACATACACACATAAACACAGATATACACACTTACACTAGGAATTATCATACAAACTTACAGTAGAATGAGCAGATTTTAGTGAGTTAACAGCTGCCTCCAGGACTCAGTGCTTTCAGAAATCTTCTGACAAAGGGATTTTTTTCATCCGAAATATTAAGAAAATAAATCAAAGGTAAATGAACGACATTATAGTCATCTTGATTTTCTTGCATTGTGATAGCCTTCAAAATCAACAACCAAACCAATATAAACTCAATGCTTCAAGCAAATTATAAAACTCTCTCTCTCTCTCTCTCTATATATATATATATATGACTTACTAGAGAATACAAATATTAACCAAATAAGTCAGGGTTATATATAAAAGAATATAAAAGTGGTCAATATGTTAGTGGAGCAAATTTAGTAGAAAGTTATAAATAGATAACCTACTTTAGTTTCACCAAAAATGGATCATCAGGATTAATCGTAATTTTTTGATTAATTCATTACGATTAATAGTGATGATCCATTTTTGGTGAAACTTAAGTAGGTTATCTATCTATACCTTTCTACTATATATATATATATATATATATATATATATATATTACTCCCTTGATATGGCTGTTTAGTTTATTAATCTTCTTCCTGGTTTGATAGATGAATGTCATATTTTGACCCCAGATCAAAAGTGTTCCAACCTTTTTTTGCTGAAATATAATTCAACTGCTTGTTATCCGAGAAGGAAAATAAAGTCTGAGTTTTTTTAATTTTTTTATGTGTGTGTGTGTCTGCTACTTTTAAACTGCTACTGATTTTAGTTTTCATAGTAACAAGTTTTCCTGAATATTTAAAAAAAAAAAAAATTATTTAAGGGGAGATAATTGAATATCTCATAAGTAACATTATTATCTAATAATTGCTCATGTTAATTACTACCTTGATTATCACACAAGATATGTTTTATTGTGGAGAGCAACTTGAGTCCCCAAAATATACTTAATTCATTAAGGCAAAATACAACATGTCCACATTAATTTCAAATTTTGGATCTTGTGTGATATACCCCCCCCACACTAAAAGTGCCTTTCATTTGATATACACTGGCCATATAAATGAAAAAATACTTTATCTATACATATATAAAGGGCAGTTGGTTGGTTTATTGATTTTAACGGCATATCAACCCGTTCGGGGTGATATCATGCCTAATGTTTAGGGTGTAATACATATTGTGTATTCATATATATACTTTTAGTAATTGTTTTTAACAATGTGTTAGCATTATTGGGGATTATATTGTATGGCATTGATTTGTTTCATGTCTATATTCTATGGTATAATTTTATTTCCCTCAAAAAGGAGAAAATATCCTCTATGTTAACATTTTCAAACAGATCTTTCATATTGTTTGCTTTAAAATAACGGTTTCTGATGTGAGCAAAAAATCTGCATTCCATAAATAAGTGTTTAACTGTCAGGGGTGTTTGGCATGTTTCACATTGTGGTTGTTCTTGTTTGAGTATATAAGAGTGTGTTAGTTTTGTATGACCAATGCATAATCGGGACATAATGACTTGTTCCTTTCTAGACTTCCTTAAAGTTGGTCTGCAGCCTCCCAAAGTGGGTTTGATTAGGAAGAGTTTATTGTGGATACAGTTATTCCAGTGCTGTTGCCATTTTGTATGAAGGAATCTATTAATTTTAGGTTTCAAGTCAGTATATGGTATCTGGCACTTGGGAAAGGGCAGTTGTGTGTATGTACGTATATATATGTATGATGGAAACTATGAAAAATAAAATAATTAATGACAAAGTAAATATATATATACACATTCACTATCACCAGATCTTTATTTATTTAGAAAATTATGAAGATTTGATTTATATTCGTGAAGATAATTAAAAAATAAAATTTGAATAGTAACAAGCATGGAATGTTTTTATTTTTTTGCATTTAATATTTTAAATAGTAGGCATTAATTTTTCTTTTCAGAAAGTTTGTACACATTTTTTTCTAATGTCCCACCAGGCAAGATCAAGGCAAAGTCTTTTTTTACATAGAGATTTTAATAGGGCATCCTGTGAGGACCAAACTAGTGATTCAGTAATTATGGATCTCCGAGACTAACTTTTTTGCCACCACCTCTACCCAGGCGACACTGGGTGGCCTCTTCTAGTTACTTCTAAAACTTTAGTAAAACATTCAATTTTAGAAGAATCAGTTAATAGTAAAATTCTTTTATAAACTCACTTGTGTGATATGTTCCCCACCTCCCATCACACAAGATCCAAATTTCTTTCCCCTTCAAAATTTCAATTAATTTTCAGAATGTATTGTAGTAATTGTAAAAAAGTAAAAGTAAAGTCGTCGGGGCGGCCTAAAGTCGGTATCAGCCAGTCAGCGAGGGAGTCTATCCCCTTTTCAATAGCGCTAGACCAAGGAGATTGTTTTTAGCATCTGAGATGGAGCGCCACACCTTCCATCAGCTCCTTACTTTACCGCACAGATCCCTGTGCTACTCATACGCTGAGTTGGCGGGGACCGGAATCAAACTAGGAACCTTGTGGTTTCTAGCCGAACGCTCTACCGACTGAGCTAACCTGGCCCCGTAGTAATTGTAAAACTACAATAATTGCTTTTATTCATTTGCACGCTTTTTTATTTTCCTGACATTAGTACATTATTCTATGTACTATACATGAGCCTTTGATGAGTTGTGGTGCACCTAAGCACTGTACGCAATAATTTCATTATTATTATTAAAATACATTCCAGCCATTTTAAATTTGTTGCCAAATTTGCCGCACCAAAAGGGTTAAACAACTTAAAATCAAATGTAACACATCTCAATGGTAATTGTCAGTAGCAACACTGTTGCTATCCTATTATCAGAGGAATATTAGCTGAAAATGATTTTTTGTTTTTTATAAATCTTATTATAATGGAGATTATGTAACTGTCTGTAACCAAAACTATGTCACCACTGACGTCACATTTTAATCTTGATTAGCGTCTTATTTATTAACGATGTCTCTATTAAAGTCTAGCTGATTTAGATTTGCTGCAAAACTGCCCATATTATTAATGCATTTAAAATCCTTAAATATGTGTTATATATCTCTAAGAAATAAAGATTTACATAATATATGGTGGGAATAATTTGCATAATGATTTTAACAAAGCTGAGTTTAATAAATAATTATTTGCTGTTACTGATTTATAATACTATCATGTTATTCTCAAACATTAAAAGCAATCCCCTATTTTAATTCATATAGAAATCAATTATAATAAGTGTAATATTTTTATATTTATTATTCAGTTTTGTTTGTTAGACTTTTTGATTTAATATAATATTGTATTACATTAAAACTTAAATACTTGCATGCAGGGGGCACATATTTTTGCTAGTGAAATTTTTTTTTTAAAAGAAAAGAAAAAAAAATTCAGGAAATTGACAAACAGAAAACAAAAGACATTTGAGATTTGTTTAAAAATTTTTTTATTTCAGCAAAAATTTTTCTTTTTTTTTTTTTTGTTAACATTTTTAAACATAATGTGTTTATAAGAATATTGTTGTGTTGATTTTGTAGAAGAAAGTTTTGTTTTTTCTTCCATCAAACAGCGCTCAAGTTGTGCTGACAAAGCATTTAAAAAAATATGGAATGTTGGAATTATCTTTTATTAGGCAGATAATAATAAACGACACAACGTCCAAAGAAAGCTTTTGGGGTTTTTTCTTCCTAGTTTTAAATAAGCAATTATAATTAATATAAAAAGTAAAAATCAATGTATAAATATTATTGTATTGTAAAAAGGGTTGGTTTTTTTTTGTCTATAAAACTGAGAAGAGTTGATAACATTCCAATTTTTTTTGGTATTTTTTTATATTGTCAACATGATTTGTCCAATCCATTTTCTTTCCACAATCACAGTTGAGGAAGGCTGTAGAATGGATTGGCTGAAATATTGTGTTGATGATATAAAAAAATAAATACAAAAAAGAGATTCAATTGTAAAAAAAAAAAAGAAAGAAAAAAAAAGATTTTCAATTCAAAACAATTGGAATGTAAATTTAGTCAAAATGAATAATAGAATTGAAGTTTCTTTTTTTATTATAGAATCAAAGTGATTGATTCTCCAGGAATTAAACACTTGACAAAAAAAAAGAAGAAGAGTCTGAAAACAATACTAAAACATTTTCTACTTTTAGTAGCAATAAAGAAAAAAAAAAAAAACAACACTTTTCTACAATACAATAATATTTTTTTAAAATCAAATAAAAGTTAACATCAACAAGACTTGAATGGAAACACTTCTTTCATGACAGTCTGATTTCTTTTCATTTATTTTATTGGACAAATAGCTTTGACACACATAGGAAGTGATTATTTTCTTTGATTATTGTTGTCTAAATTCCCTTGGTGGTAGCAAGTCTATTTTCTAAAAAGAAAATTCTCAGAAATACCAAAAAGTAGTAAATTTCTTAGAATTTTCTTTTCCTTGATTTGATATCCTAAATTGCTAATGGAAACTTTTCTGTGATGCAGTTTTAGTCTATTCTTCATTGCTATCCACACTTTAAAATTATTTTTTTTAAATGGACTAATCCATTATAAATTTTAGGTTATGGCAGGAGTCAAATCAGATAGATAATATACAGCTATACACAATAATTATATATATATATATATATATATATATATATATATATATATATATATAAGATATATTTCAAGAGGTTATTTAGTCTTTTTACTAAAAATCATCTAGGAAATCAACTATATTGATGAATTAATAACTGAAAATCTGTTTGATTGAGGAATGAAAACCAAATTGTTAAAATTAACAATTTACCCTTGGACATGTTTTCTTTTCCCTTACAAAATTGTTAATTCCAGCAACTTGTATATTATTTATTAACTCAACTCTTATATCCATTATGCCATGTCTCTAGTTGGATACATGTCATAATGGATATAGGAGTTGAGTTAATACAGTTCTAAGTGACAATCATCTGTAGGTTGCAGGTTCAATCCTGGCCAAGGGCGATAATAACATAGCTTAATACTTGCTCTCAGTCATGGTTAATGGAATGAGAACATTCTACCCCAGTGGATTAATAAAAGAGTTTGGTTTGAAGTTCTGTGAAAGCTCCCGATTAATACAAATTATCAAGCCCCATCTAAAAAATTCAGCAACTTAGTTTTTATTTTTCAGTCATATTTAACCACATGGTCAGATATCATTATTGAAATTTATATATATATATATATATATATATATATATATATACACACTCAATGGCATTACAGTTTTGGAAGACCATAGATTTCTTATGCCTTGAAGTTATGTTCTAACGCAGTGCCTTCTGTGACTTTTGAAAGTTTGAAAAACAGTTTTGAGCACAGATGTTGTATGTGAAGGCCGGTCCTGAAGATGTTAATGGTGTACTGCTGCTTTTACTTTCTCTTGGATCTGTCGGTGTATTATATACTACTAGTGTATATATATATCCAACTCCTCCCCCATGAGCAGGATGTAACATAAGGTTGAATTTTAAGTGGAGTTTAACAGGTTTGCATTCAGTTTTCCTTCTCCTAGACCGGTTGCCATAAAGGGCCCAGTCTAAAGGGCCCAGTCTACCCTACTATTTACCCATTGCTGGAGGGAGAATAGTTAGATGTACTAGCAAATATATGCACCCTCCGGGTGCAAGTATTTAAGTTTTAATATAATAAAATATCATGTTAAATTAGAAAGGCTAATGAAACTGAATAAGAATGCAGATAAAAAGATTTGGAACAGAGGGGGGTATGATTGAAAAATAGAACAACTTTGAAACTAACTCTTCCATCATTTTTCCTTACTCCCATCTTTCATTGGTAAATTTTCCTAATTTAACTATTTAGTTAAAATAGGAAGTAAAGAATAATATTACAGTTATTTCTTCTTGTTAATGGATTTCTTTTAAGATTTATCCCAGAGATTTTTTATCATATTCATTAAGATAAAACCAAACAATTAGAAATCATTAATACTAAGCATATATTTATCAAAATCAAATTTTTATTATCTATATGCAAATTAGCCTTCCCATTCACACAGTAAACCGGTATTTTGTTGTATATATATAAATACAATTGCATGTTATTTGTATGTAGATATTGTCAATATTATTAATAATGTAAAGCAATTTTATTCATAATTGAGGTTTAAATTGAAATAAAATCATGGAGAATGGGGCATAGATAACTAAGGGTCTTTTGACTTGAGTAGTAATATAGTTTCGGTTACAGACAGAAAAACACACAATCTCCATTATAATAAGATATCTTTCCCAAGGATATTAGCACTATATGAAATACAAATAGCTTTATCTAGGAATTCCTGAAGAAAAAGAATTACAAAGAATTCACTCAAAATCTGAAAATTGTAAAAAAAGAAAAAAATCAGTTTGTCAGAAAAGAATTGTATTTCCATGTTAGTTAATATCATCAAAAAATTATTTATAAAATTAACCAAAAAAAAAAAAAAAAAAAAAAAAAAAAACAACAACATACATCTGTACAATGATCACAATATTTTTTGATAACTGCCTTTAATACTGGGATATTTTACAAGGATATTAGAATAACATGCTATAAATACAGTTGAAAGTACTGTATGTATTTTTTTTTTAATTGACACATTGTCAATCATTAACATTAATAATTTGGACTGGTATTTTCTTTCATCTTTAATTTTTAAATGCATTTTTTTAAATTTGGATTATTTAGACTATTGTGCTCATCTTTATTGTTATATACACAATATTTCAGCCAATGTGCCCTCCAACCTTCTTCAGGTGTTTCTTGTTGAAACATGAAGCAAGAAACACCTGGAGAAGGCTGGAGGGCACATCGGCTAAAATGTGTATATAATAATAAAGTTGAGGATAACAGTCTGAATAATCCAAATAATACAAATTATCAAGGCTCATCTCAAAAATTCAAATAGCATTTTTTTAAACCTCAAAACTTATTTGGGTCATCAATCTATGACACCAAGAAATGGCATGAATCAGAAATAATAAAAATTAATCAGGTTTCCCCAAAGAAGAAATCAAATCTTACCAAGAGATTATCCTTTATTACCTTTTAGGGGCCTTGTGTCCATGTTCATCGTAGTATCACTGTACCCACCGCTTTTGTAAATAAATGCTGGTGGCAGATTTTATGAGGCGGGGGTGCAGCCAACAACCAAATAAAATCCTTTATTATCTCTAGATGTCAGTTTCAAATGTCGACCGCAATAATCGGTTTCTTCAACCACAAAAAGTATCCTGCCGGCAACACTCTCAGTAGTTCTTACACAATTCATTCAAAGTTTACTTCACTTTAAGATCGAAACATGACACACCGTTCTCTCCACTGAAAAAGATATTCTCCCCGAGAGAACTCACCTCCACATTTATTTCTCTCAGTGGCTGAACCACTTCAGCTAACAGGGGTGACAGCAATTCCACCACTCATGATCAGGAGGTTGTGAGTTCAATCTCGAATCACTCGCTATACCCCTCTTGCGCAGGCCAGACACACACAGACGTGCTTAGTCCTTGGGAGCAGGGAATTATCAACTCCACGGTCCCCACCCCCGCCACTCGCCCCGTGCCATCTCTCACAATATCTTTAATCCATGTTTATTCTTCACAACAACCCAATTAACAACGCGAGTAAGTTACATTAAAAATAAAAAGCATCTAAGAATTAAAGATGAAAGAAAATACTAACCAAAAATAATAATAATAGGAATAATACTGTAGTGCTTATTTAGAATAGCACACTCGGAAAGACTGCAATAATGTTTTTAAAAAAATGATATAGAAATATATTATATTCACAGTATTACTTATATTCACAATCTAGATAAGAATAAGTTTCAGTATTTGCCTTTTTATTTATGAACTTTTATGTATCATCATCAGCATTGCAGTTTCAGAAAACCATAGATTTCTCATGTCCTGAAGTTACGTTCTAGTACAGTGCCATCTGTGATTGTAAAGGCCAATGTTTGAAAAACAGTTTCGACCACAGATGTCGCATATGAAGGTCAGTCCTGAAGATGTTGATGGTGTGCTGGTGCTATGTTGCTGTTGATTTCTCTTGGACCTCATTATTTCATGTTTTTTTTGCCAGGGTGATTTCAGACATGAATAGCCCACTATAGAGAGCCTGCCGCCACTGAAAAGGTCTTGAGCCAAATTTTCCCAGCTGGCAGGGTTGATGTTAAAGAACTTGAAATCATACTTGCAGACATCCTTAAATCACAGCTGTCTCTTGCCAGATGAAAGTTCCGCATAGAGGATGTTCTTTTGGACTCATCCAACAGACATGGCCCAGCCAGCGTAGACAATGCTGATTCAGTAGAGAGCATTAGCTGGGAAGCTTTGCTGCCTTAGACATATACTGGGCATCACACAGAGGGACAGGATCACTATCAGTTTTCTGTATAAGCCATCAATAACACAAATCAAATGTATAAACTTTCTCCCTCCCTCCACACACACTTTTTGTATATTAAGTAAAATTAGTGGAGTTGCCTATTGTTGGTATCAGCCAAGCAGTGAGAGTTTATCCTCTTTTTGCAAGTGCTAGACCAGGGGAGATTGTTTTTGCTGAGGTGGAGTGCCACACCTACTGTTAGCTGCCCACTTTACTGCACAGATCAGATTACCCAATCTGTGCAACTCGTGCTTTTTTTTTCATTTTTTTTTTTTTTGGAGGATGTGA
Organism: Doryteuthis pealeii; assembly: GCA_023376005.1. NCBI lineage: Eukaryota > Metazoa > Mollusca > Cephalopoda > Myopsida > Loliginidae > Doryteuthis > Doryteuthis pealeii. The sequence continues at coordinate 49,230,261 of CM042164.1, read as the reverse complement.
ATTGAATAAATAAAAAGAAGACAATGAATGAGACTTATTTTTATCTGGATTTTGAATGTAAGTACTATACATACATACATATATGTGTGTGTGTGTGTGTGTGAAAAATATAAATGGAAAGATAGACAAATCAACACAAACAATATTTCATCTTTATTTATTGAATCAATTATTTGTGTTGGTTTATCTATTTTTCCATTTATATTTTTCATGTTTTGTTGGATTTTTTTTTCCAAACTGTTGTTTCTTCATCTTATTATAATGGAGATTGTGTGTCTGTAGCTGAAACTATATCACCACCAACGTCACAATTCCTTTAGATATTTACGTTATATTCTTAATGGTTATTAAATAATCATTATTCATTATTTAATCTTGTTTAGCATCTTATTTATTAACAATTAACCATGTCTCTATAAAAGTCTAGCTGAGATAGGTTTGCATCAAAACAGCCCATATTATTAATGTGTTTAAAATACAGCAATATGTGTTACATATCATTAAGAAATAAATGTTTATATAGTATATGGTGTGAATAATTTTCATATTGGTTTTAACAAAACCGTGTTTAATAAATAATTACTTGGTGTTATTGATTTCTAATATTGTTTTATTCTCAAACATTAAAACCAATCCTATGTATAATACTATATTGAAATTAATTAGAATAAAGTAAAAATAAGTGTGATCTTTTTTTGTGTTCTTATTTAATTTCATTAGTCAATATAAAATCTAATTATAATAAAACTTAAATACTTGTGCATATTTTTGCTAGTATATATAACATTATTGCAGTCATTTTCCAAGTGTGCTATTCTAAATAAGTACCAAATAATGTATTTTCAATCAATATTATTATATATAATTAATATAATACAGAATTTTTCAATTCATTTTCTTGTTCATATTATGATTGGCTCAAGCTTTAGTCAGTAAAGCAGATGTATTAAAATATTTCTTTTAAAAAGAATTTCATGCAATTTCTTGCAGTTTTATATTTGTGTAAATTTTAAATCAAAGATTCACTGAGTAAGTCTTAATAGAAACAATTATTTCTTTTCTTTTTTTTTTTTAAACTTAAAATTTGAATTTTTTTTTTTTGAAAGCAGCAATACGAGAAAAATAAAAAAAAATGACAAATTTTAATGAAAAGGAGAAAAGTATTTTTTTTTTTAAATTACTATATGATAAATCTATTACTGCCTCTGTCCTATAACGTTTTGTATATTTAATGTATAAAGTCAATATACAAATATAAGTATTTACTGACAAATTTACTAACTTAAGTCATAGTCAGAAAAAGAAAGGTTTTTTTTTCAAGAGTTTTCAAGAGTTGATATGCCACAAAAAAAAAGAAGTCACACACACAAAATGAAGAGTAAGTATTTACTGACATCCCACCATGTCAGTCGAACACAAGGATCATTATGGTGGGGAACCATGAATAAACCGAAGCTGGTTAGTATTTTAAAATTGCATGAATCCCATTGGCATTCCTCTTTTGAAGCGCCTCAGGCACTGGGCAATAAACCCAGCCTTGCCCCTTTTAGATGAGGTGGCAGGTGCTGCCTTGGAGAATCACACTGATATTAATCTTACTGGTCCAATGGCTAAAACCACTGGACATAGGACCCAAAAGTTAGGTAAGTATACAAATATAAGTATTATAAGACAGATGAAGCTTTATATAAAAATTCAACAGAAGAGTTTTGTTAGTTGAACTGCAGTACTGCATAAAAATATACCATAAATTGGTATGAGCAAGCAGTTGTAATACTGTAGTAATTATTGCCAGTATAGAGGGGGTCTACCATATGACCCTTAGTTTACACTAGAAGCAGCTACCCAGTGTCAACTGGGTAAAGAGGGGAAAAAAACCCTGGTGTATTGATTTGTTTACTTTTAAGATTTACAAATGCTGGACATTTTTAAGTAGAATTTCAATGCAATTTCTATGTATATTTTAATTTTTAAATATTTTTGAAAATAAATCAAATCTTCATAAATTTTGCACAAGCAAGAACCGGTGATATTTAATATGTATATATATTCATTTTGTCGTTAATTGTTTTATTTTCATAGTTTCATACATACACCAACTGCCTTTTATATATGTATATATCATCATTAAATCTTATTAGGTGAATATATCAGATTGGTATTGTCAGAGTGCTGGGGCCTAGACATACTGGGGAGGGTGGAGAAAAAACTAATTTTGAGTGTTAGCAACAAAAGTTTCTGTGCCTGATAAAAAAAAAAAAATTTTTTTTAGATCATTTCATTAGTGTCACTGAACATAGTGACATAGTCTAATTTGATTTTTTAAATTTATAAAATATAATTTTCTTTTAAAATTTAAAAAAAAATTTAAAAAATCTATCATCTATATTTTAATACCCGTGTTCCTTAGTTATACGACTATTATCATCTTGCAACACCCTCTGGTTAAAAATGAAACCATCTAAATCGTCCAAAGATTAAATGCAAAAATGTAAATCCTGATTATCTGGTGTTGCTTATCTGCCAAATTCTTATGAGTCAGCTAAATAATGGACCATTCCATTTTTATCATAAAGAAAGAAAGAAAGGGAAGAACACAGGGCTACACAGAACAAATATGAAAAGAAATAAAGAAAGAAAAAGAGAGAGAGAGTAGGGAAAGATAGAGAGAGGGTGAGCACATGGAAGCAATAATGCGAATCTGTTTTATTCAAAAAGAAGGAATGATAGAAAGAAAGAAAGAAAAAGAATGAGAGAGAGATTTAAATCAAAATTATTATACTTTTTACATATTGAACTATTTAGCAATAGCTCTTAAGTAAACATATCTAACATTGTAATAATTAAATTATCATACTGTGGTATATCCACAGGTCCTGTTAGTTGTATATTTTTTTCCAAATGGATCACTGACCAGCAACTCAAGTTGGCAGTGAACAAGGGTACCACCATGCATTTTAGGAGGAAAAACCCAGTGTATACACACTCCTTCCACAACATCTTCCTCAGCAATTTGCGTTGGACTAAGCACATCTCTAAAATTGTCATGAAGGCCAAGGGTATCATGGCATCACTCAGTAAGGCCTTTGTGAGCCATTTGCTGGATGTTTATTTAAAGCTATATATAGCTATGGTGCATCCACGTTTAAAATTTGCATTACCAGTCTAGAACCCCTACCTCGCTCAGAATATTAACCTCCTGGAAACTGTTTAGAGATGTGCAACCAAGTGAATACCCTCCATCTACCATATTCTGAACGTCTTTCTTCCCTGGGCATCAATACATTGAAACTCCCATGTCTGGCAACTGACTTGGAAAACACTCATAAGATTATTAACCATCTTGTTAACAGCAACCTTGAGCACCTTTTTCATTTCCCTGTTTCTAACACATGTGGGCACTGGGCATGCCTACAAATTTAAAAAAAAACAGCATAGCTCACATGACTTTTGGAAACATTTTTCACACTTTGAGTTGCATGGAACAAACTACCTGCATCAGTTGTTAGCTGTCAAGATACTGCATCCTTCAAAACCTGCATGCTTTCTGTAATTCGACAACACTATAACTTGATATCCCACCCTTCCATACACATGCACACATACATATCTCATGACTCATACACTGTTCATTTACCTGACATTTGTACATTATTCTATGTATTATACACGCACCTTTGATAAGTTTTAGTGCTCCTGAGCACTGTATGCAATAATTTCATCATCATCATAATGATAGTAATAATAAATCTTTAAGAGCTGCTTTTAGGTAATTTGATTGGATCCTATTGTTAGAATGCGAGACAAGGGAAGCAACTCTTTTTTCAACAGGTTATTTTTATACAGTCGACCAGTCGTTCACAAATTTACTTTTAACGCAAAACCTATACTTGTAATGGAAGAGGACCCCTGCCACCCTAATTTCAATAAAACATTACTTCAAGCAAAAATTATGTGAAAAAAAAATTATTCGTATAAAAACATAATAAATGAAACATTGAAATAAAAAGTAACTGTTTTACTTTGTTATAAATTTGTAATTGGTGTGAAAAATTAAAAGTTGATTGATATTAGATATTTTTTTTTTTTTCCTTTTAAATCTTTGGTTTGAAATCATTTTCATTTTTTTTTTATCTTTTGTAGAAATAGACATAATTCAATCAATTTTGAAAAAAAAAAAATTAAAAGGTAACTTTTAAATTTAAAATTCTGGCTAGTAATATTATTTTTTTTATATAAGATATTTTGTAGAGACAGACATAATTCAATCAATTAAAAAAACCAAAACACATTAAATAGTGACTTAAATCTATAACTTTTTATAAGATAGTTTTTATTAATTTAAACATTTTTTTTTTTAAAGAGACTTTACCTAGTTTGAAAACTAAGGACTTTTTCCTCGCTCTCTCAAACATCTCTTCTAGCAGGTGGGCAGGTCTGTGGGAACCCCTGGTGGGGAGATCTCCCAAACTAACAATGGATAAAATACACCAGTTGCTGGAAAACATGGATAAGATTAACCTACACAAGCTGGTGTATAAGCTGAAGACTGGAAAGGAAAATCCCGACATGGGATGATCAGCCCACAGGCTCTGTATTATCACATTTGGTGCTCAATTGAGCAGGTTAGACTGCGGGTGGCGCATGCCCCCTGCCCTACAGAAAACATGAGACAGAGAAGGAGAGAGACAGATAGAATGAGAGAAAAAATAACAAAAGGCTATCAACTTTTGACAGTAATGATGGTAGCATATTTAGTAAAAGTGATTTAACGGATGATGGAGAGCCATGCCCTCGTTCATCTCCTGTCTGTGAAAAGTTACCCAACCTAATAAAGAGGATAGTCTTATTCCATTAGAAGAAATCTCTGACTTCAACCCAATACCGTCTTGCCTCAAAAAGACTAGTAGAATCTGATAGCGAAAGCATGGGGTTTACACTCCCAACAAAGATAAAAAGAATAATCAGTAATGATTCTGGCAGCAAGAATAGTCCTATGTGTATGTGGTTATTTCATAACCATATTGTTGACTATTCCTTTCATGTACTGAGTGTGACAGATAAAAATAAAGTCAGTTATTGAGTCCGATTCAGAGACCCAAAGTCCAATCAAATTATTTGTATTATCAGACCAATCAACCAGAAACAGTAGTTTGACATGTTTGGTAGTGAAGGGGTCTTTTCAACAAAAGAACAAGGGTTCAAAATATGTGAACTGTACAAAATTAGATGAAAGTAAAGAGATAAAAACTGTGAAACCATTTTGAATCTCAATTTCCAAAAAGGAGATCTAGAAAAATATGGACTCTGAATTGGAAACTGCAAGTTCTCCTGTGATCAAGGAAAATAAAACGAAAATAAAATGAAAATGAAAAAAAAAAAAAAAGACCAGTAGGTTTAACTTATTAAATATATTAAATGTAATCCTATGTATAATTTTATATTGAAATCAATTAAAATAAAGTAAAAATAAGTGTAATCTTTTTTGTATTCATATTTAATTTTATTAGTCTTTCTAATTTAATATGATATTTAATTATATTAAAACTTAAATACTTGTGCTTGGAAGACGTATTATTTTGCTAGTTATCATAATATCTTTAAAATATAAAGTTAAAATGAAAATGCATTAAAATCTTTCTGTATTGTGTAATATTCTTTACATAATGATACAACAGATAAAAATACTTGGAACTTGATCATAAATCAAATAATAATATGGCAAATTGGAAAAATATCTTGCCAGTACAACACATCCAATAGTTTGGAAAGCCCTGCTTGACAGTATAGAATATAAAGAAACAAAGAAAAACTGATATCCTCTTTATCATATCAATGTCCATACAGTATGTTAGCTAATCTAAATTTCACTTGTTACTGTTTTATATGATAAAATTAAAATTGAAGATTCAGTGTCTATCTGTCTGTAACCGAAACTATGTCACTGCTTACATCACAATACAGTAAAGTAGAAAGAGTGGCCTATTGTTCGTATCAGCCGGACAGTGAGGGAATCTATCTCCTTTTCACTAGCGCTAGACCAGGCATATTGTTTTTGCATCTAAGGTGGAGCACCACAGTTACCATCAGTTTCCCACTTTACTGCACTAACTATCAAGCCATGCTACTCATGCGCTGACTTGGGGAGGGCCGGTATTGAACCTGGAACCATATGGTTTTCAAGCTGGATGCTCTACCGACTGAGCTAAACGAGCCCTTTCTATGGAAGTACCTTTATGATATAATTCCAAATAGTCTCCACCTGTTAACTATTCCTTGTCAATACATTCTTGGAATCTTCCACAAGTGATTAAAAAAAAGTGTTAATATTCCCATGGAAGTACTTTTAAAAGAATAGCAGAATTGATATTATGGAAAACACCTGTAAAAGGTTCAAAGAATGTGTTAACAAAGAATTGTGAAGAGCTGGAGACTGTTTGAAATTAAAATATCATAAAAGTACCCTCAATACAGGTGTTAAATTTTTTAAACATTCTATATGTAAAATTGAGAAGCAGGAATAATTTGTAAATATTTTTCTATTTAGACATTTTTTTTCTAAAAATCAGTTGTCTTGATAAGTAAATTGAACAAATATTAATCAACAGTAAAAAAAAAAAAATTTTTTAAAATCAATATATATATATATATATATATATATATATGTGTGTGTGTGTGTGTGCGTGTGTGATGTTGTATAGAGTCCATGTATGCTTATTTGTAGATAAGATATATGTGATGAATGTTGGAAAACTTTTTTTGGTTGTATTGGAAGCATGAAAAAGTATAGAATAAGAAATGATAACCAAAATTCAAAATGGTGCATATTATCTTATTTTTAATCCTGATATTTCAGGCAGACCTTTGTCTTTTGTCAAAGAGTTTAAGAGTTTTAAAGAAAAAATGAATTATTTTAATCATATAATAAAGAAGAGATTAATATATTGTGTGCTAAAGTTCCTAGCATTTTTGTTTATTTTGCTTGAACTTTTGTATCCATGCCCAATACATTTTCTGATTGTCAGTTAGCAAAAAAAAAAAAGAAAAAAAAAAAAAGGATTATCGTTTATCAAGTTCCATTAGTAATCTATTTATATATAACACACAAATGTGACTTATATATATATATATAATATATATATATATATATATATATAAAGGTAAAATAATCCAACTGACTTGTATGTAGGGGATGATTCTATTTGGGATCATCCAAATCTCACTGTATATCCACAATGCATGCAGATGTAGATGCAAACTTATCGATTTATGCAAATCCCTAAGAGAGCTCAATGTATAATAACTAATAAATTAATTATATACAGAGCAATATTTATACTTTCAAAGAAAGAAAAACTTAACAAACTGTCATTTGGCAATAATAAATTTATTTCGACCAGAACTCAATATGAGCCTAGTCTCATAAGATAGCATTTTCATAAAGACTCTTTATCGAAATTGTGTGAAAGATTTTTCTATATTGTCGCATTCTTCATTCAAAAATTTGGTGGTGTATATGCTTAGACCTCTAAGGTCTATGATTATTATAAACCTATGATTATTCCACTTTTTATTTTGTTTTGTTTTTAAGGCATAGCGACCCTTTGAGGGTAATTTAAGGCTGAATCAAGCCATTTTTGTTAAGGTTGCTTACAGTACCCGCTTTTGCTTAATTGGTCACTGAATAAGGTATTGAACAGGCACATCACTATTCAACCTTGGTGATCTAGCAGGAACTGGCATTTTCAGCGCGACTTGACTATAATCCTCTACAACTAAGGTTGGTTGGTTGGTTTAAGGCATATCAACCCTTTTGGGTCATTTAATGCTGAATCAAGTGATTTTTGTTAAACAAAGGACTCAATACCTGGTCGCTGACAGTTTTTCACTTATGTGATCTTCAGACCAATTGAACAGTTGGTCTAAAGATCACATAAGTAAGAAACTGTCAACAACCAGGTGTTGACTCCATGTCCATGCTACCTTAACTCAAATATAATGGAGATAACTATGAAATGCTAATTTTCTTCTTAAATAGAAGCATCAGTATAATCATGGACAGCTGTTAAAACAGAAACTCAACAGGTTCACAAGTCTTCAAGTCATTGATAAAAAATGACTTATTAAACTATATTATAAGAACCTCATATAGTACTGTTTGTGTTTTTAGGAACAATGTATTTAGAGTACTAATCAAAGTACAGGGTGTCCTGAAAGTCACTGAGGTATTTAAAAATTGAAAAAAATGCATTTTTGTTGGTAATTTGTTAATGTTTTTGTAGCATAGAAAGATTTATACAATCAAATTAAATTAACTACGATTATTAAAAATGCTGCAGTTTACTTCATATTCTAAAAAGAATTATAATATACAAAAAAAAATGTTTTTTTAAATTCTATTTTAAAAATCCCTAGGTGTCTTTTGGGACACCATAGAATACTGTACTTGGAAAAAAAAATACCTCCAAAAATAACAGACTAGTGTTACTTTTTGAATCAAACATGTCGGGGGAAATTATTTAGATAAACACATTCAATAAAAAAGAAATCACAGTAATTTTTAATAACATTTCTGAGATCAACAAAGGTGATGACAACAGTAACAATACATTTTATATCATTTTTCAACTTTGAAAATAACAGGAAAAAACAAAAAATTAAAAATAACTGAAACCTAAACATCAAGTTTAGTAAATTGTAGGGCATCAGCCATTTTGTTTTTGTTAATGATTAGACAAATAATTTGAGCCAAGTTCAAAGATCAATATACAAATAAAAGGTTTTATAATACTTTTTAAATGGTTTAAAAATTTATATAGATATCAAATTAAAATAAAATAGAAGGATTGTATTTTTTAAAAATTCTTTAAGAATTTTTTTTTCTTGGACTAGTTAGATAGTCATGTCTTGATTTGAATATTTTACTTGTTTTAAATTAAACCACTTTATTATTCCCTGGTAAAGATAAAGTTAAATATTACCAAATAAAAAGCAAAAACAATTCTTTAAAAAAAAAAAAAAGGTTAGAAGAGTAAAATAATACAAAGAAGCTTCTTTGATTTTAGTAAAATAAAGTTAAAAATTTGTAGGAACACAAGAAGGAAAAGAGAGAGAGAGAGAAAAAAAGAGGGTCTATTACTAAATGAAAAGCAAATAATTCTTAAAAGATAGATGAAATGAGTAGGATAATTCAAAAAAGCTTCTTTGATTTTAGTAAAATAAAGTTTTAAAATTTGTAGGAACACAAAAAAAAAAAAAATTTTTTTAAAGAAAGAAAAATAAATTTGTAGAACTTTGGATAGTAATAACTTTGAAATATTCAAAATTAAGTTCCATTATCTTAAATTTTGATCCAGTTATTGAGTAATTCTGCAATAGCGAAATTACTACATTTAAAAACGTCTCTTTTTGAAGTAGAGTAACATTAGAATATTTGCTAATTTCTTTTCTTGCAGAATGCACATCTTGATTTTTCAGACCCTCAAACAACCAAAATGTATCCCAAATAAAACAACAACTTAAGAAACAATTATTAGATCTGTATTGGTCCTCCTTCATTATGAGCTATGGATAGGCATTTGGATGTCATTTCCAAGGTGATTTGTCTGATGATAAGCATCTAATGCTTGGAAACCAGTGGTAACAAAAAGCCATGACATGTATAGATTATAAAAATAATATATATATATATATATATATATATATATATATCAATGAATAAACAGAGAGCTTGGTTAGTCAATATTGAAGATCAATAAAACTGGGATACGTCTTGGTTAGGGATAAATAAATAAAAAATGGATTAGTGCTTTCTGACTTTTCATTTTCCATTAATCAAAAAAACTGAAAATTCTTTCTTTCTCTCTCACACGCATGAAAACACACATGCACAAGCAAAATGATATTATTACTTCCATCTATCTAGATTTCCTGAAGTGAGCAATAAAGTTCTCATAGATGATAGATATCAGCAGATCCCTTATCTTACAGAGAATGGTCATCTTCTTCATCACTGATTGACAAAATCTGAAAATAAAAAATAAAGCCAATTTTATTATATACATATTATCATTATCATTATCATTATTATTTAAGTATTGAATAGGCTCATTGCTGTTTAATTTCAGTGATCTTGTGGGAACCGGTGCTTTCATGTGACTTGTAATAACACCTCCAGGTCAGAGTGGACCTGGGAGTAATGAAGGGACTCCCCAATCCCCAAAGCTTCAGAACTGCAGCTTCACCATTTGATGCAGTTTAGTGTCATACTCAAGATACCTCTTCCCTTTTTTGGGGCAGCAAAAATTTTGAATGTTTGGTTGTTTTTTTTTTTTGTTTGTTTTATCACATTTCAAGCCTTTTCAGGTCATTTAATGTGAATCAAGTCATTTTGATAAACAAAGGACTCATGTTGCTTATAGTACCCTATTTTGCTTAAGTAGTCACCCAATAAAGTATTGAACAGGCTCATCACTGCTTCACTTCGGTGACTTGTTGGAAATAGGTTGGTTGTTTTGTTTTGTTTTATGGCCTATCAACTCTTTTTGGGCCATTTAATGCCGAATCAAGTCATTTTGATAAAAAAGAACTCAGGCTGCTTACAGTACCTGCTGTTGCTTAAGTGGTCATCCAATTAAGTTTTGAACAGATTCATCACTGCTTCACTTCAGTGATCTAGCAGGAATCAGTGTTTTCAGTATGACTTGACCGTAATGGATCTTTGAATGCATTGGACCACTGCATCTTCTGCTTATTCAGCTGTTGTCAAGGGTAGGGGTGGCACTTACTACCCTTGAGTACCCCACCCCCCCGACTGGGTGGGGGGAAAAGCCTGCTTTGGGGCCCTGGAAGGTGCATTTCATATATTCTCTATGAATACTACTTTATGAAGTTAGTAAGAAAAAACCCACCAATGGTCCGCTGTGTAAACTATTCATCATGTGATATGGTTTGGCTTGTTTTGTTTTATGGCATATCAACCTCAGTAGGTCATTTAATGCCAGCAAAGTTTTGAAATAAAGTCATTCTTAATGGATACTCAATTTTTTTATAAACTCATGTTTTTCTATTTAACCCATAGATAGGACCCTAACAGGTACTACCACTCTGTGTCAGAGTGGACCAGGGAACAATGGTGATGAAGGGGTGCACATTCCCCAAACCTCCAAAACTGGAACCTCACCATCAGATAGAGTTTAACGTCTTTCTCAGGACATGAAGACCCTCAGTCACAACCTTCTAGCACCCATATGATAAAAAGGGCTAAAGCTTGCCATAAGAGCAATAGGGTTGGGACAATCATAATTGCTAGTGATTGACGTGATCAACCGATTGATCAGATAGGAGCCTTTCCGACCGCCCGTCAGGCCTAAGTAAGGAAGTGGAGTGTTGCATGTCATGGACTGCTCAGCCACCAGGATTCCGTCTTTAAGCATCACGGGTTGCCACCCACGGCCAACAGGTAGCCCCATTGGGGTGGGGGTTGGGGTCTTACCCCTCAGCAGAGCTGCAGTTGGTGTATTCTAAAGCCCCAACTGACAGGGCTATCATGTGATATGTGTTTGTGCAATTGAAAAGAATCATTACTTACATCAGCATCTGCAGTTTCCTGGTGCATCTGAGTAAGACCAGTCAGATCTTCCAAGTAAGAAGGCAAATTGAATGCTTCATATAAAAAATCAAATCCCCGGCTTTTATAATTGGTCAGAACCTGAAAATAAGGAGAACAAAAAGGACAAATAAACAAAACAATAATTATAAGCAAATACAAGGGTAACACTAAAAGTAAGTTCTTCCAAAGCGCTGGGGATGCAGGGAAACTTCGTGCGCCTCCCATGCATGAATATAACATTCTCTGAAACATCAACAAAGTCAAATATCATGTGAAATAATTGATGCAGGTTCTTAGAAGAAAACATTTGGTTGGTTGGTTGGTTGGTAAGATTTTACGACATGTCAACCCTTGTTGGGTTATTTTATGCTGAAGACATCTTGTTTTATTCATTCTTATTGGGTATTCAATTTTTTTAAACTAATTTTTTAACAGATTTTTAAAATCATTTTTTGATGTATTTAACCCATAGATTGAACCCTAACGGGTACTACCACTGCAGGTCAAGGTGGACCTGGGAGCAATGGCAATAAAAAGGTACTCTACACTCCCCAAAGCTCCAAACTGGAACTTCACCATTAGATGCAGTTTAACGTCATACCCAGGACACTAAGACCCTCAGCCACTGCCTTCTAGCACATATATAATAAAAGGGTTTGTGAGTTTGCCATAAGGGCAATAGGGTCAAGATAATCATATAGGTGCTAGGGCTTGACATGTATAGCTGATTGATTGAAGGGGGTCTCTCTAGGTCTAGCCTAAGTAAGGGCCAAAGTGGATTGTTGCATGTCATTGACTGCTTAGCCATGAAGATTCCATCCATAAGCATCATGGTTCACCACCCATGGCTAACACGTGGCCCCATTGGGGGAGGAGTTCTTACCCCTCTACAGAGGTGCAGTCGGTTTATTCAACAGCCCCAGCCTACAGAGCAGAGAAAACATCTGGAGAAGCACACAAACACACATATCTATATTGAAATTATTTTTAAAAATTTTTTTAAAAAGAATGAGACTGAAAAAAAAAACTTACTATGTCTGAACAAGCAGTACATTTACTGAAAGAGCTGGCAGCTGGCAAGACAATATGGTATCGGGATAGGAAACCACGAATCTGAAAACAGTAAAAGAAATATTTTTTTTAAAATCAGTGATAAGCAAAATTTCCTTTCATCCATTCAATTATTTGGAAGGTTGGATTTTATGGCATGTCAACACCTGGTAGGTTATTTTATGCTGAAGAGTTTTTTTTTTAGTTTTTTTTTATAGGGTGTCAGTCATTTGAGCTTGCTCTAATCTAAAACATGTATTTATCAGCTTCCCATGTTGGTTGTTTTATTTAGTCCATAAACTAATATTCTAAACGTTATATAGTATGGACTGTTTGTTTCTAGAGTCTGCAAATGCATATCTTTCTCTCATCTAAACACTGGATTTATGGTCTGTTCTTGCCTCACCTGGAATTTGAACTTAGCTCACCAATTTCATTTCCTCTGCTGCTAACCATTAGGCAACCCTGTTATGATTTTGGTCGCCATTCTAGGCGTTCAATTATTTTGTTGGTAAATCCAAGTCAGTATTGAGTTTGGTGCTCTTGGTTAATCCTTGTGATCCTAGGTAGAAAAAAAATTGTAGTTTCAGGAGATACTCCTTGTAGCAGAAAGTCTGTAGTATTCCTTGTAATCCTCCTCTGTAGGTCTTGATTTCAGAAAGTTCAATTTGCAATTGATTTCAATGACCTTAAATGTGTTCTATATTGTTTCTGATTGGTTAACCAGAAAGGCCTGCTGCTGATGTTGGGAAAGTCAATAAATATGAATGGGAATTTGGCGTACATTTTATACTACCAAGATAATTCAACACACCCACACTTCCATCCAGAATAGTATAGTTTTACGTTATTTGTAAAATTCTATTGAGTTTTCACTTGGGATGCCTTACCTGATGAGGAACTATTCCAAAAGAAGATTCTGTATCTTTTAGGAAAGAGTCACTTTCTGAATTTGTACACGCTGGGGCATTCAGTCTGGAAATAGAAAGTAAGAAGAATTTCTTTTTAGTTTACAGTAAAGTTCTGCATTCTAAAAACAAAAACTGAGAAATGGTAATTAAAAAAATAATCTATAAGGATATATTTGTATATAAAATACAGTGTGACTTGATAATTAAAGAATTTCTGTAAAAAAAAGGGTTAAAAAGAGCTTAGTTCTTTTGTAGTAGAGCAGATTTAAAATATAAAATTATGATCCTGCTTATCTCATTCCATTACTGTGAGTTAAAACTCACAATAATTGTCACAATCATCAGATGGAATATGGGTTGACTTCTTGCAGATTCATTAAGAATATTTCTTAACTTTCTTACTAAATATGGAAGTCAAGTCACTTATACTCCATTTTCTATCTGATAACTGTGGCAACACATGAAACTTGGAGTAATGATATATATATATATATATGTTTATTTGGCGGCAGAATCTCCATAGAGGACTGTACATGTCAGAAGTCACCCTGATACAACATCATGAAGCTAAGAGGTCCATAAGAAAGCAACGGCAACAAAGCATTGGAACATCATCATCTACAGGGACAACCTACAAATGCAAAATCTGTGGTCGAGAATGTTTCTCAAACATAGGACTTCATAGTCACAGGAGGCACTGCAACTTCAGGGGCACAAAAACTTTATCATAGTCTTTCGAGACTGATCGCCAATGATATATATATATGTTTATTGGGCATGTTGTATTGATAATGAGTGGCTAACACGCTGCTATGAAACCAATGATAACAATCGCACATTAAATGTATTGTACTATATATATATATTATATATATATATATATATATATATATATATATATATATATATATGGGGGTTGTATATAGATACACATTACATGTTCTATAAGAAACATTTTGCCGACTTACCCAGCAGGATGTTGTAATATGGAAACCAAGAGTTCAACTGCCAAAGCTGCTCCCATCATTGATATGCCCGGTCGGGACACAGTACATTGCTGATCAAGAGTCCGGTCTTTAGTAGACTACAAGAAGAGGTAGATGTTTTATGAGACTACTTACATAATTACAAATACACAAATACAGATATTTTATGCACAATTGCACACACTATATATAACTATATTGGCAAATGTACATAGTTCATTTAGAATTTATAAACTTTTGGGTAGCATCTTGCACATTTGTATTTGCATAGCCCTCCCTCTCTCTCTCTCTTATATATATATATAATATATATATATATATATATATATATCATATGTTGTCATTGTGTGTGTGTGTATTATATATATATATTTATTCATATGTTGTCACTGTGGAGTCCATGTATGGTCCTTTGTTGGTATATCTGGTGAGTCTAGTTCTCAGTGTATATATTATATTTGTAGATATGTTTATATATAATATATATATGTGTGCCTATTTTTATATATTGTTTTTTTTTTTTGTTTTTTTTTTTTTCATTGTTCATTATTTTCAACTAAAACAAAAATTTGACCTTAAATAATCGATTAAATCAATTTTAATTCATTCTTAAAGTGAAAATTGGTGCTTGAATTGTTGATACCTAATAAAAATACATATTAATAAAATAAATCATTTTCCTAAAATCATATGCTTAGAATAACATCATTTTAGAAATTAAAAAAATTTGTCTTTCTTTTTATACAATAAAGGGTTGGTGAGTCTGTTTTAACGGCAAGTTCAAAACCTGTGTTGACGAGGGTTGGGGTGGAAGGGTCTTTTAATGGTAGTTTTGTTTATTTTAGAATGCTTTTTTTCTTGTCTTGGTGAGGCCTACATGTGGTGATGGTCTGGGTCGGCTGTCTTGATGCCAGTTCAAAAGTGTCGTCGGGGGCTGGGGGTTGGGGGTTAACGGTAGTTTTTGATTTTTAGAAAAAAAACATTCATAATTTTTTCATACAGTAAGAAATTGGGTGAGCTGTCTTGAAAGGTAAAAACTTGACTTGTTTCGACAGTAGTGGAGAGGGGTTGAAAGTGTCTGTATACAGTATCTTTTAATTTTTTTAATCATTGAATTATATCCCTTAATTAGTAAAAATCAAAACCAAATTTTGTGTGTTTCTTAATTAAAAGCATATTAACCTCTATGCAAGATTTCGAATCTGAGTTTACATCTCTTTTCTGAGTTATAAGTCGACACGTACATACCAAACTTTCTATTATATATATACTAGCAAAAGTATCCGGTCCATGACCAGACTAAAAAAAAATTAGGAACACCAAAGAGTGAGTGAGGAGAAAACGGGTGTAAGGAAGAAACTAAGAGGAAAATGATTTATCAAATTAAAAAAAAAAAGGATTATGAAATTTCTTTTTATTTACATTTAAGATATTATCTTTAAAAATGCATTCCTAAACTTTATTATAGATTTGACGATAAACAAAGCTAAGAATTAGTGTATATTCGTTTATTTTAAGAATAGTCTCTTTTTGTTTACAATAAATTTTGTTTAATAAATAAGTATTCTATTTATTTAATGTAAAAATTAAATTATATGTAAAATTTCGCACAAAATAAGACTTTGTTGGTGAGCGAGACGAATGTTGATAGGGCTGTTTTGTTTTGAATAAAAGATTTTAAAAAAACAACTTTAAAAACCTTACAATAAAAAATAAGATTCCATAGAAAAATAAATAACAGTTTATTTAATGTTAAAATGCAAACTATATGTAAAATTTTGCACAAAATAAGACTTTGTTGGTGAACGAGACAAGTGTTGATAGGACTGTTTTGTTTTTGTATAAAAAGGTTCTAAAAAAAAAAAAAGAAAAACAACTTTAAAACCTTAGGATAAAGAAAAAGAATTTCCTTTTTTCATTTTTGAAACAATTTTATTTTTTAAGCGAGAAATATATTCAATTCCTTCTTTTTTTTACCGTATTAAAACTTACAATTGCTTGTATTGCAAAAAATTAAATACTGATTAAAAATGGATATGTTTTATTCTAAAATGAAAGTATTAATGATAAAAACAAAGTTGAGTTATTATTAATCATTAAATTAAATGTTTTCGTTTATTATTGTTATTTACTTCGCTGTAAAAAAAAAATTCAATCGATAAAACCACATACAAATTACATATTTCGAAAGATTATTTTCTTTTCTTTCTAACCAAATAAACATTTCTAAGATTAGACCGGTGATACGAGAGATATTCCGAACTGAAACGATTAAGGCACAAATTTGTCAACTTCAAATTACCAGCAGTGGCGCCATTTTAAATCACTGCTGAATATAGGCAGCAGTCAGCGAATTTTTTTTATATTAGCAGCAGCAGCTATGCCACGATTATCACAAATCGTTTGATTTTTGTATAATTGATTAATTATATCCCTTAATCAGTAAAAATCAATAACCAAACTTGGTGTGTTTCTTAGTTATAAGAATATCAATGTGTATGCAAGATTTTGAATCTGAATAACATCTCGTCTCTGAGTTATAAGTCAACGCATACATACCAAACTTTCTTATATATATATATATATATGTGTGTGCATGTGTGTGTCATGTTACACATTAGATTAGATTCCCTGTTGGTTGGTTGTTTGGGTTTTACAGCATGTCAACCCATTAGGTCATTTTATGCTGAAGATATTGTTTAAAACTCATTTTTTCCAATTAACCCATAGATGGAACCCTAACAGGTACTACCACTCCAGGTCAGAGTGTACCTGGGAGTAATGATGAGTAGTGATGAAGGGGTGCTCCACATTCCCCAGACCTCCAGAAATGGAACCTCACCATCAGATAGAGTTTAACGTCATACCCAGGGCACTAAGACCCTCAGCCACTGACTTCTTGCACATATGAAGAGTTGGTGATTTGCCATAAGGGCAATAGGGTTGGGACAATCATATAGGTGTTCGCTTAAAGGTATCATTAAGTAAACTAATTCTATGATATCAAACAAAGAAGACTTACATTTCCAGGAGCAACAACATCATTGCAAAAGTAACATCCCAGTTTGTCTCCAGGCAATTCCCCTTGAGTAAGGTCAACAATGTCCTCTGTTGGTTTTCGGTAAATATCTTGGACATTTCGGAGGCCATGACGCAGGACCAAAAATGTATCAAAACCCAAGGCTGCATTAATTACAATCTACAATGAAAAGAAAGGTATTTTTGAAAAATTAAATTTGTGTTGCAATTCTGAATTATTGTAGTGGGTTGTTCAACAACTTAATAGACTGCCATTTTTGTGATATAAAGAAAAGCGTGCACTCACCCTCTGTTGACGATCGAAACCCGGGAGTTAAGAAAAGTGCTGCTTTAAATCGTTTGCTTCTCGTTGTCTGCGAGAAGATGGGAGAAAATGCGCGAATCCCAGGAAGATAAAAGCAGCGATTTGAGCTAGCGTGGAGAGTATTAGGACGACGTTATTACAAGAGGATTGAAGAAGGTGAAGAGGAGCGAGCTGCAGTTTCGGAAAGTTAAAAGCGGTGTAAGATTTGAACGCGTCCCGTGGCACAGAAGAATAGAAGGGGAAAATTCTACAAAGGACGAGCGGACTGAATCCCTGAGTTCAGTTGACTCACACATTTAATAATGGATTAGTGTTTATTTTGTGCCTTTATTATTGGGTATCATGTTCAGAATGTTGACATAGTTGATTTATTCAGTTACTCATTTAATAATGACTTGTGTCCAAACTTAAATAATGAAAATCTTGTATTATTTGGATTTTTCAGACTATTGTCCTCATCTTTATAGTTATATACACAATGTTTCAGCCAATATGCCCTCCAGCCTTTTTTGGGTGTTTCTTGTAGAACTCAGGAGCCTTCATGGAACTTCGTTGTGTATATGATAATAAAGATGAAGAAAATAGTCCGAAAACCCCAAGTAATACAAATTATCAAGCCTCATTTCAAAAAAGACAAATAATGAAAGTTTTTTGTTATTAGGTAGAAGTTAAGTAAATTTCATATTCAACAAAACACTGTTGCCAGATGCTGTGATTTACTGTTTGTTTATAATGGGTTTTTATTGCAGTGAATTCTTATACTATAATAATTTCCAGATTTTTTTTTTTTTAAAGGAATGCTCCCATCAGATTAGCAGCAGGAGTCATGTGCTCTTTTGATCTGATTGTTTCAGAAAAAATATGAAGGGAATGAAAATAACTCATCTTTTTATAGATCAATTTAAACTTGCTGTTTTTCATTTGAATTCTTAATTTAAAAATGAACATTAATTTTTATCAATAGATAAATTTAATCAAATTTAATTAAATTTTAAAATGTTTTTTATAAGAGTTTAACCCAGGACAGAATATTTTTAGGATGCAATGTTTGTTTTCAAATCTTTCGAAATTGTCTTTTATATTTACATTCAAATTTTTTACTTGTTTCTAACTAAGTCATAAAGATAAAAAATAAACTTTATACAAATAAAAACTTTAGTAATAAATCTATGGAAAAAATATATTTTATTTTTGAAATTCTCCTTGAATCAATTTTATTCTTTGATATTTTTTATCATGAATAAACAAATACTATTCAAAACACGGTGTGATTTTAAAATTATACAGAATCTTAAAATCCAGTTCATATATAAAAATTATCTTGATGATTTTTTTTGATGAAACAACTTCCATGAAGTGATTATTTCTGTGTAATGATGTTCCAAGAAGTAAGTTTTCTGGCAAGCAACATTGGTATAATGAACCATATATATATATATATATATATATATATATATATATTCATTGAAAAGTTACTACCACGTTTTCATTGTAGTAGCATAAGTAGTTAATCCAAAAGGGCTCAATACATTTCGTAAAATATAGAGCATTTATAGTTGTAGATGTTTTTCTCTCTACCACAGTTTCAGTGTTCAAGATACACCTTCCTCAGAAGAACTATAAATCTTAGGTAGCTAATTTTATATATATACTTGTTTGGTCTAGAATTATTTTTATTTCTCAGTCATTTTAATTAGTATAAAACTTTAGTCTTTAAATCTAAACTGTCCCCTTTGAAATTAAAGATGTACAATTTATCAATGTATTATTAAGATTAATATAGATATAATATGATATGCATTAATCATTAAAAAAAAAAACAAAAAAAAAAACTACAACTTAATTGATTTATCAGAAGACTTCAACCCAAGTAGTAAACATAAATAAGATATAAACAAAGTGAATAAAAGGAAAAAAAAGAAAAAAAGGGATGGGAGTTGAAGACAGCTGACAGAATTACAAATTACTTTTGCCTGATAAGCATATGGAAAACCAATCTTTAATTTCAAAGGGAACAGTTTAAATTTAAAGACTAAAGTTTTATACTAATTAAAATGACAGAGAAATAAAAATAATTCTAGACCAAACAAGTATAAATATAAAATTAGCTACCTATAAGTTTTAGTTCTCCTGAGGAAGGTGTACTTTGAACACCAAAACCGTGGTAGAGAGAAACACTTTTTTCTACAACTATATATATATATATACATATATATAAATATATAAGTTAAGAGAAAGGAAATAAATCCGATAGTATGAGTATAGATAAAAGGATATGAAAACAACACAATATGCTGTTAAAGTGAAAACATTTTATATTCATAGCTAATATTGAACAATATTTTGATTTATAAGAATCATCTTCATGTTTTCACATCCTTTTATCTATACTATTATATATATATATATATATATATATTCGTATGGCCATAGTGTCACATTACTCACCTTCTGCTTAGAGGCTCCAATGACAGATGGTAACCAACGACTTTCACGAGTGTCCATGAGGAGAAAGATGGCATCATGTTCATCAATTAACTTCTCTAAAGTCTCAACATCTTTTCTCGTTTGTTCCACAGCAGTAACTGAAAAATGAAAAGGAATAGATCTGTAGCAAACAGCGCTGAAATGTAGCCAAAGTGTTAGATTAGTCACCAAGACAAATAATTTCATAACAATATGGCTAGACTTGTTTCTCAATCCTCTATCCCTGTGCTTCTCAAACTTTTGGAAGTTGCAGAACGCTTGACATTTTTTTTTATTGATGTACGGACCGGTGTATAAAACTAAAGAATTTGTTAAACTTCAAATAAAATGTATTTATCCAGGCATGTTAAAATTAGCTTTATTGGTTATTTCCTATAACTCCAACATAAACAAAGGGGAACCACTCTTGGGTGATAAATTATTTATTTATTTATTGATCTACTAGGAAAAAAGAAGACGGGGTTGGGTTTAGGGTTAGGGTTTAGGGTTAGTTTAATGGGAAAATAAATAAATAATCTATCAGTCAAGAGTAGTTCCCCATTGTTTATGTTGGAGTTATGGGAAATAACCATTTTTTATTTGTCAATTTGTCAAGTCTTGGCTCGATAGAATAGAGTGCCACACGCAATGTTTCTCAAATATCCAAATTGTTCCTGTACTTTGTTTTTATCACACTCATTGTTGAAAAAGCAGCCTTGCATAGGTATATTGATGGAGATGGCAGAAGCATATTGAGAGTGATTTCAGCCAGTTCATATTTTTAGAAATATATTTCCAATTTTAGTTTATATGTACAGTTACTGTACATCAAAACTATACAAATTTTAAAAAAATCATATGTGGCACCTGCGGATCAGGAAGTAATACTCCACGGACCAGTACTGGTTTGGTGAACAGACTACGAGAAGCATTGCTCTAACCGACAATGGTAAATGAGACCCGGGTTTCTCCTTCACAGATAAAATCTGATTTCTTCAACAATGTTTGTTTTGTTATTCTCTGTCTCTCAAAGGGTGTCCCATCATGGAGTAATTGTTGTATCTCATCTCTTTACATAGACAGTATATTTTTGGATATACCTGTGGTTGTATACCCATACTTATCTTAATCTTTATCTGTCTTGTCTTGTAGTCGACGTACATTGTCTTACTTGGCTGTCTATTTCTAGGAGTAGTTATCTGGCTGACAGTCAATCCTCTGTCTTAACTTTCTGATTGGCTTCTTCTAAGATGCTCTGTGTTGTTGGTTTGTTCTTGATTAACAATACAAAACATTTCTTCTGTTAATTCACATTTTATTAATCTTCTTAACAATGTGTGAGGCCTAGTTAACCACGTCTTTATCAATTGGTGGTTTAACTAGAACTGACTAGAACTAAAACTCCTTCTCACAGAAGAGGAGGGTCAAACTAAGGTCACGAGATGTCACTTAAATCTCCAACTGTCACAGCCTGAATTCAAATAATATTTTCCTGTAAGCTTCAAATACAAAATTATTTTTTAATTTTTGTAAAGAAGCAGTGTTGAGTTCCACATAATGTCAGACTATCGTTACCAATACATGTATTTACTCAACCCCTCTGCACAAGGTCAACTTTTAAGCGAAGTTTAACAGGTTTGAATTAAGAGTTTCCCTATACTTGTTGCCATACCAAGTTTAAAGAGCCCATTCTGCCCTACTATTTACCCATAGACATTTATCATGTCAGTAGGCAGACAGAGTTTTATCATGTCAATAAGCAGATATAAAATTTTATAGGATGACATATTAGTCTTAATGAAGAATCAAAAGAAGAGATACCATGTTTCCCTGTCTTTCAGGGAAACATGGTAATTCCTCAATAAGGTCTTTATAAGATAAAGTTATATTCTTACCTGAAACATGATGGCCTGGCATTGGAATTGACAAAGTTATGCCAACAGCATTCTGAAAGTTAAAAATACAAATCAATTAAAAGAAAAAAAATTTCTTGAATTTCTTCAAGAGAATTGACTATTTGAAATTGAATGCCCCACCCCCACCCTATTCTCTGATATACAAGATAAACTCATTTATACATACCAAGAATATTTAACATTTTATTCATATAATTTACCTACAAGTGGTATTAAAAGGAAAGAATAAACGAAACGTATCCCAACAGCTAAAATTATACACATATATGAACAAGCAGTCTGTGGAAGGGTACAAAATAGAAAAAAAGCTTACTTGATATAGGTAGGTAAGATAGCCATGTTGCAGGGATCAAAGACAATGTCATTACTGGATAATTCCATGTCAAATCATCCAGAAAAAATATAAAATGGTCCCCCCCACCCCTTCAAATTTTCTGAAATTCAGTCCAGGTTTGGACTATGTTAAAGACAATCCCAAAAATTTGAGCTTCCAATTCCAAAAATTGGCCGAATTATGTTGATTTTTATTTATCCAAATTTGAAGGGGTGCACAAAATAATGGTGACTTTTTGTAATCTATTTTTGGCCTGGGTGATTTGACATGGAATAATCTTATTGTTCAAAGATGAAAAATTTTGAGAATGGGTTTTTGAAACAGTCATGTGACCCCCTGTGGGGCTCCTTACCGGAGATGCGTTTTATCTAAGGAAGACTATTATTCATTGTATCCCAAAAGCCCTATTAATTGACTGACTGATTTTAATAGCATGTCAACCTGTCTGAGGTTATTTTATGCCAAGAGGTTAGTGAATTGTCTATGTATATTTATATTTATTGTGTGGTTTTTAAAGAGTTTTTTTGCACATGGTATTCCTATTTAATACAAATAATTTGACCACAGATCCATTTGACCCATAGATTGGACACTAACAGGTACTACCACTCCAATTCAGGGTGGATTTGGAGTGGTACTCCACACTCTCCAGAGCTCCAGTACAGAGCCTTACCACCAGATGTAGTTTAGTCTCATACCTAAGACACCCATTTTTGGGGTGGGTAGGTCTTACTCTCCTACAGGTGATACAGTCAGTGTATTCCAAGCTCCGTTAACTGGGTGGCCCACAGCCCTAAGAGATTCCATAAAGTGGAATTACATAGCATGGCCTCCTGGTTAACTTAATAGGTCATGGGAAAATTATGCTATAAAAATAGATTTAGAAAGCAGGAATTAATTGTAGTGTTACATAATGGATAGGCATAGCCTATCATTTTTAGCAAGTAGTGTAATGTAGTTGGAAATCATAGTAAAACTGTGGAAAATCACAGAGTTCATATAGTTTGATTGACAAAGTATCAACTGAAAGTCATCTGGAATGGGGTCTCATTGGCTTAGAGGATCACGTGACCAGGTGATGCTGGGAAAGTTGAGTTAGAATTTAATTGAGTTGAGACAAGCAGCCCATTTAGGCAAAATGTTTTTCTATCTCTTCTCCATGTGCAGGTCATCAATGTATCAGGTGAAAAGTCATTCAGTGGAATAAAAGTGTATATACATACAAAATATGTCTCTGTGTTGTTCCATGAGTTACAAAAGAGCAAGATGGAACTCAGAGAAAGACAACCATCAGAGAGAGATGTGCGACCCAATAGAGGCAGAAACCCTGATAAAGGTGGTTTGGTTGGTTTACGGCATATCAACCTCAGTGGGTCATTTAATGCCGATAAAGTTTTGAAATAAATCAATTCTTAATGGATAATACAATTTTTTATAAATACATTTTTCTATTTAACCCATAGATGGGACCCTAACAGGTACTACCACTCCGGGTCAGAATGAACCAGGGAGCAATGTGATGAAGGGGTGCTCCACATTCCCCAAACCTCCAAAACTGGAACTTCACCATCAGATAAAGTTAACGCATTCCCAGGACATGTAGACCCGCAGCCACCGCCTTCTAGCACCCATATGATAAAAAGGGGTTGGGGCTTGCCATAAGGGCAATAGGGTTGGGAAAATCACATAGGTGCTAGGGCTTGACGTGACCAGCCGATTGATCGGAGGGGGTCTCTCCGATCGCTCGTCTAGCCCAAGATAGGGCCAAAGTGGAGTATTGCATGTCATGAACTGCTCATCCACCTGGGCTCTATCCTTAAGCATCACGGGTCGCCACCTACGGCCAACAGGTGGCCCCATTGGGGGAGTCTTACCCTTCTGCAGAGGTGCAGTCGGTGCATTCTAACGCCCCAGCCGACAGGGCGGTGATAAAGGTTGGTATGGAAAGATTCTATGTAACATGAAGAAATAAAGTTAGTTTGCTGTATTCGCCTATGTGAAGTACTCAGGGGAATAAAGTTGTGTATGCACACAAAAATATGTCCCTGTGTTGTTCTATGATTAAAAAAAGATCAAGATAGAGCTCAGAGGGAGGTAACCCCTTCCTCTATACAGAGAGAGAAAGCAGATACTCATTCCAAGAGAAACAGAGACTCTAATACAACCTGATAGAAGCTGATATGGGAAGGCAAAGACAAAATGAAGAGAATTTTCAGTTTAAAAAAAAAACGGACGGTTAATCAAATATTATTTGGCGCTTACATACCAATCCAGGGAAAATCTTTCTCAAAGACTCAGCAGCAGTTTCAGCTTTTGGCTTTCCTCCATTTAAACTGTCCTCAAAGACGAACAATGACTGGCGTACTGGATTTGAATAAGAGATTCGCCCATTGTCCACTAGCGTTAAATTCCTAACACCCCAGCCCTGCAAGAAAAATATTATTAATAAAAAAAAAAAAAAACAGCATTTAAACATATTATAGCACATAATTCGTTAAATTCAATTTAGTTATATTTTTATACTATACAGTGCTATTTTTTTTAATTAAAAATTTTAGGGTATTTTGGGTAGTGTCTGGAATGGAATAATGGCATTTCAATTTATTTCAATGGGGAAAATTGATTTCTGACAAGCAGAATGAACTAAGATTGTAAGTCAAGGTATCACTGAATTTGAAAAAAGCTCCACCCTAACTGACCCCAGTTATATAATAATTCAATAAAGCTTCAAGTCAAGCTATTACTTCATTTGTTTTTCATTAAAGCAAGTTTATATCTATCTCAGTGTATATATATATATATATATATATATATATATGAGTCAATGACAAAATTATTTATACACCCATCAATTTTGAATACTTTTATACATTTCTCAGAATCTAATGCCTGCATGATGCCAGTTGTTAATAAGCAAAAAAATATATATACAGATTGGTCGTCAGAAATTTAACAGTTTCATAAGGAAAAAGAAAAAGTGCTTGGTAACTACAAAATTTAATGGATTGTAAAGAAATTCAACAAAAAGTTTTACACAAAATAACTGCCATCAGCATCGATCACAGCCTCAATCCTGCTCCGGAACCTGGAGCAAGCTGATGTTACAGTTTCCCTGGGAAGGGTCTCAAAAACTACCTTAATTCTGTCGATTAACTGGGCTTTTGTAGTATTGGCATGACAATTGGTGTCTTTCTCAACAGCGCAACATATATAATAATCCATGGGATTAAGATCTGGGGAGTTTGGAGGCCAAACATTGGGACTGGTATAGTCGTAAAAATTTGCCGACAACCATTTTTTTACTTTTCCCAGAGGTGTGGTAGGGGGCTGAATCCTGCTGCCATACATATGGCCAACCATTGGCTACCCTAGTTATCCAGGGCTTGACTACAGTGTTTAGCAACTCCACACAGGCATCTGCATTCAACCTGATACCCTCTCTGAAAAAATGCAAAGGTATCACATCACCCTCAGAGGACACACATCTGAAAACCATCACACTTTGGGGAAATTTAGTCAGGATGACATGAGGAGTGTCCTTTGGACTGTATGCAAGCCATCTGTTATTCTGCGTGTTATGCTTTTGATCTTGGCAAAAGTTTTTCTCATTGGAAAAGAACCAGATTGTTTGTGATTCAGCAGGATGTTTCACTTTGCTCAGAATTTTCTTCGCCTTTGTTAGGTGAATTTTACGGGCCTTTTCTGGGAGCAGTTGACCTCTGTGACGCTTGTATGAGTAGTAGCAAAGGTCTTCATTGAGTGCAAGCTTCATGGTAAAGGCTGAAACATTCAATTCACATGACAAAGCCCAAATTCCAATGCCAGGGTCCTCCAATACTTTTTCTGCAGATTTTCGAGGAATTCTGCTGTACAAACGCAATCAGATTGTCTTATGTTCCTTTCTTCTAGCCACAGCCTCGTAGTCTCCATTGCAATTCTCCAGTTCATGCCTGATTGTTTTTACAGTGTTCAGGGAGCATTGGGTAGCAACCATAATCTCCTTATTTTGATGGTCGGTGCAGATCATCATGATACAAGTTATTTTCTTCCATGATTCAGGTGGGTTCCAGTCATCCATTCTATCTTTCATCAGGTATATGAATAAAGAAGGGTCCAAGCTTTTAAATGATGCATAGTGTGCATCAATACCTCCAGCCTATGGAGAAAAATAACCAAATATAAATATGTCAAATTTATCCCGAACACCCTGTATATATATATATATATATATATATATATATATAAAAAACTCAATTTTCAGAACAATAGATTAAATACAATAAATTTGACAGGTGAATTATGCAATAGGAAAATATGCTGACCGTATATATATCAGTGTGTGGTGATGTTAAACAAAGTTGTCTTCCCTGGACAAGCCAACTATATATTTCTAAAAAAAGTTCCACCCTTACTGACCACAGTTGTGTTATATATCAATAAAGCTTAAAGTCAAGCTATTATCACCTCATTCATTTTTCATAAAAGCATGTCTATATTTATCTATTTATCTATCCATCTCTCTCTCATAAATGTATATATATATCTTAGCATGTTCATATCTGTCTATCTATCTCAGTGTGTGGTGAAATCAACCATAATTGTCTCCACTTGTATCAGCCACCTATATATAAAAAAAAAAGCTCCACCCTAACTGACCCCAGTTGTATTATATTTAAATAAAGCTTTACACTATTATTACCTCATCTGTCTTTCCTTACAAAAATTAAAAATTTTCCCCTCAAACAATTCCAGCAGATATTGAGTAAACAGAAAAGAAGAAGTTCATTTTTTGTCTCATTGATTATACACTTGAGAAAGGATAAAACAGGAATCAGTTGAAATATTATGTTAACAACAACAACAATAATAATAATATAAAGAAGATGTTTAAAGGTCTCAACAATTTCTGGTATCAAAAAAATAGATTTGTTATTTGCAGAGTCTGTGTCTCTCTCTCTCTCTCTCTCTCTCTCTCTCTCTCTCTCTGCAAGACACACACATTATTTTTCATCTCTACCACTGTCTTCCTCTCTTCCTTTTTATCATTTGGTCTCCTTTCTTCTTTTCATATTTCATCTCCTTATATATATATATATATATATATATCACAATTCACATAATTCTGCCATCTCTTCCACTTTCTACTTCTCTTTCCTCTTATTGTCCATCTGCCTCTTTTCCCTTCTGACCTTCCTCTCCACCCACTCCCTCCTTCCCATTATTTCTGCCCCTCTCCCTCACTAACCCTCCACATATTTCTCTCATCTCTTTCCATTTTCTACTTCTTTTCCTATTATTCCTTCGTCTCTTTCCCCTTCTTACTCTGCCTCCCCTTCTCGTTCTCCTATTTCCTCTCTGGCCCTTGCATTTCTGCATACTCTCCTTCCCTCTCTAATGCAGGTCACATACGACTGAAATTGTATTATTGTTTATTTAACTATAAAAAAGATGTTTATCTGAATGAAAATAGAAAAAAAAATCTTCTTTAACTTACAATGAGACATCTAGCACATTACAGCCAAGAGTTCCAGATCCAAGCAGAAGGCATTTTACTGTTACAGATTTTATCCAAGTCCAGATCTGGCATTAATCGCCAACGCATTAATTTTTAAGTTAAGATCCACTGCCGAAGCTGCAAGTCTGCAAATGACAACAACAAAAAAGGGGTCAGAATGAAAAGAGGGATTTTACAAGCATTGGTTTCTAGTGTTATTAGGGATAAGAAAAATACATTGAAAAGTAACATTAAAAGGTGTAGCATGATGACCATAAGTATAAAACTTAACATGATCCTTTTGTATTATTTCGATTTTTCGGACTGTTGTCCTCATCTTTATTAGTCATATACACAACATTTCGGCTGATGTGCCATCTGGCCTTCTTCATGTGTTTCTTGTCAAATTCAGGAACATTCTCTTCATAAATTTAGAACCGTCATGTTGTAATCAGAAGCCTTCACAAATTTGACAAGAACGGTTCCCAAGTTCAAAGAGAAGATTCCCAAGTTTGACAAGAAACTCCTGAAAAAGGACGGAAGTGCATCTAGCTGAAAAGATGTGTATATGACAAATAAAGATGAGGACAATAATCCGAAGAATCCAAATAATACAAAATTATCAAAGCCTCATCTAAAAAATTCAGACAAATAGTAACTGATTTTTGTATAGCCAATGAATAATTTTATTAGAATCATAGAATTATAATGATATGAAATTATGTGTACAGTGCTTAACCGGGACCACAATCATCAAATCTCATGTCTAGTACATAGAATAATCGTATTAGTGTCAAGAACAGTGCGTACAGTTAATAATATACATGTATGTGTGCGTGCGGCATATGTGTGTGGATGAGGGTATCAGATATAGGTGTTTGGACCACAGAGCATGGAGCCTGAAAGATGCATAATGTATGTTAATACAAAAAACAAAAAAAGAGAAGAGAGGTATTCTCCTTAACTCACTAAATAACTCTAAAAAGCTGAATATAGTAAACACTTACTTAGTGGGTCCATAGAATTGACTCAAATTCACCATACGAGGTCCCATCTGTTGCGTTCATTTTCCCAGCCAACAAAGGTGCGGGCATCTTAAAAAACAAATGTAAAGAAACAAAATTTTGCATATAGATTTCATACCACATCCATTATAGGACCAATGTAGAAACTTTCTTCCCCAGTTATAATGGTTGTTACATTGCATACATATTTCATAAACTAAATTTAACAAATATTAAGGGGGATCACATATAGCCCAATTAGCTCTGATAATGATATTGTTTTTTTTCATATGAAAAAAATAGCTAAGTAATTGATAAATAAAAATGCATTGGAAATGATTTTAGCAAAGAAAAATGCATTGGAAATATCTTACTTATAAAAATGCAATGAAATAAATGATTTTAATATAAAAATGCTTAGAAATGATTTTTTACTATAAAATTGCATGGAAATGATTTACTATCAAAAAATGCATTGAAATGATTTTACTAAAAAATGCATTGGAAATGATTTTTACTATAAAAATGCATTGGAAATGATGTTACTATAAAAAATGTATTTGGAAAGATTTGTTTACTATAAAAATGTATTTGAAAATATTTTTACTATAAAATAAATAGCTGAAGGTAGATTAGATATAAAAAGCAGTATAAACATTGTAAAAAATTGAAAAAACTACTTATTATACATTTTAATAAATCTTGAGGATGAAAAGAAAAAAAAATGGTGGGTTAAAACAAACTGTATGTGATAATAGAAATGTTGAGATGATATTAGATG
This sequence comes from Doryteuthis pealeii, assembly GCA_023376005.1. NCBI lineage: Eukaryota > Metazoa > Mollusca > Cephalopoda > Myopsida > Loliginidae > Doryteuthis > Doryteuthis pealeii. Next base: position 49,200,365 of record CM042164.1, on the reverse strand, counting down.
AAAGACTGATCAACCTACCTGTGCTTCCCTTCACAGGATGAGATTTTGTAGTGGAGGATTAGACTGGTGAGAGATGCTACCGACTCCACTCTTCATTTATCTTAAAGCAAATAATCAAACTTTTTTTCTCTCCACTTAGTTGGTTCACCCTGAAACAGCATAAACAGCAGTTTAAATTTATTAGGGTAATTCCTGTCAAATCATCAGAAAAAAGTAAAATTGTCACCCACCCCCTTCAATCTTTTTTCTGAAATTTTTTCCATGTGTGGACTATGTTAACATTAGACAATCCCCAAAATTGAGCTTCCAATTCCAAAAATTGATGGAGTTAGCTCGCCAATTTGATGGGGTTGGCAAAAAATTGGGCACTTTTTGAACCTATTTTTGTCTGTAAAATGAGTTCTAGAGCTTCCCTAACTATTAAAAATTGGTTATAAAAGCATTTCTGTTCACTGAAATTCAAAAATTTATTAGAAAAGTTTAAAATCAACCAATTTTAAGTTATGTGATGATTCTTGATTTTCCTTAGCAAAGATGTGGCACTGATCTATGACAAAAAAAATGTTCTCTATTATTATTTCTTTTATGCTAATAAATGTAAGTTATTAATTAAACTAAATGTCATAATATCCAGGCATGCACCCTCCCCTTTCAATTTTTCTGAAAATCTTTTCCAGGTGTGGGCTATGTTGATAGTAGTTTTCAGTTCTGAACAAATATCAAAATCTATTTCTTTTGTAAGAAATGAAGGTTCAATATATGTGAAATATAATAGAAAAACATTTTTTTGTCATAGATACAGTGCCCACATACGCCTTAATGAAAAAAAATCATAAATCATTCAATAACTTAAAATGGTTGATTTTAAAACTTTTTAATAACATTTTTGAATTGCATGAACAGAAATGCTTTTATAAACCCCAAATTTTTAATAGTAGAAGCTCTAGAACTCATTTTCAGACAAAAATAAAGGTTACAAAAAGTTGCCATTTTTGACCAACCCCACAAATTTGGAGAGCTAGACTCCATCAATTTTGGAATTGGAAGCTCAAATCGTGGGATTGTCGAATGTTAACATAGTCCACACATTGAAAAATTTCAGAAAAATGAAGGGTGGACAATTTTACTTTTTTCTGGATGATTTGACATGGGAATACCCTAATAATGTAATCTGTTTATCTGTTCAGGGTGACCACTTATGAAGTTGAAATATTTGCTTTTAAAGATAGAAGAAGAGTGGAGTACGTAGCATCTCTCACAGATCTAATCCTCACACTAAAAATTTCCATCTGTGAAGGAGCAACAGGTGAGGTTGATCAGTTATTTCATCTAAATCATCATCATCATTCTATTATCAAAACAGCTTTTTTTAACACACCATTTTTTTTCTTTTCATCCAAGATTTATATAAAATGTATAGAAGTAGTTTTTCAATTTTTACAATGTATATGCTTTTTATACTAAATCTACCTTCAGCTATTTTTATAGTAAAAATCATTTCCAATACATTTTATAGTAAAAATCATTCCAATACATTTTATAGTAAAAATATTTCAATGCATTTATAGTAAAAATCATTTCATGCATTTTATAGTAAAAATCATTTCCAATGCATTTTATAGTAAAATCATTTCCAATGCATTTTTATAGTAAAAATCATTTCTAATGCATTTTTATATTAAAAATCATTTATTCCATGCATTTTTATAGTAAGAATCATTTCCAATGCATGTTTCTTGTAAAATCATTTCCAATGCATATTTATATTTCAATCTACCTTCAGCTATTTTTTCATATGAAAAAACATATCATTATCAGAGAAATAGAATTGCTATATGTTGATCCATTTTTTAAATATTTGTTAAATTTTAGTTTATGAAATATGAGCAATGTAACAACCACATTATAACTGGGGAAGAAAGTTTCTACATTTGTCCTATAATAGATGTATGAAATCTATATGCCAAATATTTTGTTCTTTACATTTGTTTTTTAAAGAATGCCCCACCTTTGTTGGCTGGGGAGAAAAATGAACGCAACAAGATGGGACCTCGTATGGTGAATGAGTCATTCTATGGACCCCACTAAGTAAGTGTTTATTATATTCAAGTTTAGAGTTAATTTAGTGAGTTAAGGAGAATACCTCTCTTCTCTTTTTGTTTTTGTATTAACAGACATTACTGCATCTTTCAGGGCCTCCATGCCTTCTGTGGTCCACCAACACTATATTATACCCTCATCCACACACATATGCACGCACGCACACATACATGTATATTATTACTGTACACTTTCTTTGACACAAATACATTATTCTATGTCTAGACATGAGACTTGATGAGTTGTGGTGCACCTAGCAACTGTACACAATTAAATTTCATTATCATTATTCACATTCTATGATCTATAAAAATATTTCATTGGCTATACAAAAATAGTTACTATTCTGTCTAATTTTTTAGATGAGGCTTGATAATTTGTATTATTTGGATTCTTCGGATATTGTCCTCATCTTATTGTTCATATACACATCTTTTCAGCTAGATGCACTTCCGTCCTTTTTCAGGAGTTTCTTTCAAACTTGGGAATCTTCTCTTTTGAACTTGGGTAACCTTCTTGTCAAATTTGTGAAGGCTTCTGATTACAACATGACGGTTCTAAATTTATGAGAGAATGTTCCTGAATTTGACAAGAAACACATGAAAAGGCCAGATGCACATCAGCCGAAATGTTGTGTATATGACTAATAAAGATGAGGACAACAGTCCGAAAAATCGAAAATAATACAAAAGGATCATGTTAAGTTTTTATACTTAATGGTCATCATGCTACACCTTTTTAATGTTACTTTTCAATGTATTTTTCTATCCCTAATAACACTAGAAACCAATGCTTGTAAAATCCCTCTTTCATTCTGACCCCTTTGTTTTGTCATTGCAGACTTGCAGCTTCGGCATGGATCTTAACTTAAAATTTAATGCGTCCGATTATGCCAGATCTGGACTTGGATAAAATCTGTAACAGTAAATGCCTCTGCTTGATCTGGAACTCTTGGCTGTTAATTGCTAGATGTCTCATTGTAAAGTTAAAGAAGATTTTTTTCTATTTTCATTCAGATAAACATCTCTTTTATAGTTAAATAAAAACAATAATACAATTTCAGTCGTATGTGACCGCATATGAAGGAGGGAAGGAGAGTATGCAGATGCAAGGGCAGAGAGGAAATAGAGAGAACGAGAAGGGAGGCAGAGTAAGAAGGGAAAAGAGACAGAAGGGAGAATAATAGGAAAAGAAGAAGAAAGAAAATGGAAGAGATGAGAGAAATATGTGAGGGTTAGTGAGGGAGAGGGGCAGGAAATAATGAAGGAGGGAGTGTGAAGGAAGGGTCAGAAGGGAAAAGAGCAATGGACAAAAAAGGAAAGAGAAGTAGAAAGTGGAAGAGATGGCAGAATTATGTGAATTTTTGATATATATATATATATATATATATTAAGGAGATGAAATATGAAAAGAAGAAAGGAGACCAAATGATAAAAAAAGAAGAGAGGAAGACAGTGGTAGAGATGAAAAATAATGTGTGTCTTGCAGAGAGAGAGAGAGAGAGATGAGAGAGAGAGAGAGAGAGACACAGACTCTGCAAATAACAATCTATTTTTGATACCAGAAATTGTTGAGACCTTTAAACATCTTCTTTATATATTATTATTGTTGGTTGTTAACATAATATTTCAACTGATTCCTGTTTTATCCTTTCTCAAGTGTATAATCAATGAGACAAAATAACTTCTTCTTTTCGTTTACTCAATATCTGCTGGAATTGTTTGAGGGGAAAATTTTTAATTTTTGTAAGAAAGACAGATGAGGTAAATAAGTAGTGTAAAGCTTTATTTAAATTATAATTACAACTGGTCAGTTAGTGGAGCTTTTTTATATATTAGGTGGCTGATACAAGTGGAGACAATTATGGTTGATTTCACCACACACTGAGATAGATAGACAGATATTGAACATGCTAAGATATATATATACATTTATGAGAGAGAGATGGATAGATAAATAGATAAATATAGACATGCTTTATGAAAAATGAATGAGGTGATAATAGCTTGACTTTAAGCTTTATTGATATATAACACAACTGTGGTCAGTAAGGGCTGAACTTTTTTAGAAATATATAGTTGGCTTGTCCAGGGAAGACAACTTTGTTTAACATCACCACACACTGATATATATACGGTCAGCAGTTTTCCTATTGGCATAAATTCACCTGTCAATTTATGGTGTATTTAATCTTTGTTTCTGAAAATTGAGTTTTTATATATATATATAGTAATTATATTATTATATATATACAGGGTGTCGGATATAATTGTGACATATTAATATTTGGTTATTTCTCCATAGGCTTGGAGGTTATGATGCGACATCTATGCATCATTAAAATGCTTGGACCTTCTTTATTCATATACCGATGAAAGAATAGAATGTATGACTGGAACCCACCTGAATCATGGAAGAAAATAATTGTATCATATGATCGGCACCGACCATCAAAATAAGTAGATTGTATGGTTGCTACCAATGCTCCTAACACGTAAAAACAATCAGCATTAACTGGAGAATTGCAATGGAGACTACGAGCTGTGGCTAGAAGAAAGGTAACGCATAAGACAGTGCTGATTTCGTTTGTACAGCAGAATTCCTCGAAAATCTGAGAAAAAGTATGGAGGACCCTGCATTGGAATTGGTTGTCATGTGAATTGAATGTTTCAGCCTTTACCATGAAGCTTGCACTCAATGAAGACCTGCTACTACTCATACAAGCGTTCACAGAGTCAACTGCTCCCAGAAAAGGCCCGTAAAATTCACCTAACAAAGGCGAAGAAGATTTCTAGCAAAGTGAAACATCGGGCTGAATCACAAACAATCTGGTTCTTTTCCAATGAGAAAAAAACTTTTGCCAAGATCAAAAGCATAAACACGCAGAATAACAGATGCTTGCATACAGTCCAAAGACACTCCTCAGTGTCATCCTGACTAAAATTTCCCAAAGTGTGATGGTTTTAGATGTGTGTCCTTGAGGGTGATGTGATACCTTTGCATTTTTTCAGAGAGGTATCAGTTGAATGCAGATGCCTGTGTGGAGTTGCTAAAACACTGTAGTCAAGCCCTGGGATATAACTAGGTTAGCCAATGTTGGCCATATGTATGGCAGCAGGATTCAGCCCCTACCACACCTCTGGGAAAAGTAAAAAATGGTTGTCGGCAATTTTTACGACATACCCAGTCCCAATGTTTGGCCTCCAAACTCCCCAGATCTTAATCCCATGGATTATTATATAGTGCGCTGTTGAGAAAACACCAATCATGCCCAATTACTACAAAAGCCCAGTTAATCGACAGAATTAAGTAGTTTTTGAGACCCTTCCAGGGAAAACTGTAACATCAGCTTGCTCCAGGTTCCGGAGCGCAGGATTGAGGCTGTGATCGATGCTGATGGCAGTATTTTGTGTAAAACTTTTGTTGAATTTCTTTACAAATCATTAAATTTGTAGTTACCAAGCATTTTTCTTTTTCTTATGAAATGTAAATTTCTACGACCAATCTGTATATATAGATTTTTTTTGCTTATTAACAACTGGCATCATGCAGGCATTAGATTCTGAGAAATGTATAAAAGTATTCAAAATGATGGGTGTATAAATAATTTTGTCATTGACTCATTATATATATTATATAATAATATATATATATACACTGACATAGAGATAAAATTTGCTTTTAATGAAAAACAAATGAAGTAATATCTGACTTTGAGCTTATTGAATTATTATATAACTGGGGTCAGTTAGGGTGGAGCTTTTTTCAAAATTCAGTGATACCTTGACTTACAATCTTAGTTCATTCTGCTGTCAGAAATCAATTTCCCCATTGAAATAAATTGAAATGCCATTATCCATTCCAGACACTACCCAAATACCCTAAATTTTTAATTAAAAAAAATAGCACTGTATAGTATAAAAAATATAACTAAATTGAATTTAACGAATTATGTGCTATAATAGTTTAAATGCTGTTTTTTTTTTTTTTATTAATAAATTTTCTTGCAGGGCTGGGTGTAGGGAATTTAACGCTAGGGACATGGGCCGAATCTCTTATTCAAATCCAGTACGCCAGTCATTGTTCGTCTTTGAGGACAGTTTAAATGGAGGAAAGCCAAAAGCTGAAACTGCTGCTGAGTCTTTGAAAAGATTTTCCCTGGATTGGTATGTAAGCGCCAAATAATATTTGATAACCGTCCGTTTTTTTTTTTAAACTGAAAATTCTCTTCATTTTGTCGTTGCCTTCCATATTCAGCTTCTATCAGGTTGTATTAGAGTCTCTGTTATTTCTTGTCTTGTATACTGCTTTCTCTTGGATGGTATCTGCTCTCTCTCTGTTATAGAGAAGGGTACTCCCTCTGAGCTCTATTCTTGATCTTTAAATCATAGAAACAACACAGGGACATATTTTTGTGTGCATACACAATTTATTCCCCTGAGTACTTCACATAGGCAATACAGCAAACTAACTTTATCTTCATGTTACATAGAATCTTTCCATACCAGCCTTTATCAACCGCCTGTCGGTGGGGCGTTTAGAATTGCACCGACTGCACCTCTGCAGAAGGGTAAGACTCCCCCAGATGGGCCACTGTTGGCCGTAGGTGGCGACCCGTGATGCTTAAGGAAAGCCCAGTGGATGAGCGTTCATGACAGCAATCCCATTTGGCCCCTATCTGGCCAGACGAGCGAATCGGAGAGACCCCTCGATCAATCGGCTGGTCACGTCAACCCTAGCACCTATGTGATTTTCCCATCTATTGCCCTATGGCAAACCCAACCCCTTTATCATATGGGGCTAGAAAGGCGGTGGCTGCGGGTCTACATGTCCTGGAATGACGTTAAACTTTATCTGATGGTGAAGTTCCAGTTTGGAGGTTGGGGAATTGGAGCACCCCTTCATCACCATTGCTCCCTGGTTCATTCTGACCCGGAGTGGTAGTACTGTTAGGGTCCCATCTATGGGTTAAATAGAAAAATGTATTATAAAAAAATTGTAATCCATTAAGAATTATTTATTTCAAAACTTTATCGGCATTAAATGACCCACTGAGGTTGATATGCCGTAAACCAACCAAACCACCTTATCAGGGTTTCTGCCTCTATTGGGTCGCACATCTCTCTCTGATGGTTGTCTTTCTCTGAGTTCCATCTTGCTCTTTTGTAACTCATGGAACAACACAGAGACATATTTGTATGTATATACACTTTTATTCCACTGAAGACTTTTTACACCTGATACATTGATGACCTGCACATGGAGAAGAGATAGAAAACATTTTGCCTAAATGGCTGCTTGTCTCAACTCAATTAAATTCTAACTCAACTTTCCCAGCATCACCTGGTCACGTGATCCTCTAAGCCAATGAGACCCCATTCCAGATGACTTTCAGTTGATACTTTGTCAATCAAACTAATGAACTCTGTGATTTTCCACAGTTTTACTATGATTTCAACTACATTACACTACTTGCTAAAAATGATAGGCTATATGCCTATCCATTATGTAAACACACAATTAATTTCCTGCTTTCTAAATCTATTTTTATAGCATAATTTTCCCATGACCTATTAAGTTAACCAGGAGGCCATGCTATGTAATTCCACTTATGGATCTCTTAGGGCTGTGGGCACCCAGTTAACGAGCTTGGAATACACTGACTGTATCACCTGTAGGAGAGTAAGACCTACCCACCCCAAAAATGGGTGTCTTAGGTATGAGACTAAACTACATCTGGTGGTAAGGCTCTGTACTGGAGCTCTGGAGAGTGTGGAATACCGACTCCAAATCCACCCCTGAATTGAGTGGTAGTACCTGTTAGTGTCCAATCTATGGGTCAAATGGATCTGTGGTCAAATTATTTGTATTAAAAGGAATACCATGTGCAAAAAAAAAACTCTTTAAAAAACCACACAATAAATATAAATATACATAGACATTCACTAACCTCTTGGCATAAAATAACCTCAGACAGTTTGACATGCTATTAAAATCAGTCAGTCAATTAATAGGGCTTTTGGGATACAATGAAAATAGTCTTCCTTAGATAAAACGCATCTCCGGTAAGGAGCCCCACAGGGGGTCACATGACTGTTTCAAAAAACCCATTCTCAAAATTTTTCATCTTTGAACAATAAGATTATTCCATGTCAAATCACCCAGGCCAAAAATAGATTACAAAAAGTCACCATTATTTTGTGCACCCTTCAAATTTGGATAAATAAAAATCAACATAATTCGGCAATTTTTGAATTGGAAGCTCAAATTTTTGGGATTGTCTTTAACATAGTCCAAACCTGGACTGAATTTCAAAAATTGAAGGGGTGGGGGACCATTTTATATTTTTTCTGGATGATTTGACATGGGAATTATCCAGTAATGACATTGTCTTTGATCCCTGCAACATGGCTATCTTACCTACCTATATCAAGTAAGCTTTTTTTCTTTACCCTTCCACAGACTGCTTGTTCATATATGTGTATAATTTTAGCTGTTGGGATACGTTTCGTTTATTCTTTCCTTTTAATACCACTTGTAGGTAAATTATATGAATAAAATGTTAAATATTCTGGTATGTATAAATGAGTTTATCTTGTAGTATCAGAGAATAGGGTGGGGGTGGGGCATTCAATTTCAAAAGTCAATTCTCTTGAAGAAATTCAAGAAATTTTTTTTCTTTTAATTGATTTGTATTTTTAACTTTCAGAATGCTGTTGGCATAACTTTTGTCAATTCCTAATGCCAGGCCATCATGTTTCAGGTAAGAATATAACTTTATCTTATAAAGACCTTATTGAGGAATTACCATGTTTCCCTGAAAGACAGGGAACATGGTATCTCTTCTTTTGATTCTTCATTAAGACTAATATGTCATCCTATAAAATTTTATATCTGCTTATTGACATGATAAACTCTGTCTGCCTACTGACATGATAAATGTCTATGGGTAAATAGTAGGGCAGAATGGGCTCTTTAAACTTGGTATGGCAACAAGTATAGGGAAAACTCTTAATTCAAACCTGTTAAACTTCGCTTAAAAGTTGACTTGTGCAGAGGGTTGAGTAATACATGTATTGGTAACGATTTCTGACATTATGTGGAACTCAACACTGCTTCTTTACAAAAATAAAAAATAATTTTGTATTTGAAGCTTACAGGAAAATATTATTGAATTCAGGCTGTGACAGTTGGAGATTAAGTGACATCTCGTGACCTTAGTTTGACCCTCCTCTTCTGTGAGAAGGAGTTTTAGTTCTAGTCAGTTCTAGTTAAACCACCAATTGATAAAGACGTGTTAACTAGGCCTCACACATTGTTAAGAAGATTAATAAAATGTGAATTAACAGAAGAAATGTTTTGTGTATTGTAATCAAGAACAAACCAACAACACAGAGCATCTTAGAAGAAGCCAATCAGAAAGTTAAGACAGAGGATTGACTGTCAGCCAGATAACTACTCCTAGAAATAGACAGCCAAGTAAGACAATGTACGTCGACTACAAGACAAGACAGATAAAGATTAAGATAAGTATGGGTATACAACCACAGGTATATCAAATATACTGTCTATGTAAAGAGATGAGATACAACAATTACTCCATGATGGACACCCTTTGAGAGACAGAGAATAACAAAACAAACATTGTTGAAGAAATCAGATTTTATCTGTGAAGGAGAAACCCGGGTCTCATTTACCATTGTCGGTTAGAGCAATGCTTCTCGTAGTCTGTTCACCAAACCAGTACTGGTCCGTGGAGTATTACTTCCTGATCCGCAGGTGCCACATATGATTTTTTAAAATTTGTATAGTTTTGATGTACAGTAACTGTACATATAAACTAAAATTGGAAATATATTTTCTAAAAATATGAACTGGCTGAAATCACTCTCAATATGCTTCTGCCATCTCCATCAATATACCTATGCAAGGCTGCTTTTTCAACAATGAGTGTGATAAAAACAAAGTACAGGAACAATTTGGATATTGAGAAACATTGCGTGTGGCACTCTATTCTATCGAGCCAAGACTTGACAAATTGACAAATAAAAAATGGTTATTTCCCATAACTCCAACATAACAATGGGGAACTACTCTTGACTGATAGATTATTTATTTATTTTCCCATTAAACTAACCCTAAACCCTAACCCTAAACCCAACCCCGTCTTCTTTTTTCCTAGTAGATCAATAAATAAATAAATAATTTATCACCCAAGAGTGGTTCCCTTTGTTTATGTTGGAGTTATAGGAAATAACCAATAAAGCTAATTTTAACATGCCTGGATAAATACATTTATTGAAGTTTAACAAATTTTTAGTTTTATACACCGGTCCGTACATCAATAAAAAAAAAATGTCAAGCGTTCTGCAACTTCCAAAAGTTTGAGAAGCACAGGGATAGAGGATTGAGAAACAAGTCTAGCCATATTGTTATGAAATTATTTGTCTTGGTGACTAATCTAACACTTTGGCTACATTTCAGCGCTGTTTGCTACAGATCTATTCCTTTTCATTTTTCAGTTACTGCTGTGGAACAAACGAGAAAAGATGTTGAGACTTTAGAGAAGTTAATTGATGAACATGATGCCATCTTTCTCCTCATGGACACTCGTGAAAGTCGTTGGTTACCATCTGTCATTGGAGCCTCTAAGCAGAAGGTGAGTAATGTGACACTATGGCCATACGAATATATTATATATATATATATATATATAGTATAGATAAAAGGATGTGAAAACATGAAGATGATTCTTATAAATCAAAATATGTTCAATATTAGCTATGAATATAAAATTTTCACTTTAACAGCATATTGTGTTGTTTCATATCCTTTTATCTATACTCATACTATCGGATTTATTCCTTTCTCTTAACTTATATATTTATATATGATATATATATATATAGTTGTAGAAAAAAGTGTTTCTCTCTACCACGGTTTTGGTGTTCAAAGTACACCTTCCTCAGGAGAACTAAAACTTATAGGTAGCTAATTTTATATTTATACTTGTTTGGTCTAGAATTATTTTTATTTCTCTGTCATTTTAATTAGTATAAAACTTTAGTCTTTAAATTTAAACTGTTCCCTTTGAAATTAAAGATTGGTTTTCCATATGCTTATCAGGCAAAAGTAATTTGTAATTCTGTCAGCTGTCTTCAACTCCCATCCCTTTTTTTCTTTTTTTTCCTTTTATTCACTTTGTTTTATATCTTATTTATGTTTACTACTTGGGTTGAAGTCTTCTGATAAATCAATTAAGTTGTAGTTTTTTTTTTGTTTTTTTTTTTAATGATTAATGCATATCATATTATATCTATATTAATCTTAATAATACATTGATAAATTGTACATCTTTAATTTCAAAGGGGACAGTTTAGATTTAAAGACTAAAGTTTTATACTAATTAAAATGACTGAGAAATAAAAATAATTCTAGACCAAACAAGTATATATATAAAATTAGCTACCTAAGATTTATAGTTCTTCTGAGGAAGGTGTATCTTGAACACTGAAACTGTGGTAGAGAGAAAAACATCTACAACTATAAATGCTCTATATTTTACGAAATGTATTGAGCCCTTTTGGATAACTACTTATGCTACTACAATGAAAACGTGGTAGTAACTTTTCAATGAATATATATATATATATATTATATATATATATATATGGTTCATTATACCAAATGTTGCTTGCCAGAAAACTTACTTCTTGGAACATCATTACACAGAAATAATCACTTCATGGAAGTTGTTTCATCAAAAAAATCATCAAGATAATTTTTATATATGAACTGGATTTTAAGATTCTGTATAATTTTAAAATCACACCGTGTTTTGAATAGTATTTGTTTATTCATGATAAAAAATATCAAAGAATAAAATTGATTCAAGGAGAATTTCAAAAATAAAATATATTTTTTCCATAGATTTATTACTAAAGTTTTTATTTGTATAAAGTTTATTTTTTATCTTTATGACTTAGTTAGAAACAAGTAAAAAATTTGAATGTAAATATAAAAGACAATTTCGAAAGATTTGAAAACAAACATTGCATCCTAAAAATATTCTGTCCTGGTTAAACTCTTATAAAAAACATTTTAAAATTTAATTAAATTTGATTAAATTTATCTATTGATAAAATTAATGTTCATTTTTAAATTAAGAATTCAAATGAAAAACAGCAAGTTTAAATTGATCTATAAAAAGATGAGTTTTTTCATTCCCTTCATATTTTTTCTGAAACAATCAGATCAAAAGAGCACATGACTCCTGCTGCTAATCTGATGGGAGCATTCCTTTAAAAAAAAAAAAATCTGGAAATTATTATAGTATAAGAATTCACTGCAATAAAAACCCATTATAAACAAACAGTAAATCACAGCATCTGGCAACAGTGTTTTGTTGAATATGAAATTTACTTAACTTCTACCTAATAACAAAAAACTTTCATTATTTGTCTTTTTGAAATGAGGCTTGATAATTTGTATTACTTGGGGTTTTCGGACTATTTTCTTCATCTTTATTATCATATACACAACGAAGTTCCATGAAGGCTCCTGAGTTCTACAAGAAACACCCAAAAAAGGCTGGAGGGCATATTGGCTGAAACATTGTGTATATAACTATAAAGATGAGGACAATAGTCTGAAAAATCCAAATAATACAAGATTTTCATTATTTAAGTTTGGACACAAGTCATTATTAAATGAGTAACTGAATAAATCAACTATGTCAACATTCTGAACATGATACCCAATAATAAAGGCACAAAATAAACACTAATCCATTATTAAATGTGTGAGTCAACTGAACTCAGGGATTCAGTCCGCTCGTCCTTTGTAGAATTTTCCCCTTCTATTCTTCTGTGCCACGGGACGCGTTCAAATCTTACACCGCTTTTAACTTTCCGAAACTGCAGCTCGCTCCTCTTCACCTTCTTCAATCCTCTTGTAATAACGTCGTCCTAATACTCTCCCACGCTAGCTCAAATCGCTGCTTTTATCTTCCTGGGATTCGCGCATTTTCTCCCATCTTCTCGCAGACAACGAGAAGCAAACGATTTAAAGCAGCACTTTTCTTAACTCCCGGGTTTCGATCGTCAACAGAGGGTGAGTGCACGCTTTTCTTTATATCACAAAATGGCAGTCTATTAAGTTGTTGAACAACCCACTACAATAATTCAGAATTGCAACACAAATTTAATTTTTCAAAATACCTTTTCTTTTCATTGTAGATTGTAATTAATGCAGCCTTGGGTTTTGATACATTTTTGGTCCTGCGTCATGGCCTCCGAAATGTCCAAGATATTTACCGAAAACCAACAGAGGACATTGTTGACCTTACTCAAGGGGAATTGCCTGGAGACAAACTGGGATGTTACTTTTGCAATGATGTTGTTGCTCCTGGAAATGTAAGTCTTCTTTGTTTGATATCATAGAATTAGTTTACTTAATGATACCTTTAAGCGAACACCTATATGATTGTCCCAACCCTATTGCCCTTATGGCAAATCACCAACTCTTCATATGTGCAAGAAGTCAGTGGCTGAGGGTCTTAGTGCCCTGGGTATGACGTTAAACTCTATCTGATGTGAGGTTCCATTTCTGGAGGTCTGGGGAATGTGGAGCACCCCTTCATCACTACTCATCATTACTCCCAGGTACACTCTGACCTGGAGTGGTAGTACCTGTTAGGGTTCCATCTATGGGTTAATTGGAAAAAATGAGTTTTAAACAATATCTTCAGCATAAATGACCTAATGGGTTGACATGCTGTAAAACCCAAACAACCAACCAACAGGGAATCTAATCTAATGTGTAACATGACACACACATGCACACACATATATATATATATATATAAGAAAGTTTGGTATGTATGCGTTGACTTATAACTCAGAGACGAGATGTTATTCAGATTCAAAATCTTGCATACACATTGATATTCTTATAACTAAGAAACACACCAAGTTTGGTTATTGATTTTTACTGATTAAGGGATATAATTAATCAATTATACAAAAATCAAAACGATTTGTGATAATCGTGGCATAGCTGCTGCTGCTAATATAAAAAAAATTCGCTGACTGCTGCCTATATTCAGCAGTGATTTAAAATGGCGCCACTGCTGGTAATTTGAAGTTGACAAATTTGTGCCTTAATCGTTTCAGTTCGGAATATCTCTCGTATCACCGGTAATCTTAGAAATGTTTATTTGGTTAGAAAGAAAAGAAATAATCTTTCGAAATATGTAATTTGTATGTGGTTTTATCGATTGAATTTTTTTTTACAGCGAAGTAAATAACAATAATAAACGAAAACATTTAATTTAATGATTAATAATAACTCAACTTTGTTTTTATCATTAATACTTTCATTTTAGAATAAAACATATCCATTTTTAATCAGTATTTAATTTTTTGCAATACAAGCAATTGTAAGTTTTAATACGGTAAAAAAAAGAAGGAATTGAATATATTTCTCGCTTAAAAAATAAAATTGTTTCAAAAATGAAAAAAGGAAATTCTTTTTCTTTATCCTAAGGTTTTAAAGTTGTTTTTCTTTTTTTTTTTTTAGAACCTTTTTATACAAAAACAAAACAGTCCTATCAACACTTGTCTCGTTCACCAACAAAGTCTTATTTTGTGCAAAATTTTACATATAGTTTGCATTTTAACATTAAATAAACTGTTATTTATTTTTCTATGGAATCTTATTTTTTATTGTAAGGTTTTTAAAGTTGTTTTTTAAAAATCTTTTATTCAAAACAAAACAGCCCTATCAACATTCGTCTCGCTCACCAACAAAGTCTTATTTTGTGCGAAATTTTACATATAATTTAATTTTTACATTAAATAAATAGAATACTTATTTATTAAACAAAATTTATTGTAAACAAAAGAGACTATTCTTAAAATAAACGAATATACACTAATTCTTAGCTTTGTTTATCGTCAAATCTATAATAAAGTTTAGGAATGCATTTTTAAAGATAATATCTTAAATGTAAATAAAAAGAAATTTCATAATCCTTTTTTTTTTATTTGATAAATCATTTTCCTCTTAGTTTCTTCCTTACACCCGTTTTCTCCTCACTCACTCTTTGGTGTTCCTAATTTTTTTTAGTCTGGTCATGGACCGGATACTTTTGCTAGTATATATATAATAGAAAGTTTGTATGTACGTGTCGACTTATAACTCAGAAAGAGATGTAAACTCAGATTCGAAATCTTGCATAGAGGTTAATATGCTTTTAATTAAGAAACACACAAAATTTGGTTTTGATTTTTTACTAATTAAGGGATATAATTCAATGATTAAAAAAATTAAAAGATACTGTATACAGACACTTTCAACCCCTCTCCACTACTGTCGAAACAAGTCAAGTTTTTACCTTTCAAGACAGCTCACCCAATTTCTTACTGTATGAAAAAATTATGAATGTTTTTTTTCTAAAAAATCAAAACTACCGTTAACCCCCAACCCCAGCCCCCACGACACTTTTTGAACTGGCATCAAGACAGCCGACCCAGACCATCACCACATGTAGGCCTCACCAAGACAAGAAAAAAGCATTCTAAAATAAACAAAACTACCATTAAAAGACCCTTCCACCCCAACCCTCGTCAACACAGGTTTTGAACTTGCCGTTAAAACAGACTCACCCAACCCTTTATTGTATAAAAAGAAAGACAAATTTTTTTAATTTCTAAAATGATGTTATTCTAAGCATATGATTTTAGGAAAATGATTTTATTTTATTAATATGTATTTTTATTAGGTATCAACAATTCAAGCACCAATTTTCACTTTAAGAATGAATTAAAATTGATTTAATCGATTATTTAAGGTCAAATTTTTGTTTTAGTTGAAAATAATGAACAATGAAAAAAAAAAAACAAAAAAAAAAATATATATAAAAATAGGCACACATATATATATATATATAAAACATATCTACAAATATAATATATACACTGAGAACTAGACTCACCAGATATACCAACAAAGGACCATACATGGACTCCACAGTGACAACATATGAATAAATATATATATATATATACACACACACAATGACAACAATATGAATATATATATATATATATATATATATATATATATATATGAGAGAGAGAGAGGGGAGGGCTATGCAAATACAAATGTGCAAGATGCTACCCAAAAGTTTATAATTCTAAATGAACTGTTACATTTGCCAATATAGTTATATATAGTGTGTGCAATTGTGCATAATATCTGTATTTGTGTATTTGTAATTATGTAAGTAGTCTCATAAAACATCTACCTCTTTCTTGTAGTCTACTAAAGACCGGACTCTTGATCAGCAATGTACTGTGTCCCGACCGGGCATATCAATGATGGGAGCAGCTTTGGCAGTTGAACCTCTTGGTTCCATATTACAACATCTGCTGGGGTAAGTCGGCAAAATGTTTCTTATAGAACATGTAATGTGTATCTATATACAACCCCCATATATATATATATATATATAATATATTATATATATATATATATATATATATATATATATAGTACAATACATTTAATGTGCGATTGTTATCATTGGTTTCATAGCAGCGTGTTAGCCACTCATTATCAATACAACATGCCCAAATAAACATATTATATATCATTGGCGATTCAGTCTCGAAAGAACTATGATAAAGTTTTTGTGTGCCCCTGAAGTTGCAGTGCCTCTGTGACTATGAAGTCCTATGTTTGAGAAACATTCTCGACCACAGATTTTGCATTTGTAGGTTGTGTCCCTGTAGATGATGATGTTCCAATGCTTTGTTGCCGTTGCTTTCTTATGGACCTCTTAGCTTCATGATGTTGTATCAGGGTGACTTCTGACATGTACAGTCCTCTATGGAGATTCTGCCGCCAAATAAACATATATATAATATATATATCATTACTCCAAGTTTCATGTGTTGCCACAGTTATCAGATAGAAAATGGAGTATAAGTGACTTGACTTCCATATTTAGTAAGAAAAGTTAAGAAATATTCTTAATGAATCTGCAAGAAGTCAACCATATTCCATCTGATGATTGTGACAATTATTGTGAGTTTTAACTCACAGTAATGGAATGAGATAAGCAGGATCATAATTTTTATTTTAAATCTGCTCTACTACAAAAAGAACTAAGCTCTTTTTAACCCTTTTTTTACAGAAATTCTTTAATTATCAAGTCACACTGTATTTTATATACAAATATATCCTTATAGATTATTTTTTTAATTACCATTTCTCAGTTTTTGTTTTTAGAATGCAACTTTACTGTAAACTAAAAAGAAATTCTTCTTACTTTCTATTTCCAGACTGAATGCCCCAGCGTGTACAAATTCAGAAAGTGACTCTTTCCTAAAAGATACAGAATCTTCTTTTGGAATAGTTCCTCATCAGGTAAGGCATCCCAAGTGAAAACTCAATAGAATTTTACAAATAACGTAAAACTATACTATTCTGGATGGAAGTGTGGGTGTGTTGAATTATCTTGGTAGTATAAAATGTACGCCAAATTCCCATTCATATTTATTGACTTTCCCAACATCAGCAGCAGGCCTTTCTGGTTAACCAATCAGAAACAATATAGAACACATTTAAGGTCATTGAAATCAATTGCAAATTGAACTTTCTGAAATCAAGACCTACAGAGGAGGATTACAAGGAATACTACAGACTTTCTGCTACAAGGAGTATCTCCTGAAACTACAATTTTTTTTCTACCTAGGATCACAAGGATTAACCAAGAGCACCAAACTCAATACTGACTTGGATTTACCAACAAAATAATTGAACGCCTAGAATGGCGACCAAAATCATAACAGGGTTGCCTAATGGTTAGCAGCAGAGGAAATGAAATTGGTGAGCTAAGTTCAAATTCCAGGTGAGGCAAGAACAGACCATAAATCCAGTGTTTAGATGAGAGAAAGATATGCATTTGCAGACTCTAGAAACAAACAGTCCATACTATATAACGTTTAGAATATTAGTTTATGGACTAAATAAAACAACCAACATGGGAAGCTGATAAATACATGTTTTAGATTAGAGCAAGCTCAAATGACTGACACCCTATAAAAAAAAACTAAAAAAAAAACTCTTCAGCATAAAATAACCTACCAGGTGTTGACATGCCATAAAATCCAACCTTCCAAATAATTGAATGGATGAAAGGAAATTTTGCTTATCACTGATTTTAAAAAAAATATTTCTTTTACTGTTTTCAGATTCGTGGTTTCCTATCCCGATACCATATTGTCTTGCCAGCTGCCAGCTCTTTCAGTAAATGTACTGCTTGTTCAGACATAGTAAGTTTTTTTTTTCAGTCTCATTCTTTTTAAAAAAATTTTTAAAAATAATTTCAATATAGATATGTGTTTGTGTGCTTCTCCAATGTTTTCTTGCTCTGTAGGCTGGGGCTGTTGAATAAACCGACTGCACCTCTGTAGAGGGGTAAGAACTCCTCCCCAATGGGGCCACGTGTTAGCCATGGGTGGTGAACCATGATGCTTATGGATGGAATCTTCATGGCTAAGCAGTCAATGACATGCAACAATCCACTTTGGCCCTTACTTAGGCTAGACCTAGAGAGACCCCCTTCAATCAATCAGCTATACATGTCAAAGCCCTAGCACCTATATGATTATCTTGACCCTATTGCCCTTATGGCAAACTCACAAACCCTTTTATTATATATGTGCTAGAAGGCAGTGGCTGAGGGTCTTAGTGTCCTGGGTATGACGTTAAACTGCATCTAATGTGAAGTTCCAGTTTGGAGCTTTGGGGAGTGTAGAGTACCTTTTTATTGCCATTGCTCCCAGGTCCACCTTGACCTGCAGTGGTAGTACCCGTTAGGGTTCAATCTATGGGTTAAATACATCAAAAAATGATTTTAAAAAATCTGTTAAAAATTAGTTTTAAAAAAATTGAATACCCAATAAAATGAATAAACAAGATGTCTTCAGCATAAAATAAACCCAACAAGGGTTGACATGTCGTAAAATCTTACCAACCAACCACCACCAAATGTTTTCTTCTAAGAACCTGCATCAATTATTTCACATGATATTTGACTTTGTTGATGTTTCAGAGAATGTTATATTCATGCATGGGAGGCGCACGAAGTTTCCCTGCATCCCCAGCGCTTTGAAGAACTTACTTTTAGTGTTACCCTTGTATTTGCTTATAATTATTGTTTTGTTTATTTGTCTTTTTGTTCTCCTTATTTTT
The DNA here is from genome assembly GCA_023376005.1 of Doryteuthis pealeii. NCBI lineage: Eukaryota > Metazoa > Mollusca > Cephalopoda > Myopsida > Loliginidae > Doryteuthis > Doryteuthis pealeii. The sequence goes on along the minus strand of CM042164.1, from coordinate 49,181,003 downwards.
CAGGTTCTGACCAATTATAAAAGCCGGGGATTTGATTTTTATATGAAGCATTCAATTTGCCTTCTTACTTGGAAGATCTGACTGGTCTTACTCAGATGCACCAGGAAACTGCAGATGCTGATGTAAGTAATGATTCTTTTCAATTGCACAACACATATCACATGATAGCCCTGTCAGTTGGGGCTTTAGAATACACCAACTGCAGCTCTGCTGAGGGGTAAGACCCCAACCCCCACCCCAATGGGGCTACCTGTTGGCCGTGGGTGGCAACCCGTGATGCTTAAAGACGGAATCCTGGTGGCTGAGCAGTCCATGACATGCAAACACTCCACTTCCTTACTTAGGCCTGACGGGCGGTCGGAAAGGCTCCTATCTGATCAATCGGTTGATCACGTCAATCACTAGCAATTATGATTGTCCCAACCCTATTGCTCTTATGGCAAGCTTTAGCCCTTTTTATCATATGGGTGCTAGAAGGTTGTGACTGAGGGTCTTCATGTCCTGAGAAAGACGTTAACTCTATCTGATGGTGAGGTTCCAGTTTTGGAGGTTTGGGGAATGTGCACCCCTTCATCACCATTGTTCCCTGGTCCACTTCTGACACAGAGTGGTAGTACCTGTTAGGGTCCTATCTATGGGTTAAATAGAAAAACATGAGTTTATAAAAAAATTGAGTATCCATTAAGAATGACTTTATTTCAAAACTTTGCTGGCATTAAATGACCTACTGAGGTTGATATGCCATAACACAAACAAGCCAAACCATATCACATGATGAATAGTTTAACACAGCGGACCATTGGTGGGTTTTTTCCTTACTAACTTCATAAAGTAGTATTCATAGAGAATATATGAAATGCACCTTCCAGGGCCCCAAAGCAGGCTTTTCCCCCCCACCCAGTCGGGGGGTTGGGTAACTCAAGGGTAGTAAGTGCCCACCCCTACCTTGACAACAGCTGAATAAGCAGAAGATGGCAGTGGTCCAATGCATTCAAGATCCATTACGGTCAAGTCATACTGAAAACACTGATTCCTGCTAGATCACTGAAGTGAAGCAGTGATGATCTGTTCAAAAACTTAATTGGATGACCACTTAAGCAACAGCAGGTACTGTAAGCAGCCTGAGTTCTTTTTTATCAAAATGACTTGATTCGGCATTAAATGGCCCAAAAGAGTTGATAGGCCATAAAACAAAACAAAACAACCAACCTATTTCCAACAAGTCACCGAAGTGAAGCAGTGATGAGCCTGTTCAATACTTTATTGGGTGACTACTTAAGCAAAATAGGGTACTATAAGCAACATGAGTCCTTTGTTTATCAAATGACTTTGATTCACATTAAAATGACCTGAAAAGGCTTGAAAATGTGATAAAAACAAACAAAAAAAAAAAACAACCAAACATTCAAATTTTTGCTGCCCCAAAAAAGGGAAGAGGTATCTTGAGTATGACACTAAACTGCATCAAATGGTGAAGCTGCAGTTCTGAAGCTTTGGGGATTGGGGAGTCCCTTCATTACTCCCAGGTCCACTCTGACCTGGAGGTGTTATTACAAGTCACATGAAAGCACGGTTCCACAAGATCACTGAAATTAAACAGCAATGAAGCCTATTCAATACTTAAATAATAATGATAATGAATAATGATAATATGTATATATAAAATTGGCTTTATTTTTTATTTTCAGAATTTGTTCAATCAGTGATGAAGAAGATGACCATTCTCTGTAAGATAAGGGATCTTGCTGATATCTATCATCTATGAGAACTTTATTGCTCACTTCAGGAAATCTAGATAGATGGAAGTAAATAATATCATTTTGCTTGTGCATGTGTGTTTTCATGCGTGTGAGAGAGAAAGAAAGAATTTTTCAGTTTTTTTGATTAATGGAAAATGAAAAGTCAGAAGCACTAATCCAATTTTTTATTTATTTATCCCTAACAAGACGTATCCCAGTTTTTATTGATCTTTCAATATTGACTAACCAAGCTCTCTGTTTATTCATTGATATATATATATATATATATATATATATATTATATTTTATTTTTATAAATCTATACATGTCATGGCTTTTTGTTACCACTGGTTTCCAAGCATTAGATGCTTATCATCAGACAAATCACCTTGGAAATGACCATCCAAATGCCCTATCCATAGCTCTAATGAAGGAGGACCAATACAATCTATAATTGTTTCTTAAGTTGTTGTTTTATTTGGATACATTTGGGTTGTTGAGGGTCTGAAAAATCAAGAATGTGCATTCTGCAAGAAAGAAATTAGCAAATATTATATGTATACTTACTTCAAAAAGAGACGTTTTTTAAATGTAGTAATTTCGCTATTGCAGAATTACTCAATAACTGGATCAAAATTTAAGATAATGGAACTTAATTTTGAATATTTCAAAGTTATTACTATCCAAAGTTCTACAAATTTATTTTTCTTTCTTAAAAAATTTTTTTTTTTTGTGTTCCTACAAATTTTAACTTTATTTTACTAAAATCAAAGAAGCTTTTTTTTTGAATTATCCTACTCATTTCATCTATCTTTTAAGAATTATTTGCTTTTCATTTAGTAATGACCCTCTTTTTTTTCTCTCTCTCTCTTTTTCCTTCTTGTGTTCCTACAAATTTTTAAACTTTATTTTACTAAAAAAAGAGCTTCTTTGTATTATTTTACTCTTCTAACCTTTTTTTTTTTTTTAAAGAATTGTTTTTGCTTTTTATTTGGTAATATTTAACTTATCTTTACCAGGGAATAATAAAGTGGTTTAATTTAAAACAATTAAAATATTCAAATAAAGACATGACTATCTAACTAGTCCAAGAAAAAAAATTCTTAAAGAATTTTTAAAAAATACAAATCCTTCTATTTTATTTTAATTTGATATCTATATAAATTTTTAAACCATTTTAAAAAGTATTATAAAACCTTTTATTGTATATTGATCTTTGAACTTGGCTCAAATTATTTGTCTATCATTAACAAACAAAATGGCTGATGCCCTACAATTTACTAAACTTGATGTTTAGTTTTTCAGTTTTTTTATTTTAATTTTTTGTTTGTTTCCTGTTATTTTCAAAGTTGAAAAATGATATAAAATGTATTGTTAATGTTGTCATCACCTTTGTTGATCTCAGAAATGTTTATTAAAAATTACTGTGATTTCTTTTTATTGAATGTGTTATCTAAATAATTTCCCCCGACATGTTTGATTCAAAAAGTAAACTAGTCCTGTTATTTTGGAGGTATTTTTTTTTCCAAGTACAGTATTCTATGGGTGTCCCAAAAGACACCTAAGGGATTTTTAAAATAGAATTTAAAAAACCATTTTTTTTTTGTATATTATAATTCTTTTTAGAATAGAGTAAACTGCAGCATTTTTTTAAATAATCGTAGTTAATTTTAATTTGAATGTATAAATCTTCTATGCTACAAAAAACTTAACAAATTTACCAACAAAAAATGCATTTTTTCAATTTTTAAATACCTCAGTGACTTTCAGGACACCTGTAACTTTGATTAAGTCTTCTAATACATTGTTCCTAAAAACACAAAACAGTACTATATAGGTTCTTCTAATATAGTTTAATAAGTCATTTTTTATCAATGACTTGAGACTTGTGAACTGTTGAGTTTCTGTTTTAACAGCTGGTCCAATATGATTATAATGATGGCTTTCTATTTAAAGAAGAAAATTAGCATTTCATAGTTATCGTCCATTATTTTGAGTTAAGGTAGCAATGGACATGGTAGTCACACCTGGTTGTTGACAAGTTTTTCTTACTTTATGTGATCTTTAGACAACTGTTCAATTGTGTCCTGAAGATCACATAAGTGAAAAACTGTCAGCGACCAGGTATTTGAAGTCCTTTGTTTAACAAAAATCACTTGATTCAGCATTAATGACCCAAAAGGGTTGATGATGCCTTAAAACCAACCAAACCAACGCTTAGTTGTAGAGGATTATAGTCAAGTCGCGCTGAAAATTGCCAGTTCCTGACTAGATCACCTAAGGTTGAATAGTGATGTTGCCTGTTCATACCTTATTCAGTGACCAATTTAAGAAAAGCGGGTACTGTATGCAACTTAACAAAATGGCCTTTGATTCAGCCTTACATTACCCTCACAGGGTCGCTATGCCTTAAAAAAAACAAAATAAAACTAAGTGGACATAATCAATAGGTTTATAATAATCATAGACTTAGAGGTCTAAGCATAATACAACCACCAATTTTTGAATGAAGAATGCGACAATAATAGACCAAATCTTTCACACAATTTCGAGTAAAGAGTCTTTATGAAAATGCTATCTTATGAGACCTAGGCTCATATTGAGTTCTGGTCGAAATAAATTTATTATTGCCCAAATGACAGTTTGGTTAAAGTTTTTCTTTCTTTGAACCAAGTATAAAGTATTTGCTCTGTATATAATTAATTTATTAGTTATTAGTACATTGAGCTCTCTTAAGGGATTTGCCATAAATCGATAAGTTTGCAATACTACATTCTTGCATGCTATTGTGGATATAAGTGAGAATTTGGATGATCCCAAATGAATCATCCCCTAACATCAAGTCAGTTGGATTATTTTAACCTTTATATATATATAATATATAATATTTATCTATTATATATAAGTGTAAACATTTGTGTGTTATATATAAATGATTACTAATGGATACTTGATAAACGATAATCCTTTTTTTTTTTCTTTTTTTTTTTTTGCTACACTGACAATCAGAAAATGTATTGGGCATGATACGAAGAAGTTCAAGCAAAAATAAACAAAAAATGCTAGGAACTTTAGCATCAACAATATATTAATCCTCTTCTTATTATATGATTAAAATAATTCATTTTTTCTTTAAAACTCTTAAACTCTTTGATCAAAAGACAAAGGTTGCCTGAATATCAGGATTAAACATAAGATAATGTGCACCATTTTGAATCTTTGGTTATTCATTCTTATTCTAATACTTTTTCATGCTTCCAATACAACCAAAAAAAGTTTTCCAACATTCATCAACATATATCTTATCTCCCAAATAAGCCATACATGGACTCTATACCAACATCACCAACACGCACACACACACACACACATATATTATATATATAATATATATATATATTGATTTTAAAAAATTTTTTTTTTTTTACTGTTGATTAATATTTTGTTCAATTTACTTATACAAGCACAACTGATTTTTAGAAAAAAAATGTCTAAATAGAAAAATATTACAAATTATTCCTGTCTTTCTTTCATTTTACATATAGAATGTTTACAAAATTTAACACCGTGTATTTGAGGGTACTTTATGATATTTTTATTTCAACAGTCTCCAAGCTCTTCACAAATTCTTTGTTAAACACATTCTTTGAAAGTCCTTTTACAGGTGTTTTCCATAATATCAATTCTGCTATTCTTTTAAAAAGTTACTGTTCATGGGAATATTACCACTTTTTTTTAAAGTCCACCTTGTGTGAAGATTCCAAGAATTATTGACAAAGAATATTTACAGGTGGAGACTATTTGGAATTATATCATAAAAGGTACTTCCAACATAGAAAGGGCCTTCGTTTAGCTCAGTCGGTAGAGGCATACAGCTTGAAAACCATATGGTTCAGGTTCAATAACCGGCCCTCCCAAAGTCAGCGGCAATGAAAGTAGCATGGCTTTGATAGGTTTAGTGCAGTAAAGTGGGAAACTGATGGTAACTGTGGTGCTCCCTTGAGATGCAAAAACAATATGCCTGGTCTAAGGCGCTAGTGAAAAGGAGGATAGATTCCTCACTGTCGCGGCTGATACGAACAATAGGCCAACTGGCTACGCGACTGAGCTAAACGAGCCGCCTTTTCTATGGAAAGTACCTTTATGATATAATTCCAAATAGTCTTCCACCCTGTTAACTATTTCCTTGTCAATACAATTCTTGGAATTCTTCCAACAAGTGATTAAAAAAAAGTGTTAATATTCGATGGAAGTAACTTTTAAAAGAACTAGCAGTTTAATTGATTTATGGAAACACCTGTAAAGGTTCAAGAATGTGTTAACAAAGAATTGTGAAGAAGCTGGAGACTGTTGTAAATTTAAATATCCATTAAAAGGTACCTCAATACAGGTGTTAAAATTTTTTAAAACATTCTTATGTAAAATTGAGAAGCAGGAAATAATTTTGTAAATATTTTTTCTATTTAGACATTTTTTTCTAAAAAATAGTTGTTCTTGGATAAGTAAATTGAACAAATAATTAATCACAGTAAAAAGAAAAAAAATTTTTTAAAAATCAATATATATATATAATATATATATATATTAGTGTGGTGTGTGTGTGTGTGCGTGGGTATGTTGTATAGAGTCATGTATGCTTATCTTGTAGATAAGATTATATGTGATGAATGTTGGAAAACTTTTTTTTGGTTGTATTGGGAAGCATGAAAAAGTTATAGAAAAAATAAAAATGATAACCAACAATTCAAAATGGTGCAATATTTCTTATTTTTAATCCTGAGTATTTCAGGCAAGACCTTTGTCTTTTGGTTCAAAGGTTTTAAAGAGTTTTAAGAAAAATGAATTACTTTAATCATATAAATAAAGAAGAGATTAAATATATTTGTGTGGCTAAAGTTCCTAGCATTTTTGTTTATTTTGCACTTGAACTTTTTGTAATTCCATGCCCAATACTTTTCTGATTTTTGTCAGTTAGCCAAAAAAAAAAAAGTTTAAAAAAAAAAAGGATTATCGTTTATCAAGTTTCCATTAGTAATCTATTTATAATATATACTACACAAATGTGACTTATATATAATATATTATAGTATATATATATATATATATATTATAAAGGTAAATAATCCAAACTGACTTGTATGTAGGGGATGATTCTATTTGGGATCAATCCAAATCTTCACCTGTAATATTCCACAATGCATGCAGATGTAGATGCAACAACTTATCGAATTTTGCAAATCCCTAAGAGAAGCTCAATGTATAATAAACCTAATAAATTAATTATATACAGAGCAATATTTATTTACTTTCAAAAGAAAGAAAAACTTAACAAACTGTCATTTGCAATAATAAATTTATTTCGACCAGAACTCAATAATGAGCCTAGGTCTCATAGAATAGCATTTTTCATAAAGACTCTTTATCGAAATTGTGTGAAAGATTTTTCTAATATTGTCCGCATTCTTCATTCAAAAATTTGGTGGTGTATATGCTTAAGACCTCTAAGGTCTAATGATTATTATAAACCTATGGAATTATTTCCACTTTTTATTTTTGTGTTTTGGTTTTAAGGCATAGCGACCCTTTGAGGGTAATTTAAGGCTGAATCAAGCCATTTTTGTGTAAGGTTGCTTATCAGTACCAGCTTTTGGCTTAATTGGTCACTGATAGGTATTGAACAGGCCAACATGCACTATTCAACCTTGGTGATCATAGCAGGAACTGGATTTTCAGCGCGACTTGACTATAATCTCTACAATAAGGTTGGTTGGTTGGTTTAAGGCCATATCAAACCTTTTTGGGTCTTTAATGCTGAATCAAGTGATTTTTTTGTTAAACACAAGGACTCAAAATACCTTTTTGGTCGCTGACCAGTTTTTCACTTTTTATGTTTGATCTTCAGACCAAATTGAACAGTTGGTCTAAAGAAATCACATAAGTAAGAAACTGGTCACAACCGGTGTTGACTCCATGTCCTATGCTAACCTTAACTCAAATATAATGGAGATAACCTATGCAATGCTAATTTTCTTCTTAAATAGAAGCATCAGTATAATCATGGACAGCTGTTAAAAACAGTAAACTCAACAGGTTCACAAGTCTTCAAGTCATTTGATAAAAATGACTTATTAAACTAATAATTAATAAGAACCTCAATATAGTACTGTTTTGTGTTTTTAGGAACAATGTATTTAGAGTACTAATCAAAGTACAGGGGTGTCCTGAAGTCACCTGGAGGTAATTTAAAAAAATTGAAAAAATGCATTTTTATGGTAATTTGTTAATGTTTTTGGTAGCATAAGAAAGATTTATACAATCAAAATTAAATTAACTACGATTATTAAAAAATGCTGCAGTTTACTTCATATTCTAAAAAGAATTATAATATCAAAAAAAAATGTTTTTTTTAAAATTCTAAATTTTAAAATCCTAGGTTGTCTTTTTGGGGAACACCATAGAATAGCTGTATCTTGGAAAAAATACCTCCAAAAATAACAGACTAGTGTTACTTTTTGAAATCAACATGGGTCGGGGGAAATTATTTAGATAAATCACATTCATAAATAAAAGAAATCACAGTAATTTTTAATAACATTTTCTGAGATCAACAAAGGTGATGACAACAGTAACAATACATTTTATATCTTATATATATTTTTTCAACTTTGAAAAATAAACAAGGAAAAAACAAAAAAATTAAAAAATAACTAAACCTAAACATCAGTTTAGTAAATTGTAGGGCATCAGCCATTTTGTTTTTGTTTAATGATTAGACAAATAATTTGAGCCAAGTTTAAAGATCAGATATACAAAATAAAAGGTTTTTATATACTTTTTAATGGTTTAAAAAATTTATAGTAGATATCAAATTTAAAATTAAAATAGAAGGATTGTATTTTTTTAAAAATTCTTATAAGAATTTTTGTTTTTCTTGGACTAGTTAGATTTAGTCATGTCTTGATTTGAATATTTTAACTTGGTTTTAAATTAACCACTTTATTATTCGCCTGGTAAAGATAAAGTTAAATATTTACCAAATTAAAAAGCAAAAAACAATCTTTAAAAAAAAAAAAAAAAGGTTTAGAAGATGTAAAATAATACAAAGAAGCTTCTTTGATTTTAGTAAAATAAGTTAAAAAATTTTGTAGGAAACACAAGAATAGGAAAAGAGAGAGAGAGAGAAAAAGAGGGTCTATTACTAAATGAAACGCAATAATTCTTAGATAGCTGAAAATGAGTAGGTAATTCAAAAACAGCTTCTTTTGAATTTTAGTAAAATAAAGTTTTAAAATTTGTAGGAACACAAAAAAAAAAAAATTTTTTTAAAGAAGAAATAAATTTTGTAAGAACTTTGGATAGTAATAACTTTGAAATTTCCAAAATTAAGTTCCCATTATCTTAAATTTTTGAAATCCAGTTATTTGAGTAATTCTGCAATAGCGAAATTACTACATTTTAAAAACGTCTCTTTTTCGAAGTAGCACGTAACATTAGATACTTTGCTCACATTTCTTTTCTTGCAGAATGCAACTTTGATTTTTCAGACCCCCTCAAAACACACCCAAAATGTATCCCAAATAAAACAATCAAACTTAAGAAACAATTATTAGATCTTGTATTGGTCCTCCCTTCATTATGAGCTTATGGAAGGCATTTGGATGTCATTTCCAAAGGTGATTTGTTGAATGATAAGCATCTAATGCTTGGAAAGCCAGTGGACAAAGCCATGACATGTATAGATTATAAAATAATATATATTAACTATATACTATATTATATATATATATCAATGAACCCCCCTAAACCAGAGAGCTTGGTTAGTCAATATGAAGTCAAATAAAAACTGGGATACGTCTTGTGTTAGGGATAATATAATAAAAACATCGGACTTACGTGCTTTCTGTTACTTTTTCATTTTCCATTAATCAAAAAAAACTGAAAATTCTTTCTTTCTCTCTCACACGCATGAAAACACACATGCACAAGCAAAATCGATATTATTACTTCCATCTATCTAGATTTTCGCCTGCAAGTGAGCATAAAGTTCCTCATAGATGTAGATATCAGCAGATCCCTTATTTACAAGAGAATTGGTCATCTTCTCATCACTGATTGAACAAAATCTGAAAATAAAAAATAAAGCCCAATTTTTTATTATATAATATTATCAATTATCATTATCATTAATTAATTTAAGGTTTGAAATAGGGCTCATTTGCTGTTAAATTTCAAGTGATCTTGTGGGACTCGGTGCTTTTCATTGGACTTTTGTAATAACACCTCCAGGGTCAGGTGGAAACCTGGGAGTAATGAAGGGACCTCCCAATCCCAAAGCTTTCAGACTGCAGCTTCACCATTTGATGTAGTTTTAGTGTCATACTCAAGATTAAACCTCTTGCCTTTTTTTTGGGGCAAGCAAAAATTTTGAAATGTTTGGTTGTTTTTTTTTTTTGTTTGTTTTAATCACATTTCAAGCCTTTCAGGTCATTAATGTGAATCAAGTCATTTGATAAACAAGGAACTCATTTGTTGCTTATAGTACCCTTTATTGCTTAGTAGTCACCCATAAAGTATTGAAACAGGCTCATCCTGCTTCACTTCGGTGACTTGTTGGAATAGTTGGTTGTTTTGTTTTTGTTTTATGGCTTATCAACTCTTTTGGGCCATTTTAATGCCGAATCAGTCATTTTGCTAAAAAAGAACTCAGGTTGGCTTACAGTACCTGCTTGTTGCTTAAGTGGTCATCCAATTAAGTTTTGAACAGATCATCACTGCTTCACTTCAGTGATCTTTTCAGCAGGAATCAGTGTTTTTCAGTATGAACTTCGACTCGTAATGGATCTTTTGAATGCATTGCGACAACTGCAATCTTCGCTTATTCAGCTGTTTTGTCAAGGGTAGGGGTGGCACTTTCTACCCTTGAGTACCACCCCCGACTGGGTGGGGGGAAAGCCTGCTTGGGGCCTGGAAGGTGCATTCATATATTCTCTATGAATACTACTTTATGAAAATTTTTTTAGTTAAGTAAAGAACAACCCACCAATGTCCGCTGTGTAAACTATTTCATCATGTTGATTATGGTTGGCTTGTTTTTGTTTTATGGCATATCAACCTCAGTAGGTCATTTAATGCCAGCAAAGTTTTTGAAAATAAAGTCATTTCTTAATGGATACTCAATTTTTTTTATAACTCTATGTTTTTCTCATTTAACGCCATAGATAGGACCCCTAACAGGTACTACCACTCTGTGTCGATGGACCAGGGAACAATGGTGAGAAGGGGTGCACATTCCCTCAACCTCCAAACTGGACTCACCAAATCAGATAGAGTTTAACGTCTTTCTCAGGACATGAAGACCTCAGTCACAAACTCTAGCACCCATATGATAAAAAGGTTGCTAAAGCGTTGCCATAGAGCAATAGGGTTGGGACAATCCATAAATTGCTAAGTGATTGACGTGATCCAACCGACTTGATAGATAGGGCCCTTTCCGACCGCCCGTCAGGGCCTAAGTAAGGAAGTGGAAGTGTGCATGTCATGGACTGTCTCAGCCACCCGGATTCCGTCTTTTAAGGCATCACGGGTTGCCACCCACGGCCAACAGGTTAAGCCCCATTGGGTTTTGGGGGTTGGGGTCTTACCGCCTCAGCAGAGCTGCAGTTTGGTGTATTCTAAAGCCCAACTGACAGGGCTATCATGTGAATATGTGTTGCTGCAATTGAAAAGAATCATTACTTTACATCAGCATCTGCAGTTTCTGGTGATCTGAGTAAGACCAGTCAGATCTTCCAAGTAAGAAGGCAAATTTGAATGCTTCATATAAAAATCAAATCCCCGGCTTATAATTGGTCGAACCTGAAAAATAAGGAGAACAAAAAGGACAAAATAAACAAAAACAATAATTATAAGGGCAAATACAAGGGTAACACTAAAAGTAAGTTCTTCCAAAGCGCTGGGTGATGCAGGGTAAACTTCGTTGGCGCCTCCCATGGCATGAATATAACATTCTCTGAAACATCAACAAAGTCAAATATCATGTGAAATAATTGATGCAGTTTTTTTAGAAGAAACATTTGGTTGGTGGTTGGTTGGTAAGATTTTCGACATGTCAACCCTTTGTTGGGTTATTTTTATGCTGAAGACATCTTGTTTTTAATTCATTCTTATTGGGTATCCAATTTTTTTTAAACTAACATTTTTTTAACAGATTTTTTAAAAAACATTTTTTGGATGTAATTTAACCCTAGATTGAACCCTAACGGTGTACTACCACTGCAGGTCAAGGTGGACCTGGGAGCAATGGCAATAAAAAGGTACTCTACAACTCCCCAAAGCTCCAAATGGAACTTCACCATTAGATGGCAGTTTAACTGTCATACCCGGACCCTAAAGACCCTCCGCCACTGCTTCTAGCACATAATATATATAAAGGGTTTGTGAGTTTGCCCATAAGGGCAAAGGGTAAGATACAATCATTATAGGTGCTAGGCCTTGACATGTATAGCTGATTGATTGAAGGGGTCTCTCTAGGTTAGCCTAAGTAAGGGCCAAAGTGGATTGTTGCCATGTCATTGCTGCTTAGGCCATGAAGATTCCATCCATAAAAGCATCATGGTTCACCACCCATGGCTACCAACGTTTGGCCGCCATTGGTGGGAGGAGTTCCTTACCCTCTACAGAGGTGCAGTCGGTTTTATTCAACAGCCCCCAGCCTACAGAGCAGAGGAAACATCTGGAGAAGCACAACAAACAACATATCTATATTGAAATTGATTTTTAAAAATTTTTTTTAAAAAAGAATGAGACTGAAAAAAAAACTTACTATGTCTTGAACAAGCAGTACATTTACTGAAAGAGCTGGCAAGCTGGCAAGCATATGGTATCGGGATAGGAAAACCACGCTGAACCACCAGTAAAAAGAATATTTTTTTTAAAATCAGTGATAAGCAAAATTTCCTTTCAATCCATCCAATATTTGGTAAGGTTGGATTTTATGGCATGTTCAACACCTGGTAGGTTTATTTTATGCTGAAGAGTTTTTTTTTTAGTTTTTTTTTAATAGGGTGTCAGTCATTTGAGCTTTGCTCTAATTAAAAACATGTATTTTATCAGCTTCCCACATGTTGGTTGTTTTATTTTAGTCCATAAACTAAATATTCTAAAACGTTTATAGTATGGACTGGTTTTGTTTTTCTAGAGTCTGCAAATGCATATCTTTCTCTCAATCTAAAACACTGGAATTTATGGTCTGTTCTGCCTCAACCTTGGATTTGAACTTAGTCACCAAATTTCATTTCCTCTGCTGCTAACCATTAGGCAACCCTGTTAATGATTTTTGGTCGCAATTCTAGGCGTTCAAGTTATTTTGTTGGTAAAATCAAGTCAGTATTGAGTTTGGGTTGCTCTTGGTTAATCCTTGTGCATCCTACGGTAGAAAAAAAATTGTAAGTTTCAAAGGAGATTAAACTCCTTGTAGCAGAAAAGTCTGTAGTATTCCTTGTAATCCTCCTCTGTTAGGTCTTGATTTAAGAAAGTTCAATTTGCATTGATTTCGCAATGACCTTAAAATGTGTCTATTATTGTTTTCTGATTGTTAACAGAAAGAGGCCTGCTGCTGATGTTTGGGAAAGTCAATAAATATGAATGGGAATTTGGCGTACATTTTATTACCAAGATAAATTCACCACACCGCACACTTCCATCCGAATAGTATAGTTTTACGTTATTTGTAAAAAATTCTATTGAGTTTCATTGGGAATGCCTTACCTGATGAGGAACTATTTCATAAGAAGATTCTGTATCTTTTAGGAAAGAGTCACTTTCTGATTTTTACACGCTGGGGCATTCAGTCTGAATAGAAAAAGTAAGAAAGAGATTTCTTTTTAGTTTTACATAAAGTTTGCATTCTAAAACAAAAACCTGAGAAATGGTAATTAAAAAAAAATAATCTATAAGGATATATTCTGTATATCAATACAGTGTGACTTGATAATTAAAAGAATTTTCTGTAAAAAAAAAGGGTTAAAAGAGCTTAGTTCTTTTGTAGTAGAGCAGATTTAAATATAAGTTATGATCCTGCTTATCTCATTCCATTACTGTGAGTTAAAACTCACCAATAATTGTCACATATCATCAGATGGAATATGGGTTGCTTCTTGCAGATTCATTAAGGAATATTTCTTAACTTTTCTTCTAATATGGAAAGTCAAGTCACTTATACTCCATTTTTCTATCTGATACTGTGGCAACACATGAAACTTGGAGTAATGAATATATATACTATATATATGTTTATTTGGCGCAGAATCTCCAATAGAGGACTGTACATGTCAGAAGTCACCCTGATACAACATCATGAAGCTAAAGAGGTCCATCCAAAAGCAACGGGCAACAAAGCATTGAGGAACTCATCATCTTACAGGGACAACCTACAAATGCAAAATCTGTGGTCGAGAATGTTTCTCAAACATATAGGACTTCAATAGTCCAGGAGGCACTGCAACTTCAGGGGCACAAAAAACTTTTATCATAGTCTTTTCGGACTGACATCGCAAATGATATATATATATGTTTATTTGGGCATGTTGTATTGATAATGAGTGGCTACACGCTGCTATGAAAAATGATAACAATCGCACATTAAATGTATTGTATCTATATTATATATATATATAATAATATATATATATATATGATATATAATATATATATATATAATATGGGGGTTTGTTATAGATTACACATTACATGTTTCTATAAGAAACATTTTGCCGACTTACCCCAGAGGATGGTTTGTAATATGGGAAACCAAGAGTTCAACTGCCCAAAGCTGCTCCCATCCATTGATATGCACGGTTCGGGACACAGTAACATTTGCTGATCAGAGTCCGGTCTTTAGTTAGACTACAAGAAGATGGTAGATGTTTTATGAGACTACTTTACATAATTACAAATACACAATACAGCCTATTTATGCAACAATTTGGCACACACTATATATAACCTATATTGGGCAAATGTACATAAAGTTCATTTAGAATTTATAACTTTGGGTTAGCATCTTGCACAATTTGTATTTGCATTTTCCCTCCTCTCCTCTCTCTCTCATATATATATAGTATATATATTTAATAATATATATATATATTCATAATGTTGTCATTGTGTGTGTGTGTATATATATATATATATTTATTCATAATGTTTGTCACTGTGGAGTCCCATGTATGGTTCTTTGTTGGTATATCTGTGAAGTCTAGTTCTCAGTGTATAGTATTATATTTGTAGTTATGTTTAATAATATATATAATATATGTGTGCCTATTTTTAATATATATTGTTTTTTTTTTTTTGTTTTTTTTTTTCATTGTTCATATTTTCAACTAAACCAATTTGACCTTAAATAATCGATTAAATCAATTTTAATTCATTCTTAAAGTGCAATTTGGTGCTTGAATTGTTGATACCTAATAAAACTACATATTAATAAATAAAATCATTTTTCCTAAAAATCAATATGCTTAGAATAACATCATTTTAGAAATTAAAAAAATTTGTCTTTCTTTTTATACAATAAAAGGGTTGGGTGAGTCTGTTTTAACTGGCAAGTTTCAAAACTGTGTGTGACGGAGGGTTGGGGTGGAAGGGTCTTTTAATGGTGTTTGTTGTTTTATTTTAGAATGCTTTTTTTCTTGTCCTTGGTTGATGGCTACATGGTGGTGATGGTCTGGGTCGGCCTGTCTTGATGCCAGTTCAAAAAGTGTCGTCGGGGGCTGGGGGTTGGGTTAACGTAAGTTTTTGATTTTTAGAAAAAAAACAGTTCATATATTTTTTTCATACAGGTAAGAAATTTGGGTGAGCTGTCTTGAAAGGTAAAAACACTTGAACTTGTTTCGACAGTAGTGGAGAGGGGTTGAAAAGTGTCTGTAATACAGATCTTTTTAAATTTTTTTTAATCATTGATTTATCCCTTAATTAGTAAAAATCAAAGACCAAATTTTGGTGTGTTTCTTATTAAAAGCATATTAACGTCTATGCAAGATTTCGAATCTGAGTTTTACATCTCTTTTCTGAGCTTATAAGTCGACCACGTACATCACCAAACTTTTCTATTATATATATAACTAGCAAAAGTATCCGGTCCATGACCAGACTAAAAAAATTAAGGCAACCAAAAGAGTGAGTGAGGAGAAAACGGGTGTAAGGAAGAACTAAGAGGAAATGATTTATCAAATTAAAAAAAAAAAGGAATTATGAATTTCTTTTTATTTACATTTAAGATATTAATCTTTAAAAATGCATTCCTAAAAATTTATTATAGATTTGAACGATAAACAAAGCTAGAAATTAGTGTATATTCGTTTATTTAAGAATAGTCTCTTTTTTGTTTACAATAAATTTTGTTTATAAATAAGTATTCTATTTATTTAAATGTTAAAAATTAAAATTATATGTAAAATTTTCCGCACAAAATCAGACTTTGTTGGTGAAGGCGAGACGAATGTTGATAAGGGCTGTTTTGTTTTGAAAATAAAAGATTTTAAAAAAAACAACTTTAAAAAACATTACAATAAAAAATAAGAATTTCCATAGAAAATAAATAACAGTTATTTAATGTAAAAATGCAAAACTATATGTAAAATTTTGCACAATATATAAGGAACTTTTGTTGGTGACGAGACAAGTGTTGATAGGAACTGTTTTGTTTTTTGTAA
>CM042164.1:49035457-49164450 GCA_023376005.1 Doryteuthis pealeii | reverse complement strand
AAAAATTATGAATGTTTTTTTTCTAAAAATCAAAAACTACCGTTAACCCCCAACCCCCAGCCCCCGACGACACTTTTGAACTGGCATCAAGACAGCCGACCCAGACCATCACCACATGTAGGCCTCACCAAGACAAGAAAAAAAGCATTCTAAAAATAAACAAAACTACCATTAAAAGACCCTTCCACCCCAACCCTCGTCAACACAGGTTTTGAACTTGCCGTTAAAACAGACTCACCCAACCCTTTATTGTATAAAAAGAAAGACAAATTTTTTTAATTTCTAAAATGATGTTATTCTAAGCATATGATTTTAGGAAAATGATTTTATTTTATTAATATGTATTTTTATTAGGTATCAACAATTCAAGCACCAATTTTCACTTTAAGAATGAATTAAAATTGATTTAATCGATTATTTAAGGTCAAATTTTTGTTTTAGTTGAAAATAATGAACAATGAAAAAAAAAAAACAAAAAAAAAACAATATATAAAAATAGGCACACATATATATATATATATAAAACATATCTACAAATATAATATATACACTGAGAACTAGACTCACCAGATATACCAACAAAGGACCATACATGGACTCCACAGTGACAACATATGAATAAATATATATATATATATACACACACACACAATGACAACATATGAATATATATATATATATATATATATATATATATATATATATGAGAGAGAGAGAGAGGGGGGGCTATGCAAATACAAATGTGCAAGATGCTACCCAAAAGTTTATAAATTCTAAATGAACTATGTACATTTGCCAATATAGTTATATATAGTGTGTGCAATTGTGCATAAATATCTGTATTTGTGTATTTGTAATTATGTAAGTAGTCTCATAAAACATCTACCTCTTTCTTGTAGTCTACTAAAGACCGGACTCTTGATCAGCAATGTACTGTGTCCCGACCGGGCATATCAATGATGGGAGCAGCTTTGGCAGTTGAACTCTTGGTTTCCATATTACAACATCCTGCTGGGTAAGTCGGCAAAATGTTTCTTATAGAACATGTAATGTGTATCTATATACAACCCCATATATATATATATATATATATATATATATATATATATATATATATATATATATATATATAGTACAATACATTTAATGTGCGATTGTTATCATTGGTTTCATAGCAGCGTGTTAGCCACTCATTATCAATACAACATGCCCAAATAAACATATATATATATCATTGGCGATTCAGTCTCGAAAGACTATGATAAAAGTTTTTGTGTGCCCCTGAAGTTGCAGTGCCTCCTGTGACTATGAAGTCCTATGTTTGAGAAACATTCTCGACCACAGATTTTGCATTTGTAGGTTGTCCCTGTAGATGATGATGTTCCAATGCTTTGTTGCCGTTGCTTTCTTATGGACCTCTTAGCTTCATGATGTTGTATCAGGGTGACTTCTGACATGTACAGTCCTCTATGGAGATTCTGCCGCCAAATAAACATATATATATATATAATATCATTACTCCAAGTTTCATGTGTTGCCACAGTTATCAGATAGAAAATGGAGTATAAGTGACTTGACTTCCATATTTAGTAAGAAAAGTTAAGAAATATTCTTAATGAATCTGCAAGAAGTCAACCCATATTCCATCTGATGATTGTGACAATTATTGTGAGTTTTAACTCACAGTAATGGAATGAGATAAGCAGGATCATAATTTTATATTTTAAATCTGCTCTACTACAAAAGAACTAAGCTCTTTTTAACCCTTTTTTTTAGCAGAAATGGTAATTAAAAAAATAATCTATAAGGATATATTTGTATATAAAATACAGTGTGACTTGATAATTAAAGAATTTCTGTAAAAAAAAGGGTTAAAAAGAGCTTAGTTCTTTTGTAGTAGAGCAGATTTAAAATATAAAATTATGATCCTGCTTATCTCATTCCATTACTGTGAGTTAAAACTCACAATAATTGTCACAATCATCAGATGGAATATGGGTTGACTTCTTGCAGATTCATTAAGAATATTTCTTAACTTTTCTTACTAAATATGGAAGTCAAGTCACTTATACTCCATTTTCTATCTGATAACTGTGGCAACACATGAAACTTGGAGTAATGATATATATATATATATATGTTTATTTGGCGGCAGAATCTCCATAGAGGACTGTACATGTCAGAAGTCACCCTGATACAACATCATGAAGCTAAGAGGTCCATAAGAAAGCAACGGCAACAAAGCATTGGAACATCATCATCTACAGGGACAACCTACAAATGCAAAATCTGTGGTCGAGAATGTTTCTCAAACATAGGACTTCATAGTCACAGGAGGCACTGCAACTTCAGGGCACACAAAACTTTTATCATAGTCTTTCGAGACTGAATCGCCAATGATATATATATATGTTTATTTGGGCATGTTGTATTGATAATGAGTGGCTAACACGCTGCTATGAAACCAATGATAACAATCGCACATTAAATGTATTGTACTATATATATATATATATATATATATATATATATATATATATATATATATATATATATATATGGGGGTTGTATATAGATACACATTACATGTTCTATAAGAAACATTTTGCCGACTTACCCAGCAGGATGTTGTAATATGGAAACCAAGAGTTCAACTGCCAAAGCTGCTCCCATCATTGATATGCCCGGTCGGGACACAGTACATTGCTGATCAAGAGTCCGGTCTTTAGTAGACTACAAGAAAGAGGTAGATGTTTTATGAGACTACTTACATAATTACAAATACACAAATACAGATATTTATGCACAATTGCACACACTATATATAACTATATTGGCAAATGTACATAGTTCATTTAGAATTTATAAACTTTTGGGTAGCATCTTGCACATTTGTATTTGCATAGCCCCCCCTCTCTCTCTCTCTCATATATATATATATATATATATATATATATATATATATATTCATATGTTGTCATTGTGTGTGTGTGTATATATATATATATATTTATTCATATGTTGTCACTGTGGAGTCCATGTATGGTCCTTTGTTGGTATATCTGGTGAGTCTAGTTCTCAGTGTATATATTATATTTGTAGATATGTTTTATATATATATATATATGTGTGCCTATTTTTATATATATTGTTTTTTTTTTTGTTTTTTTTTTTTCATTGTTCATTATTTTCAACTAAAACAAAAATTTGACCTTAAATAATCGATTAAATCAATTTTAATTCATTCTTAAAGTGAAAATTGGTGCTTGAATTGTTGATACCTAATAAAAATACATATTAATAAAATAAAATCATTTTCCTAAAATCATATGCTTAGAATAACATCATTTTAGAAATTAAAAAAATTTGTCTTTCTTTTTATACAATAAAGGGTTGGGTGAGTCTGTTTTAACGGCAAGTTCAAAACCTGTGTTGACGAGGGTTGGGGTGGAAGGGTCTTTTAATGGTAGTTTTGTTTATTTTAGAATGCTTTTTTTCTTGTCTTGGTGAGGCCTACATGTGGTGATGGTCTGGGTCGGCTGTCTTGATGCCAGTTCAAAAGTGTCGTCGGGGGCTGGGGGTTGGGGGTTAACGGTAGTTTTTGATTTTTAGAAAAAAAACATTCATAATTTTTTCATGACAGTAAGAAATTGGGTGAGCTGTCTTGAAAGGTATAAAAACTTGACTTGTTTCGAAGTAGTGGAGAGGGGCTTGAAGTGTCTGTATACAGTATCTTTTAATTTTTTTAATCATTGAATTATATCCTCTAATTAGTAAAAATCAAAACCAAAATTTTTGGGTGTGGTTTCCTTAATTAAAAGCATATTAACCTCTATGCAAGATTTCGAATCTGAGTTTACATCTCTTTTCTGAGTTATAAGTCGACCACGTACATACAAACTTTCTATTATATATATACTAGCAAAGTATCCGGTACCATGACCAGACTAAAAAAAAATTAGGAACACCAAAGAGTGCAGTGAGCGGAAAACGGGTGTAAGGAAGAAACTAAGAGGAAAATGATTTATCAAATTAAAAAAAAAAGGATTATGAAATTTCTTTTTATTTACATTTAAGAATTATCTTTAAAAATGCATTCCTAAACTTTATTATAGATTTGACGATAAACAAAGCTAAGAATTAGTGTATATTCGTTTATTTAAGAATAGTCTTCTTTTGTTTACAATAATTTTGTTTAATAAATAAGTATTCTATTTATTTAATGTAAAAATTAAATTATATGTAAAATTTCGCAACAAAATAGACTTTGTTGGTGAGGCGAGACGAATGTTGATAGGGCTGTTTGTTGTTTGAATAAAAGATTTAATAAAACAACTTTAAAAACCTTAACAATGAAAAATAAATAAGATCCATAGAAAGAATATTTACAGTTTTTATTAATCTTAAAATGGCAAACTATATGTAAATTTTTGCACAAATAAGAACTTTGTTGTGAACGAGACAAGTGTTGATAGGACTGTTTTGTTTTTTGTATAAAAAGGTTCTATAAAAAAAAAAAGAAAAACAACTTAAAACCTTAGGATAAAGAAAAAGAAATTTCTTTTTTCATTTTTGAAAACATTTATTTTTAAGCCGAGGAAATATATTCAATTCCTTCTTTTTTTTTACCGTATGTATATAAACTTACAATTGCTGTAATTGCAAAAAATTAATACTGATATAAAAATGGATATGGTTTTATTCTAAAATGAAAGTATAATGATAAAAACAAAGTTGATTATTCATTATAATCATTAAATTAAATGTTTTCGTTATTATTGTTATTTACTTCGCTGTAAAAAAAAAATTCAATCGATAAAAACCCATAAAATACATATTCGAAGATTATTTTCTTTCTTTCTAACCAATAAAACATTTCTAAGATTAGACCGTGATTACGAGAGATATTCCGAACTGAAACGATTAAGGCACAAATTTGTCAACTTCAAATTAACCCAAGCAGTGGCGCCATTTTAAATCACTGCTGAATATAGCAGCAGTCAGCGAATTTTTTTTATAATTAGCAGCAGCAGCTATGCCACGATTATCACAAATCGTTTGAATTTTTGTATAATTGATTAATTATATCCCTTAATCAGTAAAAATCAAATAAACAAACTTGGTGTGTTTCTTAGTTATAAGAATATCAATGTGTATGCAAGATTTTGAATCTGAATAACATCTCGTCTCTGAGTTTAAGTCAACGCATACATACCAAAACTTTCTTATATATATATATATATATGTGTGTGCATGTGTGTGTCATGTTACACATTAGATTAGATTCCCTGTTGGTTGGTTGTTTGGTTTTACAGCATGTCAACCCATTAGGTCATTTTATGCTGAAGATATTGTTTAAAACTCATTTTTTCCAATTAACCCATAGATGGAACCCTAACAGTACTACCACTCCAGGTCGAAGTGTACCTGGGAGTAATGATGAGTAGTGATGAAGGGGTGCTCCACATTCCCCAGACCTCCAGAAATGAACCTCACCATCAGATAGAGTTTAACGTCATACCCAGGGCACTAAGACCCTCAGCCACTGACTTCTTGCACATTAGAAGAGTTGGTGATTTGCCATAAGGGCAATAGGGTTGGGACAATCATATAGGTGTTCGCTTAAAGGTATCATTAAGTAAACTAATTCTATGATATCAAACAAAAGAAGACTTACATTTCCAGGAGCAACAACATCATTGCAAAAGTAACATCCAGTTTGTCTCCAGGCATTCCCTTGAGTAAGGTCAACAATGTCCTCTGTTGTTTTCGGTAAATATCTTGGACATTTCGGAGGCCATGACGCAGGACCAAAAATGTATCAAAACCCAAGGCTGCATTAATTACAATCTACAATGAAAAAGAAAAGGTATTTTGAAAAATTAAAATTTGTGTTGCAATTCTGATTATTGTAGTGGTTGTTCAACAACTTAAATAGACTGCCATTTTGTGATATAAAAAAAGCGTGCACTCACCCTCTGTTGACGATCGAAACCCGGGAGTTAAGAAAAAGTGCTGCTTTAAATCGTTTGCTTCTCGTTGTCTGCGAGAAGATGGGAAAAATGCGCGAATCCCAGGAAGATAAAAGCAGCGATTTGAGCTAGCGTGGGAGAGTATTAGGACGACGTTATTACAAGAGGGATTGAAGAAGGTTGAAGAGAGGAGCGAGCTGCAGTTTCGGAAAGTTTAAAAGCGGTGTAAGATTTGAACGCGTCCCGTGGCACAGAAGAATAGAAGGGGAAAATTCTACAAAGGACGAGCGGACTGAATCCCTGAGTTCAGTTGACTCACACATTTAATAATGGATTAGTGTTTATTTTGTGCTTTATTATTGGTATCATTGTTCAGAATGTTGACATAGTTGATTTATTCAGTTACTCATTTAATAATGACTTGTGTCCAAACTTAAAAATGAAAATCTTGTATTATTTGGATTTTTCAGACCTATTGTCCTCATCTTTATAGTTATATACACAATGTTTCAGCCAATATGCCCTCCAGCCTTTTTTGGTGTTTTCTTGTAAGAACTCAGGAGCCTTCATGGAACTTCGTTGTGTATATGATTAATAAAGATGAAGAAAATAGTCCGAAAAACCCAAGTAATACAAATTATCAAGCCTCATTTCAAAAAAGACAAATAATGAAAGTTTTTTGTTATTAGGTAGAAGTTAAGTAAATTTCATATTCAACAAAACACTGTTGCCAGATGCTGTGATTTACTGTTTGTTTATAATGGGTTTTATTGCAGTGAATTCTTATACTATAATAATTTCCAGATTTTTTTTTTTTTTAAAGGAATGCTCCCATCAGATTAGCAGCAAGTCATGTGCTCTTTTGATCTGATTGTTTCAGAAAAAATATGAAGGGAATGAAATAACTCATCTTTTATAGATCAATTTAAACTTGCTGTTTTTCATTTGAATTCTTAATTTAAAAATGAACATTAATTTTTATCAATAGATAAATTTAATCAAATTTAATTAAATTTAAAATGTTTTTTATAAGAGTTTAACCCAGGACAGAATATTTTTAGGATGCAATGTTTGTTTTCAAATCTTTCGAAATTGTCTTTTATATTTACATTCAAATTTTTTACTTGTTTCTAACTAAGTCATAAAGATAAAAATAAACTTTATACAAATAAAAACTTTAGTAATAAATCTATGGAAAAAATATTTTATTTTTGAAATTCTCCTTGAATCAATTTTATTCTTTGATATTTTTTATCATGAATAAACAAATACTATTCAAAACACGGTGTGATTTTAAAATTATACAGAATCTTAAAATCCAGTTCATATATAAAAATTATCTTGATGATTTTTTTGATGAAACAACTTCCATGAAGTGATTATTTCTGTGTAATGATGTTCCAAGAAGTAAGTTTTCTGGCAAGCAACATTTGGTATAATGAACCATATATATATATATATATATATATATATATATATATTCATTGAAAAGTTACTACCACGTTTTCATTGTAGTAGCATAAGTAGTTAATCCAAAAGGGCTCAATACATTTCGTAAAATATAGAGCATTTATAGTTGTAGATGTTTTTCTCTCTACCACAGTTTCAGTGTTCAAGATACACCTTCCTCAGAAGAACTATAAATCTTAGGTAGCTAATTTTATATATATACTTGTTTGGTCTAGAATTATTTTTATTTCTCAGTCATTTTAATTAGTATAAAACTTTAGTCTTTAAATCTAAACTGTCCCCTTTGAAATTAAAGATGTACAATTTATCAATGTATTATTAAGATTAATATAGATATAATATGATATGCATTAATCATTAAAAAAAAAACAAAAAAAAAAACTACAACTTAATTGATTTATCAGAAGACTTCAACCCAAGTAGTAAACATAAATAAGATATAAACAAAGTGAATAAAAGGAAAAAAAAGAAAAAAAGGGATGGGAGTTGAAGACAGCTGACAGAATTACAAATTACTTTTGCCTGATAAGCATATGGAAAACCAATCTTTAATTTCAAAGGGAACAGTTTAAATTTAAAGACTAAAGTTTTATACTAATTAAAATGACAGAGAAATAAAATAATTCTAGACCAAACAAGTATAAATATAAAATTAGCTACCTATAAGTTTTAGTTCTTCCTGAGGAAGGTGTACTTTGAACACCAAACCGTGGTAGAGAGAAACACTTTTTTCTACAACTATATATATATATATACATATATATAAATATATAAGTTAAGAGAAAGGAAATAAATCCGATAGTATGAGTATAGATAAAAGGATATGAAAACAACACAATATGCTGTTAAAGTGAAAACATTTTATATTCATAGCTAATATTGAACAATATTTTGATTATAAGAATCATCTTCATGTTTTCACATCCTTTTTATCTATACTATTATATATAATATATATATATAATATATTCGTATGGCCATAGTGTCACATTACTCACCTTCTGCTTAGAGGCTCCAATGACAGATGGTAACCAACGACTTTCACGAGTGTCCATGAGGAGAAAGATGGCATCATGTTCATCAATTAACTTCTCTAAAGTCTCAACATCTTTTCTCGTTTGTTCCACAGCAGTAACTGAAAAATGAAAAGGAATAGATCTGTAGCAAACAGCGCTGAAATGTAGCCAAAGTGTTAGATTAGTCACCAAGACAAATAATTTCATAACAATATGGCTAGACTTGTTTTCCAATCCTCTATCCCTGTGCTTCTCAAACTTTTGGAAGTTGCAGAACGCTTGAATTTTTTTTTATTGATGTACGGACCGGTGTATAAAACTAAAGAATTTGTTAAACTTCAAATAAAATGTATTTATCCAGGCATGTTAAAATTAGCTTTATTGGTTTATTTCCTATAACTCCAACATAAACAAAGGGGAACCACTCTTGGGTGATAAATTATTATTTATTTATTGATCTACTAGGAAAAAAGAAGACGGGGTTGGTTTAGGGTTAGGGTTAGGTTAGTTTAATGGAAAATAAATAAATAATCTATCAGTCAAGAGTAGTTCCCCATTGTTTATGTTGGAGTTATGGGAAATAACCATTTTTTATTTGTCAATTTGTCAAGTCTTGGCTCGATAGAATAGAGTGCCACACGCAATGTTCTCTCTCAATATCCAAATTGTTCCTTATTTTGTTTTTATCACACTCATTGTTGAAAAGCAGCCTTGCATAGGTATATTGATGGAGATGGCAGAAGCATATTGAGAGTGATTTCAGCCAGTTCATATTTTTTAGAAATATATTTCCAATTTTAGTTTATATGTACAGTTACTGTACATCAAAACTATACAAATTTTTAAAAAATCATATGTGGCACCTGCGGATCAGGAAGTAATACTCCACGGACCAGTACTGGTTTGGTGAACAGACTACGAGAAGCATTGCTCTAACCGACAATGTAAATGAGACCCGGGTTTCTCCTTCACAGATAAAATCTGATTTCTTCAACAATGTTTGTTTTTGTTATTCTCTGTCTCTCAAAGGGTGTCCCATCATGGAGTAATTGTTGTATATCATCTCTTTACATAGACAGTATATTTTTGGATATACCTGTGTTGTATACCCATACTTATCTTAATCTTTATCTGTCTTGTCTGTAGTCAACGTACATTGTCTTACTTGGCTGTCTATTTCTAGGAGTAGTTATCTGGCTGACAGTCGATCCTCTGTCTTAACTTTCTGATTGGCTTCTTCTAAGATGCTCTGTGTTGTTGGTTTGTCTTTGATTAACAATACAAAACATTTCTTCTGTTAATTCACATTTTATTAATCTTCTTAACAATGTGTGAGGCCTAGTTAACCACGTCTTTATCAATTGGTGGTTTAACTAGAACTGACTAGAACTAAAACTCCTTCTCACAGAAGAGGAGGGTCAAACTAAGGTCACGAGATGTCACTTAAATCTCCAACTGTCACAGCCTGAATTCAAAAATATTTTCCTGTAAGCTTCAAATACAAATTATTTTTTTAATTTTTGTAAAGAAGCAGTGTTGAATTCCACATAATGTCAGACTATCGTTACCAATACATGTATTTACTCAACCCCTCTGCACAAGGTCAACTTTTAAGTGAAGTTTAACAGGTTTGAATTAAGAGTTTCCCTATACTTGTTGCCATACCAAGTTTAAAGAGCCCAGTCTGCCCTACTATTTACCCATAGACATTTATGTCAGTAGGCAGACAGTTTTATCATGTCAATAAGCAGATATAAAATTTTATAGGATGACATATTAATCTTAATGAAGAATCAAAAGAAGAGATATCATGTTTCCCTGTCTTTCAGGGAAACATGGTAATTCCTCAATAAGGTCTTTATAAGATAAAGTTATATTCTTACCTGAAACATGATGGCCTGGCATTGGAATTGACAAAGTTATGCCAACAGCATTCTGAAAGTTAAAAATACAAATCAATTAAAAGAAAAAAGATTTCTTGAATTTCTTGAATTTCTTCAAGAGAATTGACTATTTGAAATTGAATGCCCCACCCCCATACTATTCTCTGATATACTAATACTAAACACAATAAAAGAAAAGACAAGATAAACTCATTTATACATACCAAGAACCTTTAACATTTTAATCATATAATTTACCTACAAGTGGTATTAAAAGGAAAGAATAAACGAAACATATCCCAACAGCTAAAATTATACATATATATGAACAAGCAGACTGTGGAAAGGTACAAAATAGAAAAAAGCTTACTTGATAAAAAAGCTTACTTGCAGGGATCAGAGACAATGTCATTACTGGATAATTCCATGTTAAATCATCCAGAAAAAAGATAAAATGGTCCCCCCACCCCTTCAATTTTTCCTCAAATTCAGTCCAGGTTTGGACTATGTTAAAGACAATCCCAAAAATTTGAGCTTCCAATTCCAAAAATTGGCCGAATTATGTTGATTTTTATTTATCCAAATTTGATGGGGTGCACAAAATAATGGTGACTTTTTGTAATCTATTTTTGGCCTGGGTGATTTGACATGGAATAATCTTATTGTTCAAAGATGAAAAATTTTGAGAATGGGTTTTTGAAACAGTCATGTGACCCCCTGTGGGGCTCCTTACCGGAGATGCATTTTATCTAAGGAAGACAATTATTCATTGTATCCCAAAAGCCCTATTAATTGACAGACTGATTTTAATAGCATGTCAACCTGTCCGAGGTTATTTTATGCCAAGAGGTTAGTGAATTGTGTATGTATATTTATATTTAGTGTGGTTTTTAAAGAGTTTTTTTGCACATGGTATTCCTATTTAATACAAATAATTTGACCACAGATCCATTTGACCCATAGATTGGACACTAACAGGTACTACCACTCCAATTCAGGGTGGATTTGGAGCGGTACTCCACACTCTCCAGAGCTCCAGTACAGAGCCTTACCACCAGATGGAGTTTAGTCTCATACCTAAGACACCCATTTTTTGGGTGGGTAGGTCTTACTCTCCTACAGGTGATACAGTCAGTGTATTCCAAGCTCTGTTAACTGGGTGGCCCACAGCCCTAAGAGATTCTATGAAGTGGAATTACATAGCATGGCCTCCTGGTTAACTTAATAGGTCATGGGAAAATTATGCTATAAAAATAGATTTAGAAAGCAGGAATTAATTGTAGTGTTACATAATGGATAGGCATAGCCTATCATTTTTAGCAAGTAGTGTAATGTAGTTGGAAATCATAGTAAAACTGTGGAAAATCACAGAGTTCATATAGTTTGATTGACAAAGTATCAACTGAAAGTCATCTGGAATGGGGTCTCATTGGCTTAGAGGATCACGTGACCAGGCGATGCTGGGAAAGTTGAGTTAGAATTTAACTGAGTTGAGACAAGCAGCCCGTTTAGGCAAGATGTTTTTCTATCTCTTCTTCATGTGCAGGTCATCAATGTATCAGGTGAAAAGTCATTCAGTGGAATAAAAGTGTATATACATACAAAATATGTCTCTGTGTTGTTCCATGAGTTACAAAAGAGCAAGATGGAACTCAGAGAAAGACAACCATCAGAGAGAGATGTGCGACCCAATAGAGGCAGACACCCTGATAAAGGTGGGTATGGAAAGATTCTATGTAACATGAAGAAATAAAGTTAGTTTGCTTATTATGTGAAGTACTCAGGGGAATAAAGTTGTGTATGCACACAAAAATATGTCCCTGTGTTGTTCCATGATTTACAAAAGAGCAAGATAGGGCTCAGAGGGAGGCAACCCCTTCCTCCATACAGAGAGAGAAAGCAGATACTAATCCCAAGAGAAACAGAGACTCTAATACAAGCTGATAGAAGCTGAAATGGGAAGGCAAAGACAAAATGAAGTGAATTTTCAGTTTTCAAAAAAAAGGGACGGTTAATCAAATATTATTTGGCGCTTACATACCAATCCAGGGAAAATCTTTCTCAAAGACTCAGCAGCAGTTTCAGCTTTTGGCTTTCCTCCATTTAAACTGTCCTCAAAGACGAACAATGACTGGCGTACTGGATTTGAATAAGAGATTCGCCCATTGTCCACTAGCGTTAAATTCCTAACACCCCAGCCCTGCAAGAAAAATATTATTAATAAAAAAAAAACATTTAAACATATTATAGCACATAATTCGTTAAATTCAATATAGTTATATTTTTATATTATACAGTGCTATTTTTTTATTAAAAATATTAGGGTATTTTTTTTTAATTAAGAATATTAGGGTATTTTGGGGAGTGTCTGGAATGGATTAATGGCATTTCAATTTATTTCAATGGGGAAAATTGATTTGTGACAAGCAGAATGAACTAAGATTGTAAGTCAAGGTATCACTGAATTTGAAAAAAGCTCCACCCTAACTGACCCCAGTTATATAATAATTCAATAAAGCTATTACTTCATTTGTTTTTCATTAAAGCAAGTTTATATCTATCTCAGTGTCTATATACATATATATATATATATATATATATATATATATATAGTCAATGACAAAATTATTTATACACCCATCAATTTTTAATACTTTTATGCATTTCTCAGAATTTAATGCCTGCATGGTGTCAGTTGTTAATAAGCAAAAAAATATATATACAGATTGGTCGGGAGAAATTTAACAGTTTCATAAGGAAAAAGAAAAAGCGCTTGGTAACTACAAAATAAATTTTGATTGTAAAATGGATTGTACAGAAATTCAACAGACACGGAAATTCATAAGGAAAAAGAAAAAGCACTTGGTAACTACAAAATAAATTTTGATTGTAAAATGGATTGTACAGAAATTCAACAGACACGGAAATTACACTACTATCAACAAGTTTTACACAAAATAACTGCCATCAGCATCGATCACAGCCTCAATCCCGCTCTGGAACCTGGAGCAAGCTGATGTTACAGTTTCCCTGGGAAGGGTTTCAAAAACTACCTTAATTCTATCGATTAACTGGGCTTTTGTAGTACTGGCACGGAGATTGGTGTCTTTCTCAACAGCGCAACATACATAATAATCCATGGGATTAAGATCTGGGGAGTTTGGAGGCCAAACATTGGGACTGGTGTAGTTGTAAAAATTTGCCGACAACCATTTTTTACTTTTCCCAGAGGTGTGGTAGGGGGCCGAATCCTGCTGCCATACATATGGCCTACCATTGGCTACCCTAGTTATCCAGGGCTTGACTACAGTGTTTAGCAACTCCACATAGGCATCTGCATTCAACTTGATACCCTCTCTGAAAAAATGCAAAGGTATCACATCACCCTCAGAGGACACACATCTGAAAACCATCACACTTTGGGGAAATTTAGTCAGGATGACACGAGGAGTGTCCTTTGGACTGTATGCAAGCCATCTGTTATTCTGCGTGTTATGCTTTCGATCTTGGCAAAAGTTTTTCTCATCGGAAAAGAACCAGATTGTTTGTGATTCAGCATGATATTTCACTTTGCTCAGAAGTCTCTTCGCTTTTGTCAGATGATTTTCATGGGCCTTTTCTGGGAGCAGTTGACCTCTGCGACGCTTGTATGAGTAGTAGCAAAGGTCTTCATTGAGTGCAAGCTTCATGGTAGAGGCTTAAACATTCAATTCACGTGACAAAGCCTGAATTCCAATGCCAGTGTCCTCCAACACTTTCTGCAGATTTTCAAGGAATTCAGCTGTACGAATACAATCAGATCGTCTTATGTTGCTTTCTTCTAGCCACAGTCTCGTAGTCTCCATTGCAATTCTCCTGTTCATGCCTGATTATTTTTACAGTGGGCAGCAACCATAATCTCCTTATTTTGATGGTCGGCGCAGATCATCATGATACAAGTTATTTTCTTCCATGATTCAGTTGGGTTCCAGTCTTACATTCTATCTGTCATCATGTATATGAATAAAGAAGGGTCCAAGCTTTTAAATGATGCATAGTGTGCATCAATACCTCCAACCTATGGAGAAAAATAACCAAATATAAATATGTCAAATTTATCCCGAACACCCTGTATATATATATATATATATATATATATATATATATATATAAAACTCAATTTTCAGAACAATAGATTAAATACAATAAATTTGACAGGTGAATTATGCAATAGGAAAATATGCTGACTGTATATATATCAGTGTGGTGATGTTAAACAAACTTGTCTTCCCCTGGACAAGCTAACTATATATTTCTAAAAAAAGCTCCACCCTTACTGACCACAGTTGTGTTATATATCAATAAAGCTTAAAGTCAAGCTATTATCACCTCGTTCACTTTTTATTAAAGGCATGTCTATATTTATCTATTTATCTATCCATCTCTCTCTCATAAATGTATATATATATCTTAGCATGTTCATATCTGTCTATCTATCTCAGTGTGTGGTGAAATCAACCATAATTGTCTCCACTTGTATCAGCCACCTATATATTAAAAAAAAAGCTCCACCCTAACTGACTCCAGTTGTATTATATTTCAATAAAGCTTTACGCTATTATTACCTCATCTGTCTTTCCTTACAAAAATTAAAAATTTTCCCCTCAAACAATTCCAGCAGATATTGAGTAAACAGAAAAAAAGAAGTTCATTTTTTGTCTCATTGATTATACACTTGAGAAAGGATAAAACAGGAATCAGTTGAAATATTGTGTTAACAACAACAACAATAATAATATAAAGAAGATGTTTAAAGGTCTCAACAATTTCTGGTATCAAAAAAATAGATTTGTTATATGCAGAGTCTCTCTCTCTCTCTCTCTCTCTCTCTCTCTCTGCAAGACACACATTATTTTTCATCTCTACCACTGTCTTCCTCTCTTCCTTCTTTTTATCATTTGGTCTCCTTTCTTCTTTTCATATTATATATATATCACAATTCACATAATTCTATCATCTCTTCCACTTTCTACTTCTCTTTCCTCTTATTGTCCATCTGCCTCTTTTCCCTTCTGACCCTTCCTCTCCACCCACTCCCTCCTTCCCATTATTTCTTCCCCCCTCTCCCTCTCTAACACTCCTCATATTTCTCTCATCTCTTCCATTTTCTACTTCTTTTGCCCACTATTCTCCTTCTATCTCTTTTCTCTTCTTACTCTGCCTCCCCTTCTTGTTCTCTCTATTTCCTCTCTGCCTTGCATCTGCGTACTCTCCTTCCCTCTCTTCATATGCAGGTTACATTGACTGAAATTGTATTATTGTTTTTATTTAACTATAAAAGAGACGTTTATCTGAAGGAAAATAGAAAAAAAAATCTTTTTTAACTTACAATGAGACATCTAGCAACATTACAGCCAAGAGTTCCAGATCCAAGCAGAAGGCATTTACTGTTACAGATTTTATCCAAGTCCAGATCTGGCATTAATCGCCAACGCATTAATTTTAAGTTAAGATCCACTGCCGAAGCTGCAAGTCTGCAAATGACAACAACAACAAAAAGGGGGCAGAATGAAAAGAGGGATTTTACAAGCATTGGTTTCTAGTGTTATTAGGGATAAGAAAAATACATTGAAAAGTAACATTAAAAGGTGTAGCATGATGACCATAAGTATAAAACTTAACATGATCCTTTTGTATTATTTGGATTTTTCAGACTGTTGTCCTCATCTTTATTAGTCATATACACAACATTTCGGCTGATGTGCCCTCTGGCCTTTTTCATGTGTTTCTTGTCAAATTCAGGAACATTCTCTTCATAACTTTAGAACCTTCATGTTGTAATCAGAAGCCTTCACAAATTTGACAAGAAGGTTCCCAAGTTCAAAGAGAAGATTCCCAAGTTTGACAAGAAACTCCTGAAAAAGGACGGAAGTGCATCTAGCTGAAAAGATGTGTATATGACAAATAAAGATGAGGACAATAATCCGAAGAATCCAAATAATACAAATTATCAAGCCTCATCTAAAAAATTCAGACAAATAGTAACTGATTTTTTGTATAGCCAATGAATATTTTTATTAGATCATAGAATGTGATAATGATAATGAAATTTATTGTGTACAGTGCTCAGGTGCACCACAACTCATCAAAGTCTCATGTCTAGTACATAGAATAATGTATTAGTGTCAAGAACAGTGTACAGTAATAATATACATGTATGTGTGCGTGCGTGCATATGTGTGTGGATGGGGTATCAGATATAGTGTTGGTGGACCACAGGAAGCATGGAGGCCCTGAAAGATGCAGTAATGTATGTTAATACAAAAAAACAAAAAGAGAAGAGAGGTATTCTCCTTAACTCACTAAATTAACTCTAAAAACTGGAATATAATAAACACTTACTTAGTGGGGTCCATAGAATGACTCAAATTCACCATACGAGGTCCCATCTTGTTGCGTTCATTTTTCTCCCAGCCAACAAAGGTGGGGCATTCTTTAAAAAACAAATGTAAAGAAACAAAATTTTGCATATAGATTTCATACACATCTATTATAGGACAAATGTAGAAACTTTCTTCCCCCAGTTATAATGGTTGTTACATTTGCATACATATTTCATAAACTAAATTTAACAAATATTAATGGATCACATATAGCAATTATCTCTGATAATGATATTGTTTTTTTCATATGAAAAAATAGCTGAAGGTAGATTGAAATATAAAATGCATTGGAAATGATTTTACAAGAAAAATGCATTGGAAATGATTCTTACTATAAAAATGCAATGGAAATAAATGATTTTTAATATAAAAATGCATTAGAAATGATTTTTACTATAAAAATGCATTGGAAATGATTTTTACTATAAAAATGCATTGAAATGATTTTTACTATAAAAATGCATTGAAATGATTTTTACTATAAAATGCATTGGAAATGATTTTACTATAAAAATGTATTGGAAATGATTTTTACATAAAAAAAATAGCTGAAGGTAGATTTAGATATAAAAAGCATATAACATTTGTAAAAATTGAAAAACTACTTATTATACATTTTATAATAAATCTTGGGATGAAAAGAAAAAAAAATGGTGTGTTAAAAACAAAGCTGTATTTGATAATAGAATGATGATGATGATATTAGATGAAATACTGATCAACCTCACCTGTTGCTCCCTTCACAGATGGAATTTTTAGTGTGAGGATTAGACTGTGAGAGATGCTACGTACTCCACTCTTCATTCTATCTTTAAAGCAAATAATTTCAACTTCACTAAGTTGGTCACCCCTGAAACAGATAAACAGAGTTAAATTATTAGGGTAATTCCATGTCAAATCATCCAGAAAAAAGTAAAATTGTCACCCACCCCCTTCAATTTTTCTGAAATTTTTTCCATGTGTGGACTATGTTAACATTAGACAATCCCCAAAATTTGAGCTTCCAATTCCAAAAATTGATGGAGTTAGCTCTCCAAATTTGGTGGGGTTGGCAAAAAATGGCAACTTTTTGTAACCTATTTTTGTCTGTAAAATGAGTTCTAGAGCTTCCCTACTATTAAAAATTGGTTTATAAAAGCATTTCTGTTCATGAAATTTCAAAAATGTTATTAAAAAAGTTTTAAAATCAACCAATTTTAAGTTATTGATGATTTCTGATTTTTTCCTAGCAAGATGTGGCACTGTATCTATGACAAAAAAATGTTTCTATTATTATTTCACATATATTGAACTTCATTTCTACCAAAAAGATAGTTTGATATTTGTTCAGAACTGAAACTAATATCAACATAGCCCACACCTGGAAAAGATTTCAGAAAAATTGAAAGGGGAGGGTGACATGGCCTGGATGATTTGACATTAGTTTAATAATAACTATACAGATTTATTACATAAAATAATAATAAAAGAATACAGTTTCCTAACAATGAAGAGATCCTCAGCCTCATTAACTTATATATATATATATATATATATATATATATATATATATATATATTTGCTTTTGGATGTATTTTATTTGTTCTTTTTTGTATGTTTTAGTTAGTTCTACCTGGGATTTCTTAAGGTTTTGTATATTGGTTTTAGTTGGGATGCTTTTTTAATATTGTTTCTCTTTTCTTTAATTGCTTCCCAGGGAACATTGTGTTTGGCTCTTAGTTTGGTCGGTACGTACTCAGCTGCTGCTTCTAGGTGGGTACTGACAAAGTTTTCATATTCCTTATTTGGAGTGTGCTTCTCCTGGAGGATGTCAAACTTATTTCTTACTGTTACCGAATAGCGATTGCATATATCGCTGTTGGCAAAAGAAGACCAGTCGTATTGTACAGATTTACTGGTTTACCTTTTGTTTTACGTAGACTTAGGCTTAATTTTGCTGTGACTATTCTGTGATTGGAGGATACTGTAGCAAGATGGGGATATTATCCTGACTTTTGTGAGCTAGAACTACTATATTAGAAAAGGAGGAAGAAGAAATAAGAGATGATAAAGGTTTAAAAAATAGTGATGAGCAAAACAGGATGAACAATGGTTTGACCGTAGCGTGACCCTGAATGGAGAATTGAGTGTCAACCGGAAGTCGGGTGTTGACCGGAACCGGAAGTCACATGGTGACGTGGAACAACGAAGAAAGGGACCGGTCTCTTTTTGCTTTCGGACGCCTAGGGGAACGGACGGGCCTTTGGTGCCTAGTATGGGCTCACAGTAATCAAGTAGTGTTCTCTCTCTCTTTCTCTCTGCCTTTCCTCCTCTCTGATACGAGTCCACGAGACGAGCATGAAATAAAGGCTAGCAGTTGTGACTACATATTTCTCGCGTTGTAATTTTTATAAACAAGAAGACATTTTTAGTACCGTGAATATATTGCCACCACCACCGCCCCGTTATGTATATCGCTTTGGGTACTGTGACCAGATGACAACGTTACAGATATCGTTTTAGTGCCCGAAAAAAAGGCACAATTTTACAATACTCCTTCAAAAGAGGAGTATGCTTTGCAGTTCATAGCACTCTTTATCCACTTTTTATTTATTAGGATATAGTCTAGTTGTGCTTTTCTATTATTTGGGTAGGTGTAAATCCATAGTTTGACCTTTTGTTTTTGGAATTTGGTGTTTAAGTATACAAACCTGTTCTCAAGAGAGAACTTGGCTAGGAGTTCACCATTAAAATGATTTCTTTTCTTAATGGCATATCAATCTTCATGGGTTATTTAATGCTAATGCCATCCTTGTAGATGAACAGGAGATGAGGAGGTTCACAATTTTCCCAAGGGTCTTAGTCTGAAAGTGAATATAATAGTATGACTGAAGTTTGAATTCGCTTAATATGATATCACAGTCCAGCATGTTAACCAGTACATAGAGACTCCACCAGCCACCTGAAGAAAGGCAAAATATATTTTGTGACTGTAAGAACTAAGCTGAGGACATTTGTCGGAATAGATAAATGTGTACTAAGATCTAGCTTAAGAAAATAACAGACATAGAATATGTAGTTTTTAAAAAAAATATATTTTACTTACCATGTATAGGAAATGAGGTAGAGATAATTACGGAGTGGCCAACCAGGGAAATCATCAGCAGAACAAGGATCAAAAAAGGCAAAAATAAGCTGAAAAAGAGAGAAAGAGATTAACTAGTGGAGATATCCAGCATTATCTATGTATTATAACAAATTAACACCAATAATGTACAAATCTTATTAAATAAAAAAATAATTGGAGGATGAACAATATTTAATACAATTGAATTTTTTTCCATTATTTAACAAAATAAATATACTGTCCATTTCAAATTAACACCAGTAATCAAGGCTTACAATATGATTTTAATGTTTCCCACTGATCAAGCAAAAAAAAAAAAAAAATCAGTAAATCATGAATATATATTAAACATGATAATATATCATATATAAAGTAAAAGTAAGTAAAGTCGTCGGGGCGGCCTAAAGTCGGTATCAGCCAGTCAGCGAGGGATTCTATCCCCTTTTCACTAGCGCTAGACCAAGGAGATTGTTTTAGCATCTGAGGTGGAGCGCCACACCTACCAGCAGCTCCTTACTTTACCGCACAGATCCCTGTGCTACTCATACGCTGAGTTGGCGAGGACCAGTATCGAACTAGGAACCATGTGGTTTCTAGCCGAACGCTCTACCGACTGAGCTATATAATATATATATATATATATATATATATATATATATATATATATATATAATTAAAATTTTACTTGTTCCAAAATGTGTTTATCAATTTACATCTAAATGTTTAACGACCTTGGAATGAAATGGCTTTAAGAATATTTACTTATCAAAAAAATTTAATATATTTTTAAAACAATTTAAAAATACAATTACATCATTTTTTTAAAATTCATATTTTTAAAAAATAAATATTGGATTAAAAAGTTTTGTTTACAACTACATTTTTTTCTATTCCATTATTAATTTCCTGTGCATGAATTTCCAACATAAAACAAACTTTGGATATTTTGTCTGAATTTTTGAGATGTGGATTGATAATTTGTATTATTTGGATTTTTCAGACTGTTGTCCTTAACTTTATTGTTATATACACAACGTTTTGGCCAATGGTGACATTAGTTTAATAATAACTATATAGCAGAATACAGTTTCCTAACAATGAAGAGATCCTCTTCAGGTGTTTATTCTTCTCTTCAAACTCAGAAACCTTTTTGTCATAATCAGGAGCCTTCACAGAACTTCAAACTGAACCCTTTATTCAATCCACAAGGTTCCAGAGTTGCGAAGAGAAGGTTCCTGAGTTCCACAAGAAACACCTGAAGAAGGCTGGAGGTCACATCAGCCAAAACGTTATGTATACACAACAATAAAAATTTGAATATTTGGTTCTTAACCCCTACCCCTCCAGTTGGTTGGCAACTGCTATGTTTCAACAACAACATATACTTACCTTCTCAGGCAGCAGTTTTTCTGTTTCACTGATACTATGAAATGTAAATGTATCATCTGTTGCTTCCTTTACCAAAAAGTGAGTCTGATATGAAGAAGTCGCACTTTGGAATTCATCATAGACTTGTAACAAGTTGTCCAACTGTCAAATACAAAAAAAAAAAAAAAAAAATTAAATGGTTTAGCTTACATTGACTAACTCTGTATGGACACAGGATGCTGTGCAGAAGACTTGCATAGAAATAGTGGTCAATGCTACAATAGCAGAGCAGTTTTAAAACCTAAAATACAAGATTATGGATATTATATTACCATCATTCAAATTTTATGTGTATAACGCAATCCCCAGATGAGAGAATAGTGAAAAGTGGTTGGTCAAGCGTTTGTATATTGTGATGTGTGTTCATGTGATCAGATCTTTTTACACAAGACTTTTACTCAAAACATAATGTGCTCAGGTATTAATGCAAGGGGCATTCAGATATAACGAGGTGTGTCTGAAAAGTAATGAGATTGACAAATAGAAAAAAAGTCAAGATTTGTCCTGCCACAAGTATTGTCCCTTCCCACGCACTTCCCAAGCTGAAGGGGACCCGTTTTGAATGTGTTGAGGCCATTAAGTGGTCCATAACAACGGAGCTGAGAGACATACCAGAAGAATCCTTCCAGCATGGCAGAGAAGTGTGACAGAGAAGGATGGGAAAGTGCATTAGATTCAAGAGGGGGGACTATTTTGGAGGAGGAAACATTTAGTTTGTTGTTTGGATTTTAAATGAATTATTTGTGACAACAGTCTCATTACTTTTCAGACACATCTCATATACAGTCATACTTTTATTTACATAGTATTGACTTACATGATTTTCAAAGACACATAGCTTTTCAAAAACATTGAATTATTAAGATCTTAAAAGCTATATAAAATATTATATTTACGACATCTGTAAAAATAACTATATCATTCATACTGTATGGTACAGTTAATTCTGGATTGTATCAATTGCTAATGCATATAATTTACCAAAGATTACGTAGGCTAACATAAAAAAAACTAGGCTAGGCTATTGGTAGGCTTCACAATTTACTGACACTTACCGATTATGTTTGCTAACAAAAAAACTAGGTTAGGTCTAGGTCAGATAATTGCATTTAAATAATGGCTATTTCAACTTAAGTCATTTTTCAAATGGAACCAATTAACAATGTAGGGTGAGGTATTACTATATATATATATATACACATGTGTGTGTGTGTGGATGTGGATGTTTTTTAAAGAAATAGTCAAGTTTGCTTACTTGTTTAGTTGAGAAATGTTGATCCAAAGTTTTTTGTTTTGTTACAAACACATCAGGTGGCAAATAGAGACATGGAAAGGCAAACCAGTAATAATAATGATATTTCTTTAAATCCTGAAAGAAATACAACAAAAAATTAACATAAAAATAAAAAATGTTCAAAGTAATGAGATATTTTCTTTTCTTTCATTTTCTTTAATACTTGTTTGCTTATAGAAGTCCGTAGCAGATGACGATGACCTCACTCGACATGGAATGAAACTTGTGCATGAGATATTTTAAGTGGAAAGTGGGTGTAAAGATCTCAGTCCACTGTCTTGGCAGTATGGTTCAGTGGCATGAAAAAGTCCGAGATGACTGGACTGCCGAGCTGCTGCAGGATTCTGTCTCAGATAGAGTTACTTCACGAGAGGCAACCCATCCCCCAGAAGCCTCAGCGCTTGCACCCTAGTGCCAGTGTGTATTGGGGACTTATGTGAGTAGTAAGTACCCCAATCCTACTACTATCGGTGTGGATAGCCATTGGCTCACCTGGAGCTCATCCACCCTTTGACATCTCTTGATGTTAGTGATGCTGGATATCCACCCATCCACCTCATCAGACAATGCAAACAAAAACAGTCGTTTATTTCTAATTTGATCCTTTTCAGAAATAACATCATCTGGTAACGTTTTTAGATACACACAAGTTATCTAAACATAACTATTCAGGTTATTTCCTATAAGTCTAACATGACTGATAAATTAATTATTTATTTTCCCATTAAACTAACCCTTAACCCTAACCCCGTCTTCTTTTTTCCCCGTAGATCAATAAATAAATAAATAATTTATCAGTGAAGTTCCCCTTTGATCATGTTAGACTTATAGGAAATAACCACTAT
This sequence comes from Doryteuthis pealeii, assembly GCA_023376005.1. NCBI lineage: Eukaryota > Metazoa > Mollusca > Cephalopoda > Myopsida > Loliginidae > Doryteuthis > Doryteuthis pealeii. The sequence continues at coordinate 49,141,014 of CM042164.1, read as the reverse complement.
TCAATATTCATCTTTTATTTTCACTCATTTTGGTCAAATAAGAAACATAACATTAATATTCTTAAAAAAGAAAATCAAATAAAATCCCCAAATTTCATAATTTCTTGATCATCAAACTTTATGATCTGATGATTGTTAAATGGTGAGTTGTGAATTGGGTGATTTTATTTGGTTTTCTTTTTAAGGATATTATTGTTATATTTGTTCTTGAGATTTATTATATTGGCTATGATATTTTGGATATTGGCTATGATATTTTTTATTTGATATTTTAATTTTTCTAATTGATATTTTTAATTGATATCTTAATTTTTCTAATTGATATTTTTTAATTGATATTGACTACAATATTACATTTATTATATTGGCTATATTTTTTTATTTGATATTCTAATTCTTTTAATTGATATTGACTATGTTATTTTCATATTGTTTAATAATAATGAAATTATAATGTACAGTGCTTAGGTGCACCACAATGATTATATACAAGTCAGTGCCAGTTTTTCATACTTTATTGGTCATCAGTCATGATGCATTCTGGCAAAACACATGATTGTTCTCATGTAGTAACCTCTATAATCAGTAGACTTAACTCAGAAATAGAAAAGAAAAAATACTTACTGCAAATGCTAACATGACAAATTGTGTTAAAATGCTTGGATCTTTGATAGCTTCACCTGATTGGATACATTTGAACAGCTGGAAAAATGAAAAAGAAAAAATTGAAAAATAGAAAGAAAAGAAAAAAGAAAAGAATATTTTGTATTACTTATTTTTGTAGGAGGATGCAGGAATAGTGTAATGGGTATCATAGTAGGAAATGAACCTGGCGAGCCAAGATCAAATCCTGGATGAAGCAGTTTGTGTTTCACTTTTCATATCATCCTCTGGAATGTTATTGCTCTCAACTAGGGGACGGCTTATATTAAAATCATGAAAATCATGCTAGGTCTTATTCTACAGGTAGGTCTTATTTTTAGGGAAACATGGTAGTTAGATTAAGTGAGAATAAGATGTAGAATTTCTTTCTTTCATCTGTCTGCCGCTCTCAACTAGGGCTGATATTAAAATCATCCTGAAAAATCCTGCTAGGTCTTTTTTTGCAGGTAGGTCTTAATTTCGGGGAAACACATGCGATCTTGAACAAGTTGTGGAAACAGCATCCCACAAGAAAGGTGCTGTACGGCCACCTGCCCCCTATCTCACAAACCATCCAAGTGACATTCTCCTGTGGAAGCCAACACATGGACATGTTAATGTGGGCCACCCAGCAAGGACGTACATTGACCAGTTCTGCACGGATACTGGATGCTGCGCAGAGGACCTCCCTGGGACAATGAATGATAGAGAAGGTTGGTGAGAGATTGTTATGTATGATGATGAAGAAAAAAAAGGGAAAGAAAGAAAAATAAAAGAAAAGAAAAAAACGAGGTAGATTACCTTTTCAGCAACTTTTTTCAAGATTCCTTTTTGATCAAATTCTTTGAAAGCTTCAATAGTATTGGTGAGATATAATTCCCCTTGGGCTTTACAATGACGAGGAGGAGCTTGAGCCGTGCTGGAATAAGAACAAGCATCAAGAGTAACTTTTTTTTTTTACCTGACCTCATATTGTAGTAGCTCTTAATAGTTAATGATAATTACAAGGTTGGTGCAAAGGTTCCTCACATCATCTTTTGCATATTTTAGAAGTATCTGAAGTTTACTTGACTCTTTATTGCTTATGCAGGAAAATTTTCAACATAGTCACCTCCATTGGTTATACATTTTTGCCAGTGATGAATAAAGGCCAGCATAAGAAGGGATTACTCCTAAAGTAATGATTTGATTTGACTGGATGATTTTATGGCATGTCAACTCTTGTTGGGTTATTTCATGCTGAAGTCAACCATTTTTTTTTTTGCAACTAATTATAGTTTCATCTTTCTTATTAAAATGGAGATTCAGTATCTGTCTGTCTGTAACCGAAATTATGTAACTGCTTACATCACAATAACCCCAGGAATTGTGTAAGTTTATCAATGAGTATTTAATCTATAGTAAAAATCATTAATACATAGAATAAATCTTATTTATTAACGAGAAAATTTGAGTTAGATTTGCCTCAAAACAACCCATATTTAATATGTTTAAAATCCTGCAATGTATCACTAAGAAATAATGGTTTACATAATATATGGTGTGGTTAATTTGCATACTGGTTTTAACAAAACTGGGTTTAATAAATTATCACTTGGTGTTATTAATCTCTAATATTATAGTTTTATTCTCCAACGTATTAAAATTAATCCTATTAATGATTTTATATAGAAACCAATTAAGATATAATTAAAATAAGTGAAATCTTTTTATATGTGTTCTTATTTAACCTTGTTAGTCTAGAAAGACTAACAAGATTAAATAAGAACACATATAAAAAGATTTCACTTATTTTAATTATATCTTAATTGGTTAATTATATCTTAATTTAATTATTTTCATAACATTAAAACTTTTCATAATATTAATACTTACGCCTGGAGGGCGGATATTCTTGCTAGTATAACTAATAATAATAATCATCTATAAAAAAAATTATAGTTTCAAGTAAAGTTAAACAATAAGTTAAGTCTGTGGAGTGGCCTATTGTTGTTATCAGATGAACAGCAAAGGAGTCTATGCCCTTTTCACTAGTGCTAAACCAGAGAGATTGTTTTGCTGAGGTGGAGCACCACACCTACCATCACCTACCAGATTCTTTATCACACAGATCAGGTAAGCCATGCTGTGCTACACATGCACTATGTTGGTGGGGATTGGTATTAAATCTGGAACCTAGCAATTCCTAGGCAAATATTCTACTGAATGCTCTACCAACTGAGCTAAACTAGCTTCAAATAACTATTATTAATACAAATAATTTGCACAGTTATATGGTTTAAAATATTCATACCAACACTAATAATTTGCACAGTTATATGGTTTCAAAAATTCATATCAACACTAATAATTTGCATAGTTATATGGTTTCAAAAATTCATATCAACACTAATAATTTGCACAGTTATATGGTTTCAAATATTCATATCAACACTAATAATTTGCACAGTTATATGGTTTCAAATATTCATATCAACACTAATAATTTGCACAGTTATATGGTTTCAAATATTCATATCAACACTAATAATTTGTCATATCAACACTAATAATTTGCACAGTTATATGGTTTCAAATATTCATATCAACACTAATAATTTGCAAGTAATTATATGGTTACAAGAAATTATTCCTATTTAATAATAATCATTTGCTTGCCCAAAGTTATATGGTTTCAAGTATTCCTATCTAATACAAATAATTTTCAAACAAATTTACTTAATCCATAAATAAGACCCATGGAGCAATGGTTATCATCATAGGAAATGGATATGACAACACGAGTTCAAATCCTGGACAAAGCTGGTTGTATTTCACTATGTACTAATGCACTTAAAAAAGACATGAATCCAAGTATTCTCCAGTCAGCTATGGGTAAATAGTAGGGCAGATTGGGCTCTTTAACTTTGGTATGGCAACTGGTCTAAGAGAAGGAAAACTCTGAATTCAAACCTGTTAAACTTTAAAAACCTGTTTTTTTTTAAATTGACCTTGTGTCACATCCTGTTTGTGTAGAGAGATTGGTAAATACATAACAAGACCTTAACAGGTATTACCATTTTTAGTCAGAGTGGAACTGGGAGTAATGGTAATAAAAGAATGACACCACACTCCTTTGAGTTCCAGAACTGGATGCAATTTAATGTCTGTTATGCCCAGGACACCTAGAATTCTTCTTATTTTATTATCATGTCCCACAACATCAAAGTTGGATATCGGTGATATGGCAATAGAGGTTGAACCTTCCTTACAAATATATATTGATTTTTTTTTGTAGGCTCTCAAATTGTTCATTAACTGGCAAAAATACATTGCCAATAGTGATGACCCAATGGGAAAATAGACTTCTTTTTGTTTTAGCAGTAAACTTGCTTTATCCAACGGTGTTATCATTCTTCCGGTATCTGTGATGGTTTCCATGGATATAAATAAGAGGCATTACTTTTGGAGCACCCCCTTGTAGTATTAAACTGCAGGATCCATTTTCAAAATATACATAAAAATAGAAAAGAAAAACAGAAAAATATCAGGAAATCATTATCATTAGAGAAGTTGCAAAACCATTAAATCTTCACATAAGGAGGTAGAAAAGTACTTTAAGCCAAGCATGTAAAACTGAGTAGCCTCCTATGGCCACATGGATTACATATGTCTGTCATGAGGACCACATGGATTACATATGTATGTCATGAGGGTCACACATAACAACTAAGTCTTTAAATCCTTCTTCTATATTAACAGAACAAAGTGATGATTGCTATCATTAATTTCTTTATTACCAACGAATAATGAATAAATATCTAAAAAAACAAAAACATTTTTGTTAAAAAGAAAGGAAAAAAGACTATTACTGACTGAGTTCAAATAATGAAATGTACACGTGTCACTGTGACTTTCTATTATAGTCATGTGTTGATTGAAAGTAGGAGAAGGCAAGAGGAAAGATTCACTCTCTTTCATTGACTAAGTTAGTCTCCTCCTTCTGCAACTCAAAGGAAAGGGTGAGAGACAATTCGTTGATAATAGACTGTTTCTTAAGAACACGTTGCCCAAATGAAAATTAACGACTGTTTTCACCAAATAATTTTTTGGAAAAAACTTTTCTTTTTTTTTAAATTGGGCTGCATGTGACCCACATGTTTGATATGCCTACTTTAAGCAATATCTTAGAAAGACTCAATTAGAATTCTATACAGATGTGGCCACACCCTGATGGGCTAGAGACAAACATTGGCTATTTTCAAAGATTGGTATATTCTTGGGTAAATACTTAGGGCATCCCATTCTGGTGTATTGGTTAGCAGGCAAGTCTCGCAGATCCATTACTACTGAATAGTGAGTTCGATCCCTGCTGGATGCCTCATAATTGTGACTTTGTGTCACATTCTACCCATGGCAAAAGGGTTGGGTAAATACCTACCATAAGCCTGATATCTCAGGCTGAGTGACCAAATATGAATAATAAAAGGCAGGATAGCTTTAAACAAAATGTCAGTGTTGTGGAATCAAGTTTGGACACGTTTTGTTATTTTTTTGTGAATTTTATAAACTGGTTTATCTGTGGGGTAAGAGTTTAAGAGTTTGTGGGGATTACTTCCCTTGCCTTCAAGGGACTCTTCCAATGACCAGTAAGAGATAACATCTGGATACTGAAGAAAAGGTATGAAGTTCTTTGACTTTCAGACAACCAGCAAGATATGTTTTCATCCTGTCACCAGGTCTGGTTTGGTTTGTTTTGTTTTATGGCATATCAACCTTGGTGGGTCATTTAATGCCGACAAAGTTGTTTATTCTTAATGCATAATACAATTTTGTTTATAAACTCATGTTTTTCTATTTAACCCATATATGGGACCCTAACAGGTACTACCACTCCGAGTCAGAGTGGACCAAGGAACAATGGTGATGAAGGGGTGCTCCACCTTCCCCAAACCTCCAAAACTGGAACCTCACCATCAGATAGAGTTTAACGTCATTCCCAGGACATGTAGACCCTCAGTCACCACCTTCTAGCACCGATATGATAAAAAGGGGTTGGGGCTTGCCATAAGGGCAATAGGGTTGGGGAAATCATATAGGTGCTAGGGCTTGACATGACCAGCTGATTGATCGGAGGGGGCCTCTCATCTAGCCCAAGATAGGGCCAAAGTGGTGTATTGCAAATCATGAACTGCTCATCCACCTGGGCTCTATCCTTAAGCATCACAGGTCACAACCCAAAGCCAACAGGTGGCCCCATTGGGGGAGTCTTACCCTTCTGCAGAGGTGCAGTCGGTGCATTCTAACACCCCAGCTGACAGGGCGGCCTGTCACCAGGGTTACTAAGTTCTATGCCAGTGGCAAACTACACATTATACCCAATGTAATGGTAATTGTCATAGGAAATGGATTCAGTGACCTGAGTTCAAATCCTGGATTAGGCTGCTTACGTTTCACTTCACACTACTGATTTTTGAAAAGGCATTAGTCCGTTTGTTCCCCACCCAGCAATGGGTAAATAGTAGGGAGGACTGGGTTCTTTAGCCTTGGAAGGAAAATTCTGAATTCAAACCTGTTAAACTCCGCTTATAAATTAACCTTGTGTTACATCCTACTCATGCAGAGAGTTTGGTAAATATATAGAACTTCAAAGTCCTTACAAAAATGGTAGCATCATTCTCCAAGAAATCGGTACAAGTTGAAAAGATGAAGAAGTTTTAGTTACTTACCTGTCAAAAGCTGTATAATCTACACTTAACCTGCAAGTCGGACTGGTTGAATAACCTAAGAAAAGATTTTGAAAATTAGTTAAAAAAGCCAGTAAAGAGAATGAATAAAGTCCATGTCACAGAGTAAAAATAGTTAGGTGCTGTGTACGATTTTGACCTCTGGGTCAAACATCAGTTAAGTGATTGTTTTGTTTTATGGTAAGTAAAGTTAAGTCGACGGGGCGGCCTAAAGTCAGTATCAGCCAGTCAGCGAGGGAGTCTATCCCCTTTTCAATAGCGCTAGACCAAGGAGATAGTTTTAGCATCTGAGGTGGAGCGCCACACCTACCATCAGCTCCTTACTTTACCGCACAGATCCCTGTGCTACTCATACGCTGAGTTGGCGGGGACCGGTACCGAACTATGAACTTTGTGTTTTATGGTAATCAACCCTTTTCAGGTCATTTAATGCTGAAACAAGTCATTTTGATAAAAGTTTCTATGTTTCAAGTTCGTAATATCTGGAAATTGGTAGAAATAATTTACATTAACTTCATATCTATTAATAAATATTGCTGGTTGACCCTTAACCACCACCTTCTAACACCTATATGTAAAAAAGGGGTGGGTGTTTGCCATAAGAGCAATTTGAAGAATACAGTTGGGACAATCATATTGTTGCTAGGGTTTGATATGACCAACCGGTTGATCACTTAGTAGCTAGGTCAACGTTTTTTTAATCAACTGAATAAATAAATTTGATTGATTAGATAAAAAAAGTATTTTATCTTTTTTTAATTTATTTATCTTTTATTGTGGTTTTTCATTGGACGATTTTTTTTTTTCTAGAGGCCCACAAGAGAACCAATATAAAAAGAGTCACTATAAACCTTTTCTGAGAATTCATTAACATTAAAAAAAAAACACAGATTATTATGCTTTTGATCATCTATATTTTAGAAAAAAAAAGCATGAATCACTTGTCATAACATTTCTGCTACAAAGTGCAGTTTTTTTGTATGTGTTACATAATTAATAGATAGCCTATTAATTATATATGGTAAGTGTAGTTTAGATTCAAAATTTACGGTTTAGTGGAAAAGCAGATGAAAGATGATTGACACTTTTTAACCATGTGCTGACCTCTCTTCTGGTTCACCAGAGCGAGCCGTGTGAAAGTAGCTAGAAAAAGAGATTTGGCTGAGTGCTGGGATGAATAAGATGTATGGTGTATCTCATCCCAATAGCCAATTTCTCTGCATGTTTGACTTGATCAAGGATACTTATAAAATAGAATATGAGCTCAAAACAAAATAAAGTCTTGTGTTGTTAATTAAAAACAAAGTAACAACACGTGACGTCCCCATATCAAGCTAGGAAGAATCCCAGATCCAGAAGAATCCAGTATAGAACCAGTCAAGATCCAAGATAGAAGATGACAGAGAATTGACAGATAGCAGTGACTCAGAGACAATAGAAAATGAGTATACGACCATGGATATACTCACCACAATCAACAATATACAAAGATATAAGGTATGGCTATGCTCTATGGGTATATTATACAAGACAAAGATATGACAAATAAATATATCTCAATATGATTATTACTTACCATTGTAATAAAAACCAAAAATAGGTTTTGCTGATTCATCCAAACCATAAACATTAAGTTTATTGTCAGAGAGTTTGTACCAAAAACCGGCATCTAAAGAACTGCTGAATGGAACAAACATCAGTTTCTTGTTTTCTTCTGCCATTGTTGATATGGGGTGGTGGTGACGATGACAGGGGTGGTGTGTATTTTGCAGAGACCCAAGGAATCTGTCAACAACAAAAAAGAAAGAAAGAAAAAAAGGGATGAGCAATTGTTAAAAGGGAATTCTCAGAATTAGTGGAAGTGGAATTTCCACTTGTAGGGGGAATTTCCATATTTTATAGAACAATCGTTTTTTTGTGAGTTTTTTTTTTTTTTTTCATTTTTGTGAACAACTCAATTAAAGGGTAACAATATACATTTAAAAAGTTGAGTAGTACTAACAAAAACGTTCTTAATTTCTTTATTTTACTCATTTCTCTATCTATCTCTCTTCTTTATCTATCTCTCTTCTTTCTCTATCTCTCTTCTTTATCTACCTTTCTATCTCTGTTCATTATCTATCTCTCTATCTTCTTTATCTCTCTCTCTCTCTCTCTCTCTCTATATATATATATATATATATATATATATATATATTCATTATCTCTCTACCCTTGTTCTTTATCTATCAATCAAATTCTTCATTATCTATCTATATAAAATCTATTCTGTTTCTTTCTCTATCTTTCCTTCCTTTCTTTTTGTCTTTCTTTCCACAGAAATAGATAAGCATTTAATTGTTTGCCACAAACAGGATGTGACACAAGGTCAATTTATAAGTGGAGCACAACTAGCTTGAATTCAGAGATTTCCTTCTCCTAGCCTGGCTGCTATACCAAAGTTAAAAAGCCTAGTCTGCCCTATTATTTACCTATAGCTGGGAGATTTCTAAGCTAATTACAAGAGGTTTGAATTCACAGTTTTTATTCTCCTAGACTGGTTGCCATAACAAGTTTAAAGAGCCCAGTCTGCCTTATTATTTACTCATAGCGAGAGAGAAAATACTTGCATTCGCACCTTTCCCAAGGGTATTATTAGTGCTATGTGAAATGCAAGCAGCCTTGTCCAGGATTTAAACTTGGGTTGCTGAGTCCATTTCCTATTATGATAATCATTACACCACGTACCCCTCCAGATAGGCATCTGATGTTTAGCATTATCACCCCCCATCACCCCCTCTCTCTCTCTCTCACACACATCACATTTGCTTTCTCTTTCTCTCTGACATATTATTTTTCTTCCCTTTCTTTTCTCGTAATCAAAACAGAACAGTCCATTATGTATCTGAGATTGAGTGGTTGGATTTTATGGCATGTCAACATTTGTTGGGTTATTTTATGCTGAAGATATTTTTGTTTTATTCACTAACAAAAAAATGCACCCACCGGGCACAAGTATTTAGATTTTAATATAATATCATATTGAATTAGAAAGACAAATGAAATTGAATATGAACGCAAAAAAGATTACACTTAATTTTACTTTATTCTAATTGATTGCAATATAAAATTATACATAGGATTACTTTTAATATGTTTGAGAATAAAACAATAACGTTAGAAATCAATAACACAATTTAACAATTTTTGTTAAAATCATTATGCAAATTATTCACACCATAAACTATGTAAACATTTATTTCTTAATGATATATAAGACATATTGCAGGATTTTAAACACATTAATAATATGAGATGTTTTGAGGCAAATCTATCTCAGCTAGACCTTAATAGAGAGACGTTGTTAATAAATAAGACGCTAATTAAGATTAGATAATGATTATTTAAGACATATATTTAAGAATATAATGTAAATAACTATGGGAATTGTGACGTTGGTGGTTATATATATATATATATATATACATACCACCACCACCTCATATACAAAGGAAAGAACTTAGTCCATAAAAAAACAAAACATAAATTTTGATGAAACAGTTAAATGTAGGTCACTTCATTTTGCCAAATATTTGTTTTTTTACTCATGTGATGATGTAAGATTATATTTAGAGATGAAATTCTCTGGCCTTTTGATAATGAGTGGGGAGTGGGATGGTTAGAAATGAGTGGGGAGTGGAGTGTAAGATGTATAGTATCGACCATAAATAAGTACACCCCTAACAACATTTTATACAATAGTTAATTTTCTTCTAAACCAAAGATACCAGAATTTTATCATTTAAAGTGGAACATTATGCAAATAAAACAGATATTATTAGGTATTAGGTACAACATTAAAACTTTGAAAGCAAAAATATGAATATGTAACAATCCAAAATAAATACACCTCTTATATATATCATTGCAATTTTATTTTTGGTTACAAAGTTTCAATCAATGCTGTAGAGTTTGGTAATGGATAATGGCTGACTTCTGATTTAGGTCGGAAAATTAAAACGGAAAGTTTTTTGGTAGTACCCAATGACAGTTTAACTACAGTCTATGAATTGACATTTTGCGAATTGGGTTACGGTTTTAGGGGATTAAGGTTGTTTTTAATTACGTATTGCTTAAAAAAAATAAACAACAAAAAACCCAAATTACTATACATTTAATGTTGAAAAATATATTTTTAAACTAAGTTTAATTGAAATTATACATTGCAATACTAACACAAACAACTGTCTCAATAATAAATTCAATAATTAATTTCAATGGTTAAACTATCATTGGGTACCACCAAAAAACTTTCCGTGTTAATTTTTCCGACCTAAATCAGAAGTCAGCCTGGATAATACCTAATAATGTGTATTTTGATTGTATAATGTTCCACTAGAAATAATAAAATCCTAGTATCTTTTGTTTAGAAGAAAACTAACATTTTATAGAAAAAATTGAAGGTGTACTTATTATGGAGGATACTCTATTTATAGTGATTGGTCTAGCATTCTCAGTTGATTTTTTTATTTGAGGTTATTGTTATTTAATCACATTAGTTATATAGAGCTTTGTAAATGGAGTTCAGAACTGTTTGAATTGTGCAAATATCCCTAGAGGTTCAAAAGTTATGAGAATTTAAAGCCCCGAAAGGGACAACTAAATTTGAGGTTTTTTTTCTTTCAAAATCCAAATTTTCAAAGCAAATCACTGACGGTATACAATCGTTTTTATTTTACACATTATATATGAAAATAATTCTAAGGATGTCTCCAATTAGGTATATAGTGCTTTTTTTTTTTGGTTATCTTATATTTTTTGAATAAATTGCATTTAACTTTGGTCTATTGTAGTTTCACTCCCAAAGGTCGGAAAAGAAAAAAAAAATTAAGTGTAAAATTTCAAGAATATTGATAAAGATTAACCACTTTGATTTTACAAAAAAGATAACACAGAAAATTTAACCGTGGAACAAAATTTGTATATAGTGTTTTTGGCCGCTTGAAGCAAAAATACCGTTTTAACTCGCTGTAAAAAAAAAAAAAAAAAGAATAAAGTCACATAAAAATTACATATTTAGAAAGATTATTTTATTTTCTTTCCAACCATATAATTATTTTAAAGATTAGATCAAGAATAATCAAGAAATTGCGAATTAAAGCTATTGTGGTTGGAAATTTAACGAGTGCTGGGCGTTTGTTTACAAATAAAAAAATGACAAAATTTTAAGTTTTTTTTTCTGTAAAATTCAAACTTTGACACAAAAGCCTGACAGTTAACCATCATGTAAATATTACATATTATATATCAAAATAATTCTGAGAGTATTAAGGATATAGTGTTTTTTTTTTTTTTTAGCTTATACTTCTTGAAAGAACTTGCGTCAACTTTCGTTGGTAGTGGTTTCGCTTCTGAAGGTCGAAGAAGAAAAAAACAACCTATACGATATAGTATAAAGTGTCTACTAATTAAGTGTTCAATTTCAAGAATATTGATAAAGATTATCCTCTTTGATTTTGCAATGCAAACTGACTAAAATTTAGGCTAAAAAAAAAATTCATATTTTTTGTATTTGACTTTTCGAAGGAAAATAGGGTTTTAAATCGCTGTAAAAAAATAATTCAATTGATAAAAACCCATGAAAATTACATATTTAGAAAGATTATTTTCTTTTCTTTCCAACCATATAAATATTTTTAAGATACTCGAGAAATTGCAAATTTTACTGATTAAGGTCACAAATTTGAAAATGTCCTCATTTATCAGCTAACTGCTTGTAATGCTAGATTAGTCTGGCACATGGTCACTTATTTATGGGTCATACTCTATTTATAAAGTTTAGTCTATAGAATTTGCTGAGTCCCTCATGAAGGCTGACTATGCCTGGTCATCTAATGCGAGCAAATAGGTGATCTCCAGCCAGTCACGGTTCCAGTGGCACAATCTGTAGATACGAGGGCCAATATTTCATTCAAGATCCGCCCTAACTGTCATTAGCCACAACCTTTTTTCCAGTCTGGAGAGTGGTGTGGACCAATTGCTTCAGGGATGTATTCTCCAGGTTTGACGACAAAGAGCATGACCAAGCCAGTGCAGACATTTCGTAACCATGGCTTGCTGAACCAAGTTGATTTTGCACCAAAGACACACAGTGGCATTTGATAGGAAATAATGCCACTGGAATCAAAGGACTTAAGGCATTTCATCATTACTGTTTATGCAATAAACAGTAATGATGAAATGCCTTAAGTCTGTGGAGGACTTCAACTCATGGTGCAAGCATGCAATAAAAATGACAGGCAAGCTTGGTGATTGTCGTGTGACTTGCACAATAAAAAATAACAAACAAAAAAAAAAAAAACTTTCATATATTTTCTTTCTTGCTTTTTTTCTTTAATCATTTTTTCCCAATTAAAACAGTTCCTGGTACAATGATCTCTTTTTATGATGATTTTCTTTTACGGACAAACCTCTGAGGTTTGTGGGAATGAATAATAAAATTAAAATAAAAAAATAGCAATCTCCCAGGAGCCCTCAGATAGGAAAAACCATCTGGGCATGCACAGAGAAAAAGACCCCCTTCCTGGTGCCAAGAAGAACCCTCGGCCATTCCAAATGCAGACCTTACTGGGAATACATGTTATTGACTGGTTCACAAGAGAAAATCTCCTCTCTATGAAATAACTATGGACCTAGGAATAAACTCTAAAACCTAAAAGTATATTTTGTCTTTGTCTCATTTCTCTTCCTTAATTCCTTTTCAGCCTGAGAACCGAGGAGAAAGAAACCTACATATATTTGGGGTTTAAGAAAAGAAATTAGCAACAACCAGTGAACATGCACCCAAAAACAACCAAAAGCCTAAACCCCACATAAAATCACATCCTACCCCAATACTCAATTTTTTTTATAAACACATTTTTCTATTTAATCCATAGATGGGACCCTAACAGGTACTACCACTCCGGTCAGAGTGGACCAGTGAGCAATGGTGATGAAGAGGTACTCCACATTCCCCAAACCTCCAGAACTCGAACCTCACCATCAGATCGAGTTTAACATCATTCCCAGGACATGAAGACCCTCAGCTACCGCCTTCTAGCACCCATATGATGAAAAGGGTTGGGGCTTGCCATAAGGGCAATAGGGTTTGGGCAATCATATAAGTGCTAGGGCTTGACATCGGCTGCTCATCCACCAGGATTCCGTCCTTAAGCATCACGGGTCACCACCCACGGCCAACAGGTGGCCCCATTGGGGGGTTCTTACTCCTCTGCAGAGATGCAGGCAGTGTATTCTAAAGCCCCAGTTATAAAAATGGCCTAATGACACAAAATCGAAAAAGGGTGCCTTAAGGTAATATGGTCCAATATTTTTTGTATCTTTAGCTAGAATTTTTTGTATCTTTATCCTTCATAAAATATAAATATAAATAAACTTTTGTGTTAAATCTGTGTTGTTATTTTTAACATTACTTGCATTCATAATAAAAATATTTAAAGCAACAGTAAACATTTTACTATTGCTTATTTTACTAAAATAAGCCTAAAAGTAGATTTGTCTATTTTACAAGGACCGGCTAAATAAGCCTAAAAGCAGGTTTGTCTATTTGACCAGGACCGGCTAAATAAGCCTAAAAGCAGGTTTGTCTATTTGACCAGGACCGGCTAAATAAGCCTAAAAGCAGGTTTGTCTATTTGACCAGGACCGGCTAAATAAGCCTAAAAGCAGGTTTGTCTATTTGACCAGGACCGGCTAAATAAGCCTAAAAGCAGGTTGTCTATTTGACCAGGACCGGCTAAATAAGCCTAAAAGCAGGTTTGTCTATTTGACCAGGACCGGCTAAATAAACCTAAAAGCAGGTTTGTCTATTTGACCCAGACCGGCTAAGTAGCCTCTTCCAATAATTTTTAACTTAGTCATATTTCCTTCCCAATCTGCAACTACTGAATAATATTTTGGACCATATTACCTTAAGGCACCCCTTTTCGATTTTGTGTCATTAGGCCATTTTTTTCATTTACACCGTCAATATCGGGTTAGGGTTAGGGGTTAGGTTACAACCCCTAACCCTAACCCCTAACAAACAACCAGATATTGACGGTGTAAACGAAAAAAATGACCTAATGACATGAAATCGATAAGGGGTGCCTTAAGGTAATATGGTCCAATATTTTTATGTTGTCAGCATTTGCATTGAATGTTTTTTTGTTAATTCTCTAGATTCTTGATATATAGTGCAGAAATGGCATGGAAAATTGTTTTTTTTTTTTTTTTTTCACTCCTTCCTAAACAGAAGAATGAGATCATTATTGAATGCTTTTTTTTTTTTTCTTAACAACAAGGACCGAGCGGGTTAATGATTTGTCAAATTGTAACTTAAAGCTAAAAATATTTCATTGGTACCGTGTTTCTCCAAAAATAAGACGGCGTGGAGTGCTTATATTAATTTTCACTCCAAAATATAACGCTAGGGCTTATTTTCAGTGGATGTCGAGTGATTGATATTTCTTCCGTCTGTCTGCCGCTCTCAACTAGGGCTTATTTTAAGATCATCCTGAAAAAAATCACGAGAGGTCTTATTTTGCAGGAAACACGGTAGAAATTAACATATGTTCAATTTCAGTTTCAATTTATAATAAATTGGCTTAATTTTTTCGTGGTCACAGAAAAAAGTCACAATTTTGGCTAGGAAAAAAAAAAGTTACAATTAATTTATGGTGGCCGGTTTCGGCTAAGTTTTGTTGAGAAATGTGTTTTTAATTCCAGTGAGACGTAAGGAATTTATGATAAATTCCTTAGAGTAGAGTAAACATTTTTGGTTTAAGATTCGTTTTGTTTGTTTTTTTCTGTAACTTTAAAAAAAAATTTTTTTGCTTGGATACAATTTTTTTACCATTCAAATAAAATGTATAATATACAAAATGCATTTAATATAGAAGATTTTTTTAAATTACAAAATAATACACATTCTTCCTCTGAAAAAAAAAATGTCATTTCTTGAATTTTTTAAATTAAAAAATTATTAAGAAAATGATCGATAATAAAAAAAAAAAAAACATCTCTTTCAGTTTCACCTTAATGAATAATGTCATTTAGTTCGACAAATTTTCTGTGCTTACTTTGGTCTTCATGTAACCAAACAAAAAGACAAAATCAACCTGGAAAGTTTTAATTTCTTGGATGTAAATGAAAAAAAAAATGTTTTGCTTGTTAAACATTAAGATTCCTTTAATGTCAATAATGTAAGTTTTGGTTTTTGAGGGAGCGAAAAAGACACACCTCCACGAAAACAATATTCATTTGAAAATTCTAACAATTTCATTTTGTCTTCCGTAATAATATTTTGTTGTTCTTAAGTTAAAAGATATTAAAGAAAATTGTTATTATTTAATTGTTAAAAGAGAGAAGACATTCAAACAAAGTGGGTTTCAAAAATATTCTACTTGAAGCTTTTTTTAGCAACATCTTTTTTACCCTTAAAATCTTAAAAGTTTTTATCTGAAATTAAAAATAATGAAATATACTTTCTTATTAAAATCAGTTTTATACACAAATCGTAAAGTAAATAATTATCATCACTGTAATTTGGTAGACTGTGAATTCTATTTTATTTTTATTTTTATTTTATTTTTCGTTTTTAAACAAAAAAGCATTTTAACAAGAAAAAAAAATCTTTTCATGACATAACAAAAAATGACAATTCATTCAAAGATTTGGATAGTCAACGTATTGTTACTATTATTATACTGCACCAAACTCAATGCGATATTTTTTCATTCATTGTGTTATCTACATAAGAAGAAATAAAATGACATATCAGCATGTTTTTACTAATTACAAATAAATACATAGTGAAATAAAAAAAAATATCATCACAATAAGTGTAGTAAAATAATCTCATCTGAATGTTATTACCTGTTGTTAGCAGAAAAGCTTTGGATAACGTTGAAGTGGCTTTGATGAACTTTTGATCTATAATATTAATAATAATAATAACACTGCGACAGGAAAGAGAGAGAGAGTAAGTAGTAACAAAGAGAAGCAAGTACAACAGTTTTTTCCTTTAAGAATTAAACAACAGCATCAACATTCGTAGCATATAAACATTACACGCTTACTTCCCTTTAACTCTACCGGTGCTCTATGACAAAGGGTCCCTGATTGTAAAAGTGTCCGCGCGTAGCAGAGATTTGGTATGTATTTTACCCACTGCATCCGTCACGTAGAGGACGTGACACAAAGTCAATTTTTAAGCGGAGTAAACGAGAGATTTCGAAAACTGAAACTTTGTTACAAAACCACGTTTAGTAACCAACGTACGAACTCAGACAATGGGTTAATATATGAATCGCTACGACAGATTCATTATACTGGTGCTAATCAATGCATTGCATAAGTGCAGTGCAGTAATGATAAGTTTGAAAGCTTTTGGCTGCAAGATCTATGATACAACCTTTGACTCTTTGGCACAATTGTACAGTTGTAGTCCCATTTTTGACGTCATTAACTTTTTGTAGAGTCTCCCCCACCCATAGACTTTCACTGATGCCAACTGTTATTCATTCACCTACCTTAATTTTCTTGTGTCCTGGGTATGACGTTAAACAGTAATTAATGGTGAAGTTCCAATTCTGGAGCTCTGGGGAGTACCCCTTCATCACCATAGTTGCTGCCTTGTGCCAAATCTAAACTAATTTTAGTTTTGTTTTCATCAGTTGTTTGGTTGGATTTTATGGCATGTCAACCCTTGTTAGGTTATTTTATGCCGAAAGCGTTTTTTTCTATTCATTCTTGATGAATATTGAAAATTCTTTATTTGAATTCAATTTTTTAAACACATTTTTGTTTAATCATTTTCTTCTATTTAACCCATAAATGAGACCCTAACAGGTACTACCACTCCAGGTCAGAGTGGACCTGGGAGTAATGGCGACGAAAGAGTACTTCACACAACCCAGAGTTCCAGGATTAGAACTTCACCATTAGATTCAATTTAACATCATATCCAGGACACTAAGACCCTCAGCCACCGCCTTGTAGCACATATATGATAAAAAGGGTTGGAAGTTTGCCATAAGGGCCATAGTGTTGGGAAAATCATATAGGTGCTAGGGCTTGATGTGACCAGCCGATTGATCAGAGGAGGCCTCTCTGAGCACCCATCTAACCTAAATAAGGTCCAAAGTGGAGTGTTGCATCACACCAGGTTTCCGTCCTTAAGCATTACGGGTTGCCACCTATGGCCAACAGGTGGCCCCATTGAGGAGGGCTCTGATTCTCCAGCCATGAGCTGACAGGGTGGCAGGTCTCCCCAGGATCTTATATGGGGTCAAATTGGGTTGGGTTTTGTCTCTACACTGGCTAGGGAGACCCCCTTTCTCTCTCTGGATTCCATATTGTGTTCTTTAATCTGGAAACAACGACATTTTCGGTGTGCACACTTCTATTCCACCAATTACCTTTTCACTCGATACATTCTTAACCCACACATGCAGGGGTGGTGGTGCTATTTAACCCATAGCAATAGTATTAGTCCAAACGCTTTAAGAGCCTTGTGTGCCCTACTATTTAGCCATAGCTGGAGGGAGAGTAGTTGGATTCATACCTTTCCCAAAGTTATTAGTGCTATGTTAAATGCAAACAGACACATCCAGGATTTGAACTCAGGTCAATGAGTCCATGTCCTACAACTCTAACCATTGCACCATGTACCTCCATGAAATTATAATATAGAATTATCTGGTCTCCTTTGGTTCTTCTATTGGGTCATATTAGGTCAGGTTTTGTCTCTTCACTGACTGGGGGAGGGGTCTTTCTCTGGGGCAGTGATGGAAATACACGTCTTCTATATTCAGGTTGCTTAACTAACTTTTAATTCAACTTTCTCAGCATCACCTGGTCATGTGATCTTCTAAGCCAATGAGAAGCCCTGTTCCAGATGACCCTGTTGCCATTCAAAATATATGATATCTATTTTCCATTTTTTTAAATTACTCTACATTAATTACAATTAAGATATATCACTAGGGTTTCCAGTCCTGCATATTGGATGTCTGCCTGCAATTTACCATTCTAATTGTATATATCATTTTAATTTTATATATATTTACCCACTCCTCTGCACAAGTAGGATTTGACAGATGGTTGATTTCTTAAGCTGATTTAAACAGGTTTTCCTTCTTGATTTTAATTTTATAATTTTCTACTAGAAATAAAATCCTGGTATCTTTGATTAGAAGAAAATTAACTTTTATTTAAAAAAAATTGTTAGGGACATACTTTTTTATGGGTGAGGGCATCACATTGTTATGTAATGGTTAGCAAGCAAGTCTTGCATATTCATTACTACTGAATAGCTAGTTTGACCCTCACTGGATGCCTCAAACTTGTGACCTTGTGTTACATCCTACCTGTAGTGAATGGGCTGGTTAAGAAGGGGCGTCCTACTGTGGAATAATGGTTTGCAAGCTATTCTCACAAATCCATTACTAATGAATAGCTAGTATGATCCTCACTGGATACCCCATACTTGCGACCTTGTATCACATCCTATCCATCGCGAACATGTTGAGTAAATACCTACTTATATATGAATCATGCTATAAATTACATTTCTTGCAACCCCCACTCCCCACTCCCCACTCTACACACCTCACTTATTACCAGAAGGCAACACTTAGCTACTATTTTATTTGTTAGGGGTTAGGGTTAGGGGTTAGTTTTATAAAAAAAATTTTAAATCTAAAAATCGTCTGCAAAAACAACCGGATATTGACAGTGTAAATGTCCTTTCTTAATCGAGATCAAAAAGGGGTGCCTAAAGGTCATATGGTCCCTATTTTTTACCAAACTCTACTGCATTGATTGAAACTTTATAACCAAAAATAAAATTGCAACAATATATGCAAGAGGTATACTTATTTCGCATTGCTACATATTCCTATTTTTGCTTCCAGAGTTTTGATATAGAGTTTGGTAATAAATAATACCTAATAATATCCATCTTGGTTGCATAATGTTCTACTATATACAAGGTGTGTTTTGTACTTTTTGGCACACCTTGTATTCTGAAAAAATTAACATTCCATTGATTGTTCATTTTTATCTTGGTAAATACAGCTTTAATCTCGATACTTTTATGACACACCTTGTATGATAAAATTCTGGTATCTTTGTTTTAGAAGAAAATTTTTAGGGGTTGTTATATACTTATTTATTAGTGATACTATACATCTTACCACCCCACACTCCTCCCCCCACTCCCCACTCATTATCAGAAGGCAACAGAAACTCATCTCTAAATATATATTAGATCATCACATGAGTAAAAAGCACAAATATTTGGGAGAGTGAAGTGACCTAGATTTAACTGTCTGTTTCATCAGAATTGATGTTTTTTTAGTGGACTAAATTCTTTGCTTTGTATATGATGTGGTGGTGGTATCTATCTATCTCTCTCTCTATCTCTCTCTCTCTATATATATATATATATATATATATAGATAGATAGATAGATAGATAAATTAGTGTATCTATTGATACACTAATACTAAATAAATGGAAAGGAAAGATGCGATAAATAAATACGAACAATATATATATATATATATATATATATATATATATATACTAGCAGCGGCTACCTGGCTAAGCCCGGGTAGTGGAGATAAAAAAACATGGTTTAATAATCGTTTGCAGATCTATTACTACTGAGTTCGGTCCTCGCAGGATGACCCATAAAAATCAACACGTAAAAATGATCTTAATTTAATCCTGCCTGAAATCAGAAAATTTTCTTTTCGTCAGATTTGAGGGAATGACATCATATGGCTAAACTTGCAAATTGGTCGGAAAATGAAAACATATTACAGGTGACCTAGAAAAAACAGAACCCAAATTATTTATTTATATTCCCATTAAACTAACCCTAAACCCCACCCGTTAGGGGTGGAGTTTAGGGTTAGTTAGCCAAATTAACCCCTAAAACCCCATAGTTAAAATTAACAGTTTTATCATAAAATTTGTGGGTTCTGTTTTTTTTTCTGGAAAAACAGAACACAAATTATCTATTTATTTTCTCATTAAACTAACCCTAAACCCCCCAAGTTAAAATTAACAGTTTTATTACAAAATTTATGGGTTCTGTTTTTTCTGGGTCACCGTAATTTTTCGACCGATTTGCAAGTTTAGCCCATCACATAATGATGTAGTAAGAAATTTTAATTCAATGATTAACTATATTTTTTAAATAAAATATAAATAACACGATTTGCTAAACTTCAAATTAATATTTGAAAAAGAAAAAAAAAGAATTAAATAAAGTAATCAAATTTATGTAAAACGATAAATAATCTTTAAAAAAAATAACATTATTAATTTAAAACATAGCCAATCGAATATAGTATACTTTACTATAATAATTATAGTAAAGTATACTATATCATAAATTTGATAACAATTTGAGTTTTCGGGTATTTCCATGAAATGTATTAGGTAATCTAATGGTATTATCTCTTGCACACTGTTCTACATTAGTATCATGATTTTATTTTTATTTCTAATATTAAAATAAATAAATTAACGCGATTATGAAAAATAAAAAAAAGGTTTTGTTTACAATTGATGAACGACGGGAATTTATAAAACAAAGTTGATTTGTTGCTAAATGTTTTCGTTTGATTTATTATTTAATTCGCTGTAAAAAAATTCAATGTATGAAAAGACATACTAATTACATATTTAGAAAGTTTTTTTTTCTAACCAAATAAATATTTTTAAGATAGAAACAGAAATATGCAATAAATAAGATTTGATTTTATGTTAAAATTTTAGTATGAAAAACTATACTACGAATTCTAGGGTGACTGAAGCAAAATATAATTTTTTTTAACTCGCTGTAAAAAATAATTCCATTGATAAAAACTCAATCAAATTATATATTTAGAGAGATTATTTCATTCTCTTTCGAACCATATAGATATCTTAAAGAAGATTGAACTGTAAATAGGCGAGAAAAAAGATGGACCGTTATTCTTCTTTCAAAAATGTTTTGAGTTTCACTGGATATATTTAATCATATTGTTCTAAGAATCCCCTTTTTTAAGCGATTACGCTTGAAGGATTTTTTTCAAAAACTTTTTCGTGTGTAAGACTATTTTAAATTCAGTTTTTGTAATTGCTAATTCGCATATTAATTCAAATTTGATTTGCTGATTAAAAATGGATATATTTTATTCTAAGAAATATGAAAGTATTTGTAAAAATATTGAGAAAAAGGCTTTCATTTTTCTTTTTTACATAAACAAACGCATTCAACACCGCAGTAGAAATAGAGCGGACATAGGCAAAGAGGCAGCAGGGTGGGGTTTGCGTACTGATTGTAGCTGGAATATCAGCAGTAGCAGCTATTTTATAGATTTCAAAAAATCGTTTGATTTTTGCTTAATTAATTAATTATATCCCTTAATCAGTAAAAATCAATAACCAAATTTGGAGTGTTTCTTGGTTAGAACAATATCAATGTGTATGCAAGATTTTAAATCTGAGTGACCTCCCGTTTTGGAGTTATAAATCGACAGGTACATACCAAAATCTCTCCTTTATATATTAGATATATATGTGTGTGGGTATATATATATATATATATATATATATATATATATATATAGAGAGAGAGAGAGAGAGAGAGAGAGAGAGAGAGAGAGAGGAAACTGGGCTCATTTATTAAGTAACCGTCCAAAACTGAAAGTGAATCTAATAGCACAACTGGAGTTTGAACTAGCTTACTATATCGTTGCAGTCCAGCATGTTAGTCACTATGCCATGGGGGATCCCCCTCGCCCAATTGGCAAAGAAGTAGGACCATTGTCAATTCCTAATATAGGGTTTCTCAAACTTTTTATTTGATGCAACCCTTTTAACCAAATTTAATTTCCAATCATCTCAAAATAAATTAATTGAATATGTATTTACCCAACCTCTCCTCACAAGTATTGTATGCTGAACTATATTCACTTGTATGACTCCAATATGAGGGAGTGGTAAATTATATCACAATTTATACCTATGTTGTTGGCAAAAGTGGATCCGAATCAAAGTCTTTTAATGGAAATCATTCTGGTTGGTTAGATAATACAATTAATTTACCCATCTCAATCGGAAATGGTGCATTGAGCCTCTTGTGCACTGATTTCTTGATGATACCCACAAAGTAGATCCAGACAGAACATAAATAAAGTCTTGTTATTGGTGAATGGTAAATTTCTTGCATATGTAAATGTGTATGAGTAATTTTTTGAGTGGATTAGATGTCCTTGAATATGTGTTTGTTTATATTAGTAATTTATGTGGTAGAAAAGATCAGAGTTCTTCCAGTTGAATATTGTCTCCAAGTTGTCTGCAGGCAAAGTGAGTTTTGGTTGACACAGAAAAGGAAGAATTGGTATGTGGCTGAGATAGTGTATCAGCTGTTTAGACATTGCAAATCCTTGTGACTTTGGTAGTGAAATGGGGAGTGTATGATAAAACAGATTTTGGCTTTATTTATACCTCCAGCATGGGCAAAAGTGGATCCAAATCAAAGTCTTTTAGTTTTAGTGGGAATGATTCCAGTTGGTTAGATAATACAATTAATTTGCCAAGCTCAACTGGAAAGAGTGCGTTGAGCCTCTTGCACACAAACAAACTTTCATCAGATGGCTTTTAGACTTTAAAGTGTTAATTTCCTGTAGACTCACACAACTTAAATGATTTGTATGTTTTAAACAGGTCATATGTGAAAGACATATCACTAGTGACCATTACATCCAATTAGGCATTTTGCTTGATGTACAATATCTGGCAACTAGTCAACATGATCCAATTATTTTTATTCTCTTGTTATACTCCCTCTAGCTATGGGTAAATAGTAGGGAGGATTGGACTCTTTAACCTTGGTTAGGCAACCAGTCTAGAAGGAAAACTTTGATTTCAAACCTGTTATACTCCACTTAAGAAATTGACCATATGTCACATCCTACTCGTTGGTAAATATATATATATATATATATATATATATATATATATATATATATATATAATAACTTATAATGGCAAACTAATACATTTACTCCTTGTAGGCCCCCTATGTTTTTTCACCCTGTGAAAATGTCATTCACTCCTAGCAATCTAAGTTGACCAATTTGAGAAGCACTGGTATAAAATATAAAAATTAAAATTTCTAATGCCTAATAAAAAAAGAAAAATGCTGATGGAACAGCAAAATTTGTGAAAATATCGTACATATCAACTATATTTTATGTCTCATTTTGCCACCCGAGGGAGGGAGTTTTTTTCTCTTATTTTCTAAGCATTAGCAAAAATTCAGGGGAGGCAATTACATGCGTATGAGAGTGACTTCCCTTCGCAACATGGCGTCAGTTTAGTAACTGTGGTTGTCGAAGAAATCAAATAAAGGTAATTGAGTTTAAATAATTTGTTTTATTTGAGTAAGAAAACTGTTTATGAAAATAAGATTCAGTAAATATCTTAAAATTTGAATATTTTTGCTTAAACAGTGCTAAAAAATTCAGTTTAGTGTTTTTGTGAACACATTAATTTGAGAACAACATAAACGACGGAGAAGTTTAGTATTGTACTAAAAATTTAAAAAAAAAACTATTGAGACTTTTCTGTATTAAAATTAATGTAACACTTACTTTTTTAAAGGAAATTTTTTTACTTTACTTAAGAACACATGCTTAGAGTTCATTAGGGTTCGATTGTAGAGTTATTTAACGGCAACGCAAAAAGTACTGATTATTACACTTATTTAACGAAAGAAAATAGGTACTTGAAATTAAATAAAAAGTTTGTCGTTTTTAAAAGTTTTGCAGGATTCACAATAACAGGATGAAAATGAGGAGAAATACCTTAATGCGTCGTTAAGGTTACGTATAAAACACTGTATACGTAACCGATTTTTTCAACCCTAAGATTTTTCACTCACTATTACTGCATCACGATTTTTTATTATCTATAAAGAACAGTGCATTGTAAAAAGAAATTTTCGTTTAATATTTTTTTTTTTTTCTTCGTTTGTGTTTGTTTATGTTTACATAGGAAAAAAACAAACAACGTCTCTAATTATTCACTGATGTAATCTGACTACAACGTTTCGGTCGTTTTACCCCCCGGCTTTCATTTGGTGTCTGTTGTAGGCCCCTATGTCCCTATAACTTCTGGGAATTTATTATTCAATCCATGGGAGTTGATTGTCCCATTCTGCTGCCTATGGACAACTTGTATTTTCTAGAGCAGCGGTTTTCGCACATGTAAATAAATCCAATGAAAAATGAAAGTTTATTGATGTCAATAAAGTTTTTAAAATTATATTTTATAAGTAGCATTGATTTTAAAGTCTAACTAATTTTTGTCTGCTATAGTAAAAGAAAAGTTTTTTTTAAAAAGTCGGCAGAGTGGCCCGTTGTCCGTATCACAAGGGAGTCTATCCCCTTTTAGCTAGCACTAGACCAGGGAAATTGTTTTTGTGTCTGAGGTAGGGTGACACACCTACCAACAGCTCCCCAATTTCCCACACAGCTCCATGTTGTGCTACTCATGATTGAGTTGGTGAAGACTGGTATTGAACCCGGAACCTTGTGGTTCCTAGACAGATGCTCTACCAACTGAGCTAAACTAGCCCTATAAAAACTAATAATATTGATGGACAGAATACTGAAGAATTGTAGAAAATTGATAGTTGATTGAATATATAATTTCCTCGTTTGGTATGAATGTATGAACAATCCATGACAAAGTGATAACAAGGATATATTATTGCCTGAGCAAACTTAGGCTGACTTCTGATTTAGGTTGGAAAATTAAAACGGAAAGTTTTTTGGTGATCCCCCATGACAGTTTAACTACAGTCTATGAATTAACATTTTGCGAATTGGGTTACGGTTTTAGGGGATTATGTTTGTTTTTAATTACGTATTGCTTAAAAAAAAAAACAACAACAAAAAACCCAAATTACTATACATTTAATGTTGAAAAATTATTTTTTTAAAACTAAGTTTAATTGAAATTATACATTGCAATACTAACACAAACAACTGTCTCAATAATAGATTCAATAATTAATTTCAATGGTTAATTAAATGTATAGTAATTTGGTTTTTTTGTTGTTTATTTTTTTTAAGCAATATGTAATTAAAAACAACCTTAATCCCCTAAAACTGTAACCCAATTCGCAAAATGTTAATTCATAGACTGTAGTTAAACTGTCATGGGGGATCACCAAAAAACTTTCCGTTTTAATTTTCCAACCTAAATCAGAAGTCAGCCCAAACTTAATAGAAAAAAATACGAACAAGACAAGATATAAAAAAGAGTTTATATATATTTGTATAAGAGAAATGTCCTAATAGGAAATAATCTTTTAGCAGATAAAATCTTGAAGCTGCTGGAACATGTACAGTATAAATATATATATTCACCAACCCCTTCCACACAAGTAGAATGTGACACATAATCATTTTCCTTAACTGGTTACCTAACCAAGGTTAAAGAACCCAGTCTATTTACCCATAGCTGGAGGGAGAATAGTTGGATGCTTACCTTTGCCAAAAGTATTATCCCTATGTGAAATGCAAACAGCCTCGTCCAGGATTTGAACTCCGCTCACTGTGCCTATTTCCTACAATGAGTCCATTTCCTATGTATGGTATAAATATAAGAACAATTCATGACAAAGTGATGATAAGGATATCTTATTGCCTTAGCAAACTTAATAGAAGAGAATACAAACATAGCAGGAGATACATAGAAGAGCTTATACATAGTTGTATAAGAGAAATGTCATGATAGGAAGATAGTTTTTTAGATGATAAAAGTCTTGACGCTGCTGATAAAAGAGTAAAGTATGAACACTTACATGTTGAGCATATTTTCGCGTGCCATGCAACACAAAATACTGGGTACTCAAAGCCCCTTTCCTTTATGAGACAGTAGATACATCTGGAGAAACTCTCGAGGCTAGAACATGAAAAGGAACTTTTAACTTAGCAACTTCCACTTTTATATTGGTGCTTGCTATGCCACTTAGTGCCTACCTGCAGACACAGGAGATAATTACCTTTGTGTCCCCCTAGCATCAAAAAAGAGAAGCATGGCAAGTAAGGAATGTAATCCCTACAAAAGTATTCTGCAGCCACTACACTTAGGAAGTTTTTCATAAATATATGTAGAAGAACAATAGTTTGAATATATCATTTCCTTGTATGTGAAAACAATTTACGACAAAGTGGACTCAGAGCTTCTGTCTAGGAACCACAAAGTTCCTGGTTCGATACCAGCCCTCGCCAACTCAGCATATGAGTAGCACAGGGATCTCTGTGATAAAGGAGCTGATGGTAGGTGTGGCATTCCACCTCAGATGCAAAAACAATCTCCTCAGTCTAGTGCTAGTGAAAAGTGGATAGATTCCCTCGCTGTCTGGCTGATACTGACTTTAGGCCACCCCAACGACTTTTAATAACAAGAATATCTTATTACCTGAATAAACTTAACAGAATAAAATAGAAAGTTGATATGAGATATAAGGATGAGCTTATACAGTGTTGTATGAGCCAAAATTCCTTCTATGAAAGGGAGTCTAGTAAAGAAAGTGTTGAGTCTTTGATATGTAGCTGGTAGAAAATGAAAGTGTAAAGACTTACATGTTAAGCATGTTATTGTGTTCATGCAACATGAGGTTGCTGGGGATGCAAAACCCCCTTGTCCATGGACAGGAATGCAACTGTTGTTACTTCTGTCAAGGCTGGAAGGTAAAAGAGGGTTTTGACTTTACACTTTTATAATACTGTCAGTCACACCACCTAGTAGCTATTTGCAGTCATCGGAGGTAATTACCTTTCATGTCCCCTAGTGTCAAATAGAACCATGGCAAGTAAAGAATGTAATCCCTATATAGAAATTATATACTCAACATTTTAAAGCAACATTTTAACAAGAATTAACACGAAAGAATTAACTGATATTAAGATATCCTCAAAGTGTGGACAACAAAATAAGAAAATTGTTAATAATTTTGATTGTTCGGACTGTTGTCCTCATCTTTATTGTGGTATGTATTCTGACATGGAATGATGGTACCTGTTAGGGTCCGATCGATGGGTTAAATAGAAAAAGATGAGTTTAAAAAATGTTTTTAAAAAAAAAGTACTCATCAAGAATGAATAAAACAAAATGTCTTTGGCATAAAATAACCCAACAAGGGTTCACATGCCATAAAATCCAATCAGTCTATACTTTTTCTTGTATATGTGTTTTGATAAATTCTCTTACTGTTTTTTTTTTTTTTTTTTTTCTTCTTCTCAGAATGGATGAACACGCATCGAATGAAGCCGTTCTAAGAAGGCTCCACTTGAACAGTGAAGGTTCGGACTCTTCACCTCATGATGAAAATCCCAGTGTTTTAATTTCTCCGGAGGAGACCAATCCCGCTCGGACAAATGGTTGTGAAAACGTAACATCTAACACCACCAACAAAAT
Source organism: Doryteuthis pealeii (assembly GCA_023376005.1). NCBI lineage: Eukaryota > Metazoa > Mollusca > Cephalopoda > Myopsida > Loliginidae > Doryteuthis > Doryteuthis pealeii. Next base: position 49,113,130 of record CM042164.1, on the reverse strand, counting down.
GGAGTGTGAAGCCATTGATTTGCCTTCTCCTTTTCCTCTTTCTTCACCTCCACCCACTGAAAGAAAACCCAAAAATGAAATGGTCACAGATATGCTCAAAAGACTTTCGCATTCTTCTGCCCATTTCAAACACCAACAACGAAACGAACCCGATCTCACACCACAAGAGAAATCTGAAATTGCCCGTTCTGTCTTTGAGAAAAGCCCTGCCATGTTTTTGTCGCGGTTCAAGAAGCATCTCACATGCGAGGATGTTGCTTGCTTTGAAGAATACATGGGCGACTATGAAATCGATTTCCACCTGAAGGAGATCCAGAGAATAAGCAGTGCCTCGTACAAGCGCAACAAAGTGAAAAATCGACGCTACAAAGCACTCATGCAGATGATGTCCCTGGGTGATGAGTATTTCACCGAGGAAGCGATGAAGGCTCGTGACCCTCTTCTTTATGAAGAGATGATTGGCAGGTACCTTACAAAAGAAGAGAGAAGCACAAAAGCTGCAGAGATCATGGCCAGAAATGAATTTATTCTCTCAGACTTTTTAATGAAGCATATTGCACAAATTCAGGAGAATAAACTTTATTACAATCTCAAAGATAAAGAGGTAAGTATATTGCTTGCTTTTTCTTTTTAATGAAACTATATAAAATCACTGAGGAGGAGGCGTTAAAAGAGTAATGTTTATTGTCATAGGAAATGGAGTTCAAATCCAGGACGCGACTGTTTACTTACTGCTTATAGCATTCACCCCGAGTTGGTTGAGCCGGCTCCAACCAATGAATTCACCTATGGTGAATTCATGGAAGGAGTAAAAAAAGGAACATGAAATTCACAAGTGGTCCCAATATCCTGGTCAGAGGAACAAGATGCCCTTTGCTACAGATTTTCCACAGACACAGTGACTAGTATGCCAAATGCCATTTATTCCTGATGCTGATGGAGACACCCTTTGGATTTTTGCTAGAGCCTCTTTGCCTAGGTTGTGGCTCTAATACCACTGAGTGACCTGTCCCTCTTGAGGGACTCTACCAGGAACTTAAGTTCCTGACAGCATGGCTCTGACACTACCAAGTTTACACTGCCTTGCCATGATGAGGAGAGGTTGGACTTTAGAAATAATGTGCTAGATGGCCATTGACTAAAGAGCTTCCTCCACCCTTTTACAGGTCTTGTTTTTTCGTTCTGCAGGGTGGCTAGACACCCTCCTCACCAGACAAAATCTGTTGAGTCACTGCTTTAGTCACTGATGATCCGACTATGAAACAGGTAGTAGGATGAGGCTGTTTGCATTTCACATAGTGCTAATACACTTGGGAAAGTTATGCATCTAAATATTATCCCTTCAGCTATGAGTAAAATTGTAAGGTAGACTGGGCTCTTTAACCTTGGTATGGCAATGGGTCTAGGAGAAGGAAAACAATGAATTCAAACCTGTTAAACTCCACTTAAAAATTGACCTTATGTCACATCCTGCTTGTGTGGAGGGGTTGACTAAACACAATATATATTATTATATTTCATTTATTTATTTTATTTATTTATTGAAGGCTATTGCAATGTGAAAGTAATTATCCAAGGTCTTATTAATTTCGAAATTAATAAGACCTTGGACAATTACCTAGATCAACACAGTATGGCAACCAGTCGAGGAGAAGGAAAACTTTGAATTTAAATAAATTATTATCCACTTTAACAAATTTACCATATATCACATCGTTCTTTTTGTGTAAATACATTTGGGAGGCACACTTAGCATAACAGGAAGGAAATGGAAGCTGTGACAAAACTAATCTTACTAAATAATTAGTTCAACAAGTTTTTTTTTGTTTTTGAAGAGTCTCAGTGATAACACTTTATATTCCAAGTAATTGTTTTAAGCCAAGGTTTAGATCAGCTAAAAACTTTTGTCTTTCAATAGTTCCTCTGAAAAACTTTGAACATATTTATTTATTTGAATAAAAAAAATCATGTTGAACTTTCCTTTTTTATTCATACTAAAAATTTTTAAAAAAATCTAATCCAAGGGAAGCAACTTACATTATAAGTATTAATGAGTTACTTCCCTTTTTATTGTGTTTGTAAGATCCCAACGTTGATCATTTTTCAGTAAATGTTTTGTTGTCTTTTGTTTGTTTGTTTGTTTTATAACCCAAGGATAGCTAGACAGCTATGGACACCAAATTTTCTGTGGTTACCAACAGGAGCATCCATTTTTTTAATTAATTTTTGAAAATTAAAACTTAAAATAATTAAACTTTTAAAACTTTTTTTATAGATGAAAAATTCTGAAAACTGAAGTTTTCATTGTGCGTTTCAATTTACAATGTAATTATAATTCTAAAATGGAGCCTTTTTTTTTGTCTATGTCAGATTAGCTAAACCAAATCTTTTTTTAACCATATAAAGCAGACATTCTCATATCCAGAAGCCAAAGTAAAATAAAAATAAAAATAAAAATAAAAAATCTATGACTTTTCCAAACACTGGAAAATAAAAGACTTTAAAAAAATGTGTTGTATTTACATTTGTAGATCAAAGAATGACCAACAGAGAGCCATAAACATTAACCTCTTAACGGTATTCATTAACTTATAAGTCCCCATCTATACATCTATATATATATATATATATTATAGGGAAAATACTTTTACTGAGGGTCTGTACCTCGTTAGAAGATTGTACCAAACTTTTTGTGCATTGAGTTTTCTTCATCAATTTTTTAAGATGATATTTCAAATGTAAACAAAAAAACTATTCATGAAATTAAAGAACATTGTAATACACAAAATCTTAGCAAATTCTTTTTAATATAAGGAATTTGCTAAATTATTTTCCTCTTACTCCCCAGTTCCCCCTTTCTCTCTTACTCCCCAATTCCCCCTTTCTCTCTTACCCCCCAATCCCCCCTTTCTCTCTTACCCCCCCCCCAATCCCCACCTTTCTCTATTACGCCCCCCCCCCCCCCTTTCCCCCTTTCTCTCTTACCCCCCCCCTTTCTCTCTTACCCCCAATTCCCCCTTTCTCTCTTACCCCCAATTCCCCTTCTCTCTTACCCCCCAATTCCCCTTCTCTCTTACCCCCCAATTCCCCCTTCTCTCTTACCCCCAATTCCTCCTTTCTCTCTTACCCCCCAATTCCCCCTTTCTCTCTTACTCCCCAATTCCCCCTTTCTCTCTTACCCCCCAATCCCCCCCTCTCTCTTCCCCTTTCTCTCTCCCCCCAATTCCCCTTCTCTCTTCCAATTCCCCCTTTCTCTCTTACCCCCCAATTCCCCCTTCTCTCTTACTCCCCAATTCCCCCTTTCTCTCTTACCCCCCCAATCCCCCTTTCTCTCTTACCCCCCAATCCCTCTTTCTCTCTTACCCCCCAATCCCCCTTTCTCTCTTACCCCCCAATTCCCCCTTTCTCTCATACCCCCCAATTCCCGCCTTCTCTCATACCCCCCAATTCCCGCCTTCTCTCATACCCCCCCAATTCCCGCTTCTCTCTTACTCTCCAATTCCCCCTTCTCTCTTACTCTCCAATTCCCCCTTTCTCTCTTACTCCCCAATCTACCCTTTCTCTCTTACCCCCAATCCCCCTTTCTCTCTTACCCCCCAATCTACCCTTTCTCTCTTACCCCCCAATCCCCCCTTTCTCTCTTACCCCATGGTTTTCTTAAAATCTTTAGTCCGGTCATGAACCGGATACTCCTGCTAATAGAAATATACTTTGATGCTACTAGGTTAAAATCCCACCTGTAGGGTGGGGTTTCAGTTAGTCATTAAAAATTCTGCAGATTTTTGCTGACCACATTTTTTTTTTTTTTTTTTTTTTTTTTTTTTTTCTTTTAGGAAGAATGTCACGAAGAAATGGATTCTGATACAGAAGAGGAAATAGGTAAAAAAATTTTTGTTGGTTGTAAATATTTCTTTTGTAGACAATTCACAGCATGATGTAATCTAATGTTTGGGGTTTCACTTTGTGCTAATACTCTTAGGAGAGGCATGAATCCATATATTCTCTCCACAGCTATGGATAAATAGTAGGTCAGACTGGTTTCTTTAACTTTGGTTTGGCAATCAATCTCAGAGAAGGAAAGCTCAGGATTCAAACCAGCTTTACTCTACTTAAAAAACAATCTTGTGTCACATCCAGTCTGTGATGGAGAGGTTGGGTAACACAGCTATAATTAATAAAATTGATAAGAGGTGTGTTATGACAATTATCATTATGGGAAATGGAATTGGCGGCCTGAGTTCAAATCCTGGATGGTCTGGATTCTGACAACAAATTTGCTTTAGGAGACTTCCTAACCAGATTTGACTAATGTACTTCTGGGTTACAATCCAAAAGGGAGAAATTGACATATTTAAAGACTTGCGTCACTGGGCATCCCTTATATTAATACACCATCTGGAAGAGACCTCTAACAATTATGAGGCTGCCTTACAAATTTTAAAGGATAATTACTGGGATAAGGAAGCAATTAGAGAAGTGACATTCTTTAATTTATTCCAACTTTCATCCCAAAACAATGATGATTTAGAGATGATTAAGGATTAAAATAAATAAAGATTAAAATAAGATATGAATTGGCAGAGCTGGACAAAACATTAGGGTACCGGTTTCTCAAAGAAGGTTCTGGAGGTGGAGCATTGGTGGCTCATATTATTTTTCGGAAATTACCTCACAGGCTTAAGGAAGAATTGGTGAGGTCTGTGGGGACGCCCTATCCCCCGTTAAGCTCTGTTTTTGACACAGGCATCAGAATCCTCAAATCCTGGGAAGCTATACAACCAGAAAGAAACCGAGGGTTTCAATGTTCACTGATTCCGGTAGAACCTCACAACTGGCAAGGAAGGAGGAGTTAATGACTCTGACAGTAGAGAACTTCCACAGAAGCAGATGTCCTGCAACTTCTGTCCATGAGAAGGGCATGCTTCAAAGGATTGTGAGGATTACATCACCTTTCATCAGAGAAGGAGACACTGTCAGGAGTAAGGGCTCTGTTACAGATGGTGCATCTGTAACAGAGCCCTCCAATCATTTTTACAGAAGTTGCCCAAGGAGGAAAGTTCCCAGGTGCCCTTGTAAGCGATGTTCCTCCTCTGACCATTCTACAGCCATGTGTCCCATGTCAGATCATCCAATAAGTGGTTATATTAATGCAGGATTCAGTGACCATCAATGTATCCTTCCGATAACCACCATCATTCTACGGCACGGGAACAAATCTGTCCAAGTAAGATGCCTGGTGGACACGGGAAGTCAAAATTCCTATTTCAGTGGAAGGATTGGATACGACCTTCATTGCGATCCAAGGTCTGTTCGTAGTGTCCAGATGGAGATTGTCACTTTCCTGGGTAAGAAATATTGTTGGTTTAAACAAATTACGATGGTTGTGCAATTTACATCAGGATTGGAGTGGCAGCTACCCATTTTGGTCAATGAAAATCTGGAATTGCACTATATGGTGAAACATCTGTTAGTGATTGTGAATAATCTCGAGGCACTAAATTATACTTTGGATACGAATCTGGGGAGGAACACTGACATGATGTTGGGGGGGGGGGTAGAATTGATCTTTTTCAATTCATTAAACCTATCAAGACAAATGCATGAATGGAACAGCTTGGCGGGGTGTGATACCCTTTGGCAATCAAAGAAACTTTATGTATCCACATCAAATCAAGTCGACCATCCAACTTAAAGAGTCAAATTATGCAGAGGTCTTGAGAACTATTGAATGTCCTGCTTCATTACTCAATAGCGTTCTTCATGCTAATCCTTCACATACAGATCCCTATACGGAAGTTTTTGAGAATAGTGCTGTAGATAGGGGACTCGAGTGGATATTCAGCCTCGAATCTTTGGGCCTTTCTGATGGAGAAGCTTTATCTGACTACGATACTCAGAAGATGGAGGAATTTATGACCAATATAGATTATAAGGATGGTCAATATTGGCATGAAGATAAACTGGTTTGGGTTAATTCTAACCATCACGTAGCCCTCAAAGTGTTGGATCGTGTAGTGAACAATTTGGAGAAGAAAGGGTTGTATGAAAATTACTTAAAAGTGTTTGCAGAGCAAGAAAGTGAGGGCATCATTGAACCATTCTTTTGTCCACCAAGCAGGTACGGGAGACATGTTTGGATTCCTCGTTGTCCAGTATTCAAGGATGAAACCACTACAGCCACAAAAATATGACCAGTATTTAATTGTTCGCTCAAAGTTGGGGGAGGAGTGTCCCTAAATGACGCAGCATATCCAGGTGTCAACTTAACTGGAGACATGCTGAACCTAACGCTTCTGTTCAGAACCAACAAATTTACTTTACTTGGGGACATCAGAAAGGCTTTTTTGATGATTAGGTTGTCCAGAGAGTCGGATAAAAACAAATTTTGCTTCTGTTTTTTAAGTGAGGTGAACATCTGATTAGTTACAGGTACACTACAATAATCTTCGGTTTTAATTAAAGTCCCTTTATATTGAACTGTATTCTGAAGTTCCATGCTTCTAAGTTTCCTGGAGATGAATGTAGCAGAATGCTAAGCTCGAATTTTTATGTTGACAATCTCATCAAGACAAGCAATTCTGAGGGTGATCTGAAGAACCTATACCGTCAAGCTAGGGACAGACTGCAGATGGGTGGATTTGATTTGCAATCCTGAGTTGCAAAGGAAGAGGAAACAAGATGGATCTTTAACTACTCACAATTACTCTTGGGAGAAAGTATTAAGGTACCAATATGATTCCATCAGTCTCAATCAGCGGATGTGTGACCCTGAACTGAAGACAAAATGCCTCATACTATCTGCTGCCTCCAGTGTATTTGATCCTTTGTCATTGTGTCCCCCAGTAACTAACAACGGCCGGATATTAATCAGAGAGATGTGGATAAAAGTTATTGATTGGAATGACCCCATTCCAGAAGAACTACAGCATAGACTTTTTAAAAGAACTTGCGTCAACTTTCGTTGGTAATGGTTTCGCTTCCAAAGTTCGAAGAAGAAAAAAACAACCTACACGATATAGTATAAAATGTCTACTAAATTAAGTGTTCAATTTCAAGAATATTGATAAAGATTATCCTCTTAGATTTTTTTCAATGCAAACTAACAACTAAAATTTAGACTTGAAAAAAAATTCATATTTTTTGTTTTTGGCTTGTCAAAGCAAAATACGGTTTTAAATCACTGTAAAAAAAATAATTCAATGGATAAAAATCCATGGAAATTACATATTTAGAAAGATTTTTTTCTTTTCTTTCCAACCATATAAATATTTTTAAGATTGTATCAGAAATACTCGAGAAATTGCAAATTAAACTGATTAAGGTCGCAAATTTGCCAATGTCCGCCAATATCAGTTAACTGCTTGCCTTGCTACATATACACGTATCTATATTATGAGAGGGACACCCATGGTTGTGTCTCTCATATTTAATCTTATCTTCATCTTTACTTACTCTCATTCGTGTATAGAACTTTCTTATTTCTTCTGTAGCTTGCCTGGTATTTATTCATCGAAGTAGTTTTTCTGTCGGTCCAGTTTTTTTATTCCAGGCAGTTTCTTAATCTTAAGATGTAAGTGATTGTCTCGGTGGTTGTTTGCTTGTAATGACCAACACAAGACAAATCTTTTGAGAATCACATTTTTTTTTCAATCTTCTTAATCTTAGGATCCAATTGCTACATGTGGGAGCCCACTTAACTGCATCTTTACATCATGACGACTAGCAGTAGACTAATTCCTTCCCATGGTTCAAACTCCGAACAGGAAGAGATAGGTCAAAATAAGGTTACTAAATGTCAATCAAACCTAACTGTCTAGATTTGAATTCAAATAATATTGTTTTGATTTGAATTCAAAACTATTTTCTACACTAACTGTCCAAAACCAACGGTACACGCATCAATATGTAACAATTGCTTTGATCTTGATACATTATTGCTTAACATGCACAGAGTGGTGGGGGTATGATGTAGTAAGTGAGTTCAAACTCCAGTTGCACTATTATTTTCATTTTTGGACTAATATCCTTGATAAATGTATAAACCTCCTCATCCTCAGTTTAACTCAGTCGTTAGACCATTTACCTAGAAACCACAAGGTTCTGGGTTCAATACTGGCGCTCGCCAACTCGGTGCATAGTAACACATCTCAGACGCAAAAACAGTCTCTCTGGTCTAGCGATAGTGAAAAGAGGGTAGACTCCCTCGCTGTCTGGTTGATAGGCCACTTTGCTATGAGGATGCCTTAGGCATTAAATAACTGTGATGATAGATATTCACCCAATTTGAAGTGTCAGCATTGTCTGGCATGTCTGACTGCTATTTGTGAGATGTCCCGAATGTATGCTCGGTGTTCAACTTTTGTGTGTGTGGCAGTTGATTGAATCATGGCCTGAAGAACCTGGATGTTGGAAACTGTAAATTCAGGCACCCGGATGATTGCCTGCATAATTAACACGGTACACAGTGAAGGTTGGGAGGGACCAATCCAATTCTTCACAGGTGAGACACTTATGGAATGTGGTTGAAGACTGCTGTAATATTCTTCTAAGCTATGGGTAAATAATTGAATGGAAAGATTTTTTGTCAGTAGACTTTTGAAAAATCGATTACCCAAATCAATTTTTTTTTTTTTTTCAATACATCAATAATCCATTAAAGAAAGAAATTGAAACCGTAACATGCGCAAGAATTGTAAACTGTTGAGTGGTAGTCACCAATAGTCATTGGTGACTTTTGATTGATGATGTCATAATCCAGTTAGCCAATCAAAGCTAGCTGGTTGAATCACATGACTGGAGTGATCTATAAACAGGTGTTGCTGTCTTGCATGAGTGATTTTTTGACTCTTTGGTGTTGCTGTGAAATGGATTGTACCAATTCATAGCAGTTTTTTGTTGTTGCATGATGAATAGCACTTTAAACAGAACATAAAACTTGACTTGTTGAATATTTAATTTAAGAGATTTGAAGCTGATTGATTGTTTTGTTTTTATGTGCCTCTAACTCGAAGTACCTAAACCGGAATTTCTGGCGGCGATTACACACTTCATTATCAATATCTATATATATATATATACTAGACAAAATGTGACCAGTTGGGTAAGATAATTGGGATTAAGGAAAAGTGAGTTTGCAAAACGAATTGAATTTTTTAAAAATACAGCCTGAGAATGGAAAAAAAACATTAAAATCATTTTATAAGATTTCTAAGAAAGAGAACGTTTGACCTAATTTAAGCTACGAGGTAGTTGCTTCTGAAACTTAACATAGAAATATATTTCACACTCTCTAAATCACTCTCTTTACCCTCATAGAGAAACTAACATATATAATGAGGAGGTAATCAAGATATATATAGAGAAAGATGCTATATGTCTATCTGTCTGTTTGTACAACAATCAAGTAGTGGTCCTTCTATAAAGGAAAATTAGTAGTGACCAGCAAAGACAAAAGCTCAATAAAATCCACACCCTATTTTTATTTGGGGGGGGGGGGTAAAAAAACTTTTAACCTCATTTTCCATGAGAAAAGCTAAATAAAAATATAAGGGTATAAATCAACTATGACCCTTTACCGGATGCCTCTAATGAATTCAGTGACACCAATCAGCCAATTAGTGTAAACACCAATTGACTAATTAATTGGAGATTCTTTTTTGCTGGAGTCGCTGGTTTTTCTTCTCAGGTGTAGCAACCCCTACACACTTCCACCCCCACGTTGTGTAGATTTAGAAAATGAAAGGTGACAGGTTGCTGCTGGAAGAAAGATTGTTGAGTCTCACAATTGGTAAAGAATTATATGAAAAAAAAACACTTCAACAATTGTTTTTGAAGTCAAAATGCTTTTATATCTTTTCAGGAAAAATGTTCTTTTTTTTTTTTTCTGGTGGAGTGACACTCTAGACTGGCTTAAGGACAGGGCTGGTTGTTCTTATCTAAGTTGATCTTGGGGGGTATTCAGAACGTCTTTCAGCGCAGCAGAGTTTCGTGAGGCAAGATGGCGAAGTGCCCCGAGCTTCAAAAATCAGCTCTTTAAGTAATAATCGCCCAGATTAGTGGGGTTGGTCAGACGAGGAAGAAGTGTCTTCCTTAACGTCAAATCCTAATCAATTTGCGTCCATCATTCCTTTGTTTGAATCTCGAAATCCCAAACATGGAAAAATGCAAAGTCAGCAAGATTTTAAGTACAACCCTAATTTCCCCACTCTCTCTGAATCTATCACTGTGACTATCACTTCTCATGGGGATGACGGGAGGATAGCTTTCCTCCCACTCTCTAAGTGAAATCCCAAATTAGGAAAAGGGTGAAGTTACCAAACTCCAAGTACAACCCTTTTTTTCTGCCACCCTCTAATACCTATCTCTGTCACTGTTACCCTCAGGGGGCGTTAACTTTCGCCCACTCAGCAAAAGTATTTGGGTAAAGGGATTTCCCAAATCGAAGCTCATTAATCAATTATTCCCGGTCAAGCCACAAGGCTTCCTTTGTATCATCTCGAGATTTGCCATATGCCCAACTCGTACTTTCGGTTTACCGGGTCACCCCATCCCAGGAGCAAAATAATCTTTTCATCTATTTTAATATTGTCTGGACTCTGCGAATTTAAAATTATCTATACCCAAAATTTCCCAACTTAATTTCTTCTTTCAATTATTTTGACAAGTCCATTCGTCAAGGGGCATATGGTTTCCTAGAGCTGAATTTCTATTTACCAAGAAAATATACGCTACTCAATAAAATTCAGACGAAAACGTTTCTTTTCCCAAAATAAATTTTATATTATTTTTCCCAAAAAAATAATCCTATATTATTTTTTAGAAACTTGGTGTTTTCAATATCAGGAGATATCAGCTCTTTAACGACCACTGGCAAGGATTAACCCCCCAATGTCCATAGTGTCACACAACGATATATTAAAAAAGTTAAATAAAAACATTAAACAAATTAAACAAATTAATAAAGGATAAAACATAATAAAAAGCAAATAAAAGAAAAAAGACAAACAAAAAGAATAATAAAATAAAGTAAAAGTAAAGTGGGTGTCTGAGGTGGAGCCCTACACCTATCATCAGCTTCCCACTTTCTTGCACAGATTCAAGTTGTGCTACCCATGCACTGAGTTGGTGAGGGCAGATATTGAACCAGGAACCTTGTGGTTTCTTGGCAGATTCTGTACTGACTGAGCTCAAGAATATATAAAGAATAAAAGATAATATAACAAATCTATAGAAAAAGAAAGCATCGGGGGATGTATTTGTTAATAACAGCTGGAAGAACCAGAATGAGAGTGACACATGGTTGGAGCATATAAAGTGGAAATTTGTGAGAGAGAAAATGAGTACTATCTGACTTTGTCAGTGAAAGGAAAACAAAAGTGAGCTCTGCTTTGGAAGTGAAGGACATCACTTGTTCCAGGAAAAGTAACTAATATTTTAACTTTGCCACAATTTCTTTTCATAATTTTTCCTCGGTTTACTTTTATTGTTTTTCAATATATCTGTATTTACTTTATTTGTAGAATTAGAGGATGCTAATCCAAATATTACAAAAGCAGAGAAAAAGAATTTTCGAGTGGAATTCCTGCAAATTATGCAAGAACGGTTCCTTGATGGAAAAGACATTGATTATGATTACAGGTTTGTATAACAATTTTCACCTTTTTTTTCTTTTTGCTGTGCTAGATGATATAATAATAATAATAATAATAATAATAATAATAACAACTAGCAGGACCTGTGGCTATACCACAGTATTATTTAAACTGAATTTAATGGTTATATACCAATTCTAGAGTTTTGGGAAGTGTGGAGTACCCCTTCATCGCCATTACTCCCAGGTTCACTCTGACCTAGAGTGGTAGTACCTGTTAGGGTTAACATCTATGGTTAAATAGAAAGAAAAAAAAAGTTTAAAATAATATATTTAAAAAAATTGTGAATACCCATCAAGAAAGAATAAAACAAAACATCTTCAGCATAAAATAACCCAACAAAGGTTGACATGCAGTAAAACACCAACCAACCAACCAACCAACCAACCAACCAACCACTGTATAATAATTGAACTATTACAATGTCTGATACTGTATACTTTATGTATATTGCAATATAGTTCAATATGTAAAGGCGGCGGAGTGGCCTATTGGCGGTATCAGCTAGGCAGTAAGGGAGTCTATCCCCTTTTCACTTGTACTAAGCCAGGAAAATTGTTTTTGCATGAGGTGAAGCGCTACACCTACCATCAGCTCCCGACTTTACCACACAGTTCAAAGTTGTGCTACTCGTGCTGAGTTGGTGAGGGTCTATATCAAATCCAGAATCTTGTGGCTCCTAGGCGGTTGCCATACTGTCTGAACTAAACTAGTAAATTTGATTTAACAGTGGAATCTCTGATGCAATTTGAGAAAGTTTCACAGAATTACATAAAGATTTTCAATATTAAATATGGAGCCAATGCTGAATTCCTTTTTCTTTCTTTCTTTCTCATTTCTTTCTTTTTTCTTTTTCTTTTTTATCTTTCTTTTTCTCATATATTTTCCTTCTTTCTTTCTCTCTCTTCCATTCCATTGAAGCAGACGATAAGTGTTATTTCTTCTTCTCACTCATCTTTCCTTTTTCTTTCTTTCTTTCTCTCTTATTTCTTTTTTCTTTTTCTTTTTCTCTTCCATTCCATTGAAGCAGACGATAAGTGCTATTGCTTCCTCTCATACATCTTTCTTTCTATATTTGCTTTCTTTTTCCCTCTTACATATAGCACATTCTTTTTCTTTCTTTCTTTCTTTCTTCATAATCATAATTGGGTGACCACTTAAGCAAGAAATAATAATCAAAAATGAATAATAGCTAACAATGTTTAATCTAATTAAAATTTTGAGATAATATTATGCAAAAAATAGAGAAATTGAAAGTAAACATGACAACAAGATTTCATGGCACAACGGATATAAGGGTTGAGTTAATACAGATCTAAGTGACAATCATCTAGAGGTTGCAGGTTCAATCCTGACTATGGGTGAAAATAACAGAATACTTAATATAGCTGAACATTTGTACCTGGTCATGATTAACGAAATGAGAATAATCTACCCCAATGGATTAAATAAACGGTTTTAGTTCAAAGTTCCATGAAAGCTCCCAAGTTCGACAGGAAACACCAGAAGAAGGCTGTAGGGCACATTGGCCAAAACATTGTGTATATAATGACAAAGATGAGGACAACAGTCCAAAAAATCTAAATAATACAAACAAGATTCCTGTTTGAAATTTTGTTTCTTTTTTATAATAGTTTTATAATTTGCTTGAAGCATTATATGTATTTTTGGTTTGTAGATTGATTTTGAAAGTTTATCACATTGCGACGAAATAAAAGATAATGAGTATGTTGTTCTTTTACCTGTATTTTTATTTTATTTTATTTTATTTTATATTTTCTTAATATTTTGGGATTAATATCCCATCTTCAGAAGACCTCAGGGCCCATAAAGAGATGTTCACAGCTGTCCATATTAATCCATGTTAGTATGGAGGTAGTAACGTGTTTCTGTATTCATTTTTAATGTTTGAATGTATTTATATTCTAACATGCAGCATCACATCGTGCTCCGATCACATATCCTTTTTAAAAAGGAACACTGGATTGGGACAAACTTCAAACATATGAATTTTCTTTCTTTTCTTTTTTTTTTTCTATTTGTCTTTTAAAAAAACATTTTTTTATTTTTATTTGTTTTCATTTTTGTTTTTCAGTTTGATTGACAACAACGATAATTATGACGATCTTGATGAAGAAGGAAAAGATGAAGAAGAGAAATATTTTGATGATGAAGAACCAGAATTCATTCACGATACAAACATCACTTAACATTAAAATCATTCAAGATTCACTGGCTGAAAAAAAAGGGAAAATTTGCATTTGAGATTCACTACCTGCGAGATGTGAACCATACTTTTATGCAGATAATATGATAAATTGCTACAGACAACTTTCAAAAATCAATCATCACGTTTTTAAAATTGATTCTATGATGTTGATATGCTGGACAATTTGAGCAGCAATTCTTTTGGTGTTGATTTGATATTCATTAAAAAAAGTAGTTGATCATTCAACAATGAATTGTAATTAACTATGGGAACCTTTATTGGCAACAATTCTTAGCCGTAGATCATTCAAGCCTAATGATTCCTCCTTAATCTCCACCTAATTATTCATATGGAAACCAATACACAATAAAACATATTTTGATCAAATGCACAAACCTTAACCGCACTCGAAGAAAGTTCTAAAATGTTAACAATATGAACGGACTAGCTTTTATGGTCTATTTTTTCAAATTGGAAAAATAGATCTTAAAAACTTATTGAACTTTCTAAAAAAGAACCGACCTCATTTCAAAGATGTAGACTCACAGACTTACAAAAATGACCCACATAAACACTTGATATACAAATCCTCAGCAGAAATGCTGATTTCAACAGATAACTAAACATGCATCGTTATACCCAATTACTGATAGAAGCAAAATCTAAAATAATACCGCCAAAAGCTACACACATAACAGCCATACCCCACAAAGAAGAAATAAAACAAAAACGTTTTCGGCATAAAATAACCCAATGGGTTGACGTGCCATAAAATCCTACCAACCAACCAAACAATTGATGGGAGGGGGTTCCATGTGGCATAGTGGCTAGCATGCTGGACTGCAACATCATAGTGAGTTCAAACTCCAGTTACACTATTCATAGCTGTAGATCATTCAAGCCTAATGATTCCTCCTTAACCTTATTTAACTATGGGGGTAAGAAGAGTCCCTGTGGCTTAATAGTTAACATATTGGACTGTGACATCATAGTAAGAAAGTTCAAACCCCAGTCACGTTATTATTTTCACTTTTGGACTCCTATCCTTGGGAAAGGTATGAACCCCTTATTCCCCCCCCCAGCTTTGGGTTAAATAGTACCACTATGCGTTTGGTATTAAATAACCCATGAAGGTTGATATGTGATTAAACCAAGAAACCAAACCAAACCTTGTTTAACTATATTAGTACCAGCTATGACTTATTCATAAAAAAATGAATTAAGTTCATTAAAGAATTACTATATGACTATTCATATTGCTATAGAAATGATAGTAATTGCTGCCAACTGGTGGAGTGGTAGCTTTCCGGTGAATAAATAAGTAAATATCAATTAAGATAAAAATTAAAGGAAGGTAATAAGTTTCAACATGGTGCATTTTTATGACTGGAATCTGTCGTTCTGATTTGGGGACACTTCTGCCTCTTTCAACATTATGCATTTTTATGACTGGAATCTGTTGTTCTGATTTGGGGGACACTTCTGCCTCTTTTAATTTTGAACTAGAGTTTATAACATAAGTGTCAGTGACCCATTATTTTCTTAGTTATCTAGAAATCCAAAAAGGAAAATGCAAAATAGTTTATATTGTCACTTCTTTTACAAACACAAAATTATTAATGGTGACTTAGCTATACAATTTCTACGAAGAAACATATGCAGAAAATAGAAAAATATGCAGTATTCCAAAAAGATGAATTTATTCTTGATGGTGAAGTTAATGTTATAATGTTTCGGTTTTAGCAAACCTTCATCAGAACTTGAGATGGAAAGAATGTTATTTTGAAAGACTGGAGAATGGTAGTTATGTGTTAAGAAAGGGTCGTAACCAAGTCAGGCCTAGTGTTTGTTCCAGTCCACACAAAGATTTCCCAAGAAATGGTTAAAAATGTGGCGGGTTTCATAATGACACTATAAATATAAGATGAGAAAAATCTAAATTGCCTGAAATTAGTATCATTAAATTATAGTTAGAGAGAAAAATTGGAACATTATGTTGTTTGCAAAGTCTGATCTGTTTCCATTTGTTGTTATTAAGATTTACATTATGATTTCAGACTTGCATGTGGATAGTTTGGTTGGTATGATTTTAGAGTAGTAGGAATAGCTGCTATATGGGTGAGTGAGAGGGTGAAGTAGGAAGTTATTTATAAGAATAGAAGAGAGTGTGTGATAGTGTGGGTGGTTGATTAGTTTAGGTATGTTTACCTAGGAAGGGTGATATAAGAAATATAAAATATTGTTATACTTTTAATGAGTCCAGTAGTAAAAATGTACATTGTTGAAAGTTATCTTCCTTCACTCTTTATCTTACTTATTATATATTTCAGCTCCCATCACATCTTTGTCAATTGACAATGACTACTAGTGTTTCTATGGCAACTATAGTAAGAAAATTTAGCTAATTGTAATGGGAGACTTTTGTAACTAATTTGTAGTCATATTAAACAAGTTTGGAGATAGATTGTTGGGAACTAATTTTCTAAGGCAAGGAATTACCAGGTTATGAATTGTTGGGAATAGATTTTTCATGGCTATGAATTGTGGACTATGATCAGTGCATTACCTTTTAATACATTTACAACAGAGGTGGCCAACTTTTCATATTCCATGCATTAATTTTTCTATACAGGACTTTGAATTCAAACCTGTTAAACTCCACTTAGAAATTGATCTTGTATCACATCCTACTCGTACGTTGGGGTTGATAAATATATATTGGCCCAGCATTCTAACAATTACCCTTATGTGACTCTACATAGTAGATTATCTAAATATTAAAAGTCCATTCAATTAGTTTAGTATCTCATGGGAGACCATGGATCTACATATGGATGTTGCCCATGCAGCCAATCTCCTGCCTTTATGCTACCAGAAAAAGAGGAAAGACCACTGCAACTCAGCACCTGTTTCATCAAAGAAACTGCCAGAATAAGATTGAAGAAGATTGCCTTAGGGACACCAGCTTTTGGATTTGAATTCACAATTATCTTTCTCCTAGACTGGTTACCCACCAAGGATAGAGATCCCAGTTTACCCTACTATTCTACCCATAGGTGTTCAATTACTTTTTGGATCAATAGAAATCAACGTCATTCTATAAATCAACTCTATGACTTAAAACTTCACTATTTTTTTTATTTATTTTTTCAAAATTTGGGATACTTGTATAATTACTGTTGAATACAACATTTGTTTTGGTTTTATTTATTGTTTTGTTGTTTGTTTTTCAATATTAGCAAATTTGTTAAGTGTAAATTGACTGTCTTTTCAAGATTGTAAGAAATAAATATTACTAACTATGGAATTTATAGGAAAATGTACCAACTATTATGGGACAGAGAGAATAACAATTATACCACTGTCCCATAATAGTGGTTACATTTAGTATATGGAATTTATAGGAAAATGTACCAACTATTATGTACAGAGAGAATAAAAATTTCTTCTCGCTCCACTGCTCGAATGGCCCAGACTTAGGACAATAGTTTGATGACATCAAAGTCACTGAGCCAAGAGACCTTTTCACTGACATGTGACCTCAAGGAAGAAAACATTTAAAATTAGAATAAAAGAAAAAAAACAGTCATTCTACAAAACTCTTTGACAAAAGACAAAGGTCTGTCTGAAATATCAAGATTTAAAAAATAAGATGATATTCATTATTTTATAATACAACGGTGGGTGCAAGAATGTGTGTGTGCATATAAATGCACACTTAGTCATATAGATACGTAGTAGTAGTTATATTGAATTAATAAGTAGTAAGTCAAACCACATATATGTATAACTATGTGTGTGTGTTCTAGTTTAGATAATGTGTGAATATACATATGTATAGATAGATAGATACATATGTGTGCATGTATACATACATGTGTGTGTATGCATATATGTGTATGTGTAAGTAGGCGTAAAGTATGTGAATGGTCGGTCAAAGAGGCCATAAAAGGTGAGATTAGGGTTTAGAATAGATATGAAAAGTGATAAAGGCCAGAAGCAGACAACATGTCTGGTCCTTTGGCACTTAATAGTTGACCAGTTGGTCATAAAATGAGGGTGGTCTTTTAGACAAAGAACCCTTTCAAATCCCGCAGGGTTGATAAGATCTCGGAGGATGAGATTTCAACGAGATTTGATAGCGAGAATTGGGATTCTGGGAGATTTGAAAAGTTTAGTCAGTTAGTCTTGGGACAGCGGAGAGAGCAGTTAGTTTTTGGACACTGCAGAGGACAGGAGCTGCCCACTAGAAGCTAGCTTTAGAAGAGGTCTCCAAAAGGAACGGGGGTTGACCCCCCTCTCGACAGACATAGAAGCAGATGAATTAGAACCAGAGGAGAGACTGATGTGGATGAATACGTATTATATATCTCCCTGCCATTTCTGAAGTTCACCTTACATTGTCTTGTCTTGTTGTTGTTTTATTTCCCTTATGACACATGGGTGTGTTCCAGACACGGCGTTGGGGTTGTGAGACGATAGATACGGCCAGTGACAGAAGTGACAGAGATGATCCGGACAGACTGCTATTGATCATCAATATTCTCTCCGGACGTCCTGTACGTAATGATCCAGAGTATCGATCTGGGAGACTGCTATTGGTAGTGATCAATATTCTCCCAGACGATTTGGAAGAGAACGGTGGAGGTGGAAATGATGACGACCCGACCCCCATGTTGTCATAATTTTGAATTTTGGTTATCATTCTTTTTTCTTTATATAATTGTCCATGCTTTTTTATACAACCAAAAGATCCTTCCCAACATCCATCACATATATCTACAAAGAAGCATCAGTGGACTTTAACAATTTCATATATATATATATATATATATATATAATACTCTCAAAGAAAGAAAAACTTAACAAACCGTCATTTGGCTATTATAAATTTATAATAGCCAATTGACGGTTTGTTAAGTTTTTCTTTCTTTGAGAGTATAAATATTGCTCTGTATATAATTAATTTATTAGTTATTATACATTAAGCTCTCTTGGGGATTTATTAAAATCCTTGTATAAATCTATGTTTGCCCCTACATGAGCATACATTGTGGATGCACCGTGAGATTTTGATGATCCCAAATAGAACCATCCCCCACTTACCAGTCAATTGGATTATTTTACCTTTTTATATATATATATATATTATTTTACCTTTATATATATATACATATATATATATATATCTTATTATAATGGAGATTGTGTGTTTTTCTGTCTGTAACCGAAACTATATTACTAATCGAGTCACAATTCACATAGTTATTTACATCATATTATCCATGATTTTATTCATATCTAAACTTCAATAATTAATAAAATTGTTTTACATTATTAATATTTTGACCATATCCATATACTAATAACATGCAAGTGTATTTATATATACAAAAAATGGCGGTTTGCAGTGTGAATGGGAAGGTTAATTTGCATATTGAAATCAAAAATTTGATTTTAATAAATATGTGCTCGGTATTATTGATTTCTAATTGTTTGGTTTTATCTTAATGAATATGAGTAAAAATCTCTCCAATAAATCTTAAAAGAAATCCATTAACAATATTAACAGTAATTCTATTCTTTACTTCCTAATTTAACTAAATAGTTAAATTAGGAAAATTTAGCAATGAAAGACGGGAGTGAAGAAAAAGCAAGTTTTAGTTGTTCCCCCCTCTGTTTCAAATCTTTTTAACGGCATCTTATTTAGTTTCATTAGCCTTCCTAAGTTAACATAATATTTTATTACATTAAAACTTAAATACTTGCACCCGGAGGGTGCATATATTTGCTAGTATATTTAATTAAAAAAAAACATTTTCCCTTTTTTTTAAAAAAGATATTTAACTGAAAAAAAAATGAAGCTAAAATATTTACATTTTTTAAATTTTTTCAAGATTTTTTGTTTATTCATCTATTGATGCTTGCATCAGCATAAGAATATACACAAGTTTAAGAAAGAAGAAACAGAATCTCCCAGAGATAGGGGGAGGGGACTTTTCAATTTCATTTTTATTGGCACAATCCAAGTTTCATGTTTCAATCCAAGGCATGAACCCAAAACAAAAAGACCATGTTGCTGATTTCATTGAATTTCTACCTCAGGATGAAACAAAACATCTTTATGTTAGCACCAAAATTGAAGAATCTTTGTAAGTAAGTTCATCCTCTGAACAGCAGCTTTTCTTTCTTCAGAGACAGTGCCTAAGAAAAAGAAATAAGAATAAAATTATAGTGTGAAATAAAAGAAATAGAGACAAAATTCAAGTCATTAGCAAGAATATGCGCCCACACCGGACATAAGTAATGTAATAAAATATATTAAATTAGAAAGACTAACGAAATTAAATAAGAACGCATATAAAAAGATTACACTTATTGTAATTCTATTTTAATTGCTTTCTATATAAAATCATTCATAGGATTGATTTTAATACGTTAGATGATAAAACATTGATATTAGTGATCAATAACACCAAGTAATTAAATATCAAACTGCAAATTAACAACACCATATACTATGTGAACCATTATTTCTTAGTGATATATAAGACACATTGCAGGATTTTAAACACACAAATAACATGGGCTGTTTTGAGTCAAATATAACTTGGATTTTCATAGACATCGTTAATAGATAAAATTTATTCTACATATTGATGATTTTGACAATAAATTAGATACACATTGATAAACTTACGCAATTTCTGAGGGTATTGTGATGTAAGCAGTGACTTAGTTTTGGTTACAGACTGAATCTCCATTATAATAAGATGTGGTTTACGTATACGTATGATTTTGTAATGACTTTAAGCATTTCTATATTATTTTTTTTTAATACAATGCAATTACAAAATTAGCTCTGTTTAAACGTGCATGAAACCAAATGGTACCAGATAAGCATCCATTCGAAACCCGACTGTCAAACTGACAGGCGAGCATCGTAACCTCTACACCAACCAGACTTTCTTTAAATTTTTCGTTTTGTTTAGAAGTAGGTTTCTATTCCTCTTATAGTGACTTCTTCTACACAACCGTATGAGAAGTAAATACACAAGCGATGTGTTTATGATATGGCTTTTTTTAGCCGACAGTCGGGTTTCGAATCACGCACAAGGCGGTCTTCCTATCTATATATGATGAGGCCTAATAGGCCGAAATGTACATACAGAGATTGATTTTTCTCAATTTGTTTAGCCTTACATTTAAATAGGTATGCCCACCTAATTAATTATTAATTAACTTTCAAAATTAGGTACGACTTCAATTAAGCACAGATTCTTCCAAAAATTGTCGGCTAAAAAAAGCCATATCATAAACACATCACTCGTGTATTTACTTTTCATATATATATGTATATATATATATATATATATATTGTTATCTCCGCTTCATTACTTTAGTCTCAAATACTTCATTGATGTCCAGTTTTGTGTATTTAAAAAAATACAATCATCTGATGAAACCCATAATGTATTGTGTATATGTGATGGTATATCTTCGGATTTATCCTGCTCTCATCATTATCAAGTCATACTGATAGCATGGATTTTCTAGACTTTCTTTTGACCATCCCTATCGATTATCACTCCTGGCAAGTCCTCAGTATGGCACCCAGTGTCTGTACACAGCTGTTGTATATAAGTTTTTGCTGTTTAAAGAAATAAAAAAATTTTTTTAAACCAACAAACAAATAAATAGACCCTCACAAACAGATAGGAGCAGAGACAGTGTGTCTGACCATCCTTTGCTATGGATTAGATCTTGTAACTTTAGTAGATTCAGAAACAGAATGATAATAATGCCAGGTAACCAATCATAAAATGTGTGTATGTTGTCTAACCAGAGAGAAAAGCGTGGTCAAGTAGATGTCAGTATGTGTAGGTGTGTCCATGTGTAGGTGTCCACAGGAGAACATCACATATGAGTTTGTTCTTACTTCTCCAGCAGTATCCAGCATTTCTTATTCATTTTACTTGGATGGTTTGTGTGATAGGAGGTAAGTGACCATACAGCTTCTTTTTTTTCAGGATTTGTTCAAAACAGCACGTAGCATCCATGTGTAGTGACACTTACCATAAATTGATTCTAGGAACGCTGTTTCCATGGACATCAATGAAGTCTTTGAGTCTAAATCTTAACGCTTCTATGTCGTCTGGTATAATGTTCCAGAAAATGGATTTTGAAACGCTTTCATTTTTCGAGTCTGGGCCAAAATTTGGATGGAAAATTGAAAAATTGACATTTTTCATCAGCAATTCTGAAATATAAAATAGACACAAAAGAAACTAAAAAAAGGCTTTTGAGATATGTTTCATCTGAATTTCTAAATTGAATCATTTTATGTGTCACAAATATTTAAATGCGTAGTGGTAGGGATGATATTTATTCGAGACCCCTGTCGTGGTCCTATGCTAGTTACGGTAAAAAGTAAAAATAAACTCAACATAGTGGCCTAAAGTCAGTATCAGCTAGAGAGTGAGGGAGTCTATTCCCTTTTCACTAGACCAAGGAGATTGTTTTTGTGTTTGAGGTGGAGCGCCACACCTACCATCAGCTCCTCACTACTGCACAGATCCTTGTACTACTCATATGCTGAGTTGGCGAGGACCGGTATCAAACCAGGAACCTTGTGATTTCTAGGCGAACACTCTACCTGCTAAGCTAAACCGGCTACAGCACTTGATTGTTAGTTTTGTTTTACGGCATATCAACCTTGGTGGGTCATTTAATGCTGGCAAAGTTTTGAAAGATCTGTAGTGATAGTTTAGAAGAAAAATTTTAAAACTCAATTCTTTTCTTTGTAAACAAATTTTCTATTTAACCTATAGATGGAACACTAACATGTACTACCACTCTGGATCAGAGTGGACCTGGAAGCAATGGTGATGAAGGGGTGCTCCATATTCCCCAGGCCTCCAGAACTTCACCATCAGTTAGAGTTTAACATCATACCCAGTACATGAAGACCTTCAGTCACTGCGTTCTAGCACCCATATGATAAAAAAGGTTGGGCCTTGCTCTAAGTGCAACAGGGTTGGGACAATCATATAGGTGCTGGGGCTTGACATGACCAACTAATTGATCTGATGGGGTCTCTCCGACTGCCTGTCTAGCTTAAGTAAGGGCCAATGTGGGTCAGTAGTTGATGAGATGACTTAGTTCCATGATTACCACATGTGTCTCCAGCTAGTTGTTCTGTCAATGCTCTCTGTGCCCACGCTGATCTGTAACCATGTAGCGGGAATAGCACTGATATACTTGTTCAGCAATGTAATGTGTCTTAACTGCCTGGAACGAATTTGTGTCCTTTGGAATGAAAAAAATACGGCTTAGGAGCAACGCAAATGCACAGCTTTATTCAGCTGCCCAGATACACAAAAAGATAGGTCAATGAGTAGGGCAGATGTGAGTCAGGTTTCAGAAAGGACTGCTATAATCAATTTAGAAGGATATATATTTTGAGAGTGAAAACAGTCAAAAGAAGAAGAGATGTTCTCGCTGGTTTGGTTAACAATTTTCTGCTTTGCCTCCAATGGTTTTCTGATAAAGTACAATATCTAATTCAAACCAGTAGCTACTATTCACTACCGAAATTACTTCAAAAACCCAAGCCGCTGTTGCCTCTAAAAATTACAGATTTGTGGGAGTGCTATATAGTACCTAGATAATGAAAATGGTATCATCCTATAAATAATGTCTGATGAAAACTCCAGGAGAGAAACAATTAGACATCATGAGACTTGTTAATTCAACCTAGCAATTGCTAGTTAGTATGTTCACTTTGTATCTTTGCTTAGTAAACCTTTTACACTATCCTTAATACTTTCTTCCTATCATTTCTCTGTTAACTCTGATACTCGAGTTACAACATGGAGTCTACAATTCAAAGGCTAAAAGGATGGTTTGTATGATAGGAGGTAAGTGGCCGTACAGCTGCATTTGGTCCTTGGAGAGTGGGGATTCAACTAAAACATTTTCCTTGGCTCCAAGCATCCAATAGATGCATAACATTTATAAGCAAAAACCTACAACCTCAAACTTTAACTGAGTGCTTTCTAAAGTGAGGGGCAGAGAAGTAAAAAGGGGTTTGAGGGACACAGGGTGGCATTAGGAGCAGTTGATGAATAACACGCTTTTTTACAAAATCTAAATAACAAAATATATGTCATAAATATTAAGTTAAAGGAACACGTATGCAGTTTATACAGAATAAAACTTGTGTTGGCATCCTCCCGTCTGCTAAAGATGATGGTGTAGTGTCCATTTTTTTCCTTAACTACATCTGTGCGAGTGGCTGAACAGGCCAATTTTTGAATGACAATCTATGGTGCAGGGATTGCATACAGTAATGCTTGCTGGGGTTGTTGTTGTTGTCTCTCCTTCCTTCTGGCTCTCTTTGCTGTGGTGGCTTCTTTCCTCTCTTTTTCACTCCTTTTGTTTGACAAGGAGGTACCAGGCCGCTCGGTTTTCTGCACCAACCTCCCATGTGTTGGTGATGATGAGGCATGTCTTCATGTCCTTCTTGCAGACGTCTTTGAAGTGTAGGCATGGTCTCCCTACCGGTCAGATGCATTCTAATAATTTGCTACTAATAAAACTTATATAAGGATTATAAACGAATGCAAAGTTTTGTTACGTAGTCCGAAATCAGAGTCTGAAAGTTTGCTTGACACCTGTACACAACACGTATAGTGGCACACCATTTACCACATGCTGCCCAGCCAGGCTAGAGAGCAGAGTCAGCAGACAACTGCAAGGGTCGACGCTCAGCTCAGATTTGTAAGCACTTCACGTTAATTTCAATCTTGTAGAATGCCAAATTTCTATTTAAAATTTACCTTGATTCCATTTTTATTGTGAAAATAAGTTTTATATGTGAAATACATCTTTGTGTTTAATCTTGTTGTTTTCAATTTGAAGCATACCAAAAAATAGTGTGTTGACATTGTTATGACCTCATCAATAAAGCTCATTCCTTTCCGGTTACCAGCACACACAAATACTTGACATGTACACAAACACAACATACACTTACAGGCGCCAAATTTTAAAAGATAAAATTCAGTTGATATCCTGCTATCATTTGAGTTGTATTCCCACCTAGTGAAATCAGAGTTACCCTTTTATAAAGCTGGTTTATAAATAAGGCTTAAACATAAAATTGGTGACAAGGATGAGACAACCATAAAATTGGCGACAAAGAAGAGGCTTAACCATAAAATTGGCGACAAGGAAGAGGCATAAACATAAAATTGGCGACAAAGAAGAGGCTTAACCATAAAATCGGTGACAAGGAAGAGGCTTAACCATAACATTGGCGACAAGGAAGAGGCTTAAACATAAAATATTTGACAAGGATGAGGCTTAAACATAAAATAGGGCGCTAGGAATACATTAGGAAACCAAGGGGGCACTAGTCTGAAAACATTTGGGAACCACTGTTTTAACTTTACCGGTATATATATATATGAGATTTATCCAAAACTTGGTAGTAAGGGATGATTCTATATGTGATTTCTAAGATCCACTATACTAATATTGATGATACAGTATGTATAAATACAGCGAATCTTTAAATCACTGAAGAGAGCTCAATGTATAATAACCTTTTAGATTATATACAGAGCAATATTTATCAATAAAGGAAGGAAGAACTCAACACCGTAATTCCATAATAAATTTATTTCGACCAAAATTGGGGCCCATATAAATCCAAGTTGATTTAAACCGGCTCCCCAAATTTTCGTCTCATCAGATGGGTCTCAATTCACTTATGGACAAGCACATCACAAAACCCAAAAAAAGCTGAATATTAAAAAAAATACATAAATTCAAACAAAAACAAAAAATAAAAAATATAAAAAATATTCTTAACAGTATAGGATTGTAACTATAGCAACAGGAAGTGAATGTGAAAAAAGAGATACATTTCAAGGTTGGCTTCTTAGGGTGTCCAGACAGATATATATAAGCGAAGCACCTATGTCACCACTTTTAAATACAATTTAAACTTATTCGAGTTTCGAAAATCATTACATTAGTTTGCCGACAAAAAGCGACAAAAACACGACTCGGAAAATATCTAAGTTGGTCCGACACATAGGGTAAAGATCAAAATTACCACTTTACCTGGTGCATATTTCCTGTTCTTCCCGTCTGTCTCGTTCTTGTCCCAAGCCTTCTTTTTGTTGGCACCTAAATTGGTGGTGCACGTTCCTGGGGTCGAAACCCTGTAGTACGGGCCAGAAGATATCGGTGACTGGTTCCTTTCTTCGACCGCCAAAACAGGATGATTTAAATGACGACGACTGGCCGAAATTTCCCACTTTCTCACCAGCTCAGTAGTTACTTCTTTCCTAAACGGCTGCTTTCTCCGACCCACCAAATCTTTATGAATAGGCGATGGTGTTGTTGCTGTTGTTGAGGCCGACCGTTTGTCGGCATTTTTCGTTGGAGTTGTAGAATCACTCTCGGCTGGAATGTTATCTGTCACAATGGCCGCTATGTCTTTGCGAAGCAGCAGCGGAGATACCGAATGAGTAGTGCTTATCGGCATCTTATCAGTTTCAGCAGGATAAGAGCCCGCTGACGAGACGGCGCGTTTCCCAACTTTGGATTTCGATTGGTTGCCGTCTATATCTAAAAGGGGCAGGTTCTGCTGAAGTTCCGCAACACTCAGGGATCTCGTCCGTTCCCATTTTGTGTAGATAACGTCTGTCATTGGCTGATAGGTAGAATATTCCCGATTCACGCTGGGGCAACGCTTTTTTAAGTCATCTAGAAATAAAATTAGAAGAGGAAACATCTTTTTCAATCATTTATTATTAATAGCAAAAATATGCGCCCTCCGCCGGGCGTAAGCATTTAAGTTTTAATATAATGAAATATATCAAATTAGAAAGACTAACGAAATTAAATAAGAACGCATATAAAAAGACTACTTATTTTAATTATATTTTAATTGGATTCTATATAGAATCATTCATAGGATTGGTTTTAATATGTTGAAGAATAAAACAATAATATTAGAGATCAATAACACTAAGTAATTATTTATTAAAACCGGTTTTGTTAATTCCAGTATGCAAATTATATTATCAAAATTAGAAGAGAAAACATCTATACAAATCATTTTAAATTATTTACTTATCCAATTAAGTTATTTACTAATCTACTAAAACAGAGCTTCTCACAGCCGGTGCTGGTCCGTGGAGTACTTGTGGGGATTAAAATAAAAATAAAATAAAATTTAAAAAAACAAACAACAAACTCCCATGGGCCTTCACCGGAAGAGCCCTCCGCGCATGTGCGACAAAAAGGACTGACTCCCGACCCCCAAGGGAATATTTCGGCCATTCGAATTTAGGCCTTAACTGAGTGTAGTCGCTTCCTCGACCAGGGGGATATCCCTTTGCCACGGACGACTATGTCCGGTCAATAAAGTCTAAATCATAAAACCGCCTTTCTTTCTCTGTCTCTTTCTTTTTCGTTCCTTAAATTCTTTTCTTTTCAGCGCGACCACCAAATGAGATGGGGTTAAAAGCGAAAACCCTAGGAACACGCACCGGGAATATCCAGCTACCTTTAAACCTTTAAAACACCTAAAACCTCTGCCAACCCCACAATGCAACCCATTATGGGGTTGCAGAGGTTTATATATATATATATATAATATATATATATATATATATATATATATATATATATATATAATTATATATATATATATATATATATATATATATATATATATATATATAATATATATAACCTCTGCCAACTCGAAACAGTAATTATATTGTAAAAGTGAGGTATTATTAAACAAACACACAAATTGAAGGAAGAAAAGTAAAGTGTTGAATAATCTCCGATAGCCTCAGAGTAAAAAAAAATTATGAGAATGTCATTTCAAGAGTCGCGATCACGCGTCTGGGTCGTACTCGAGGAAACTGTTAAAGTCTTGGAGAAACTGCCAATTCGATGATGGGTTTCAGGTAGCCTAAAGATCGTCCCTCTGGTGCTAGGCAGGTTTCAATCTATGAATGTTAGGGTTTGTGACGCTGACAGGGATGAGTCTAGATGTGTGTGTGGGGAGTGGGTGGGTGGAGAGAACCTTAGATGAAAGCAGAACAACTTTCTTTTTTGTATTCAAGTTTCAATTAAAAAAATGATGTTATGATATTCTACAGTTGTGTCCCTCGAAATCACCCGGTGGGGGCAAGGCCCCGTCACAAGAGAACAATTAAACAATAACAAAGAGAGAGAAAGAGTAACAAAAGTCATGGGCTACACCCACAGATTTCTTGAGTCTGATCATTGGCCATGAGTTAGATAAATTTTTTTTTACTTTTTTACTTTTTTTTTTATTGTAGGCTATGTTTTGCACCCACGCATTTCCTGTGTTTATCCTCATATTTCCTGTGTTTATTCGTTGGTCAACACACGTGTCTTCCGGTAGTCACTTTGTTGGTTCTATCCACGGTCGGATATCTTTCCGGGTTACTTCGGTCAAGGTAATATATTACAAAACAAAAAGGGGATTATAACATTTTGTCGTTTCTGTAATTAATTTGCCGATAAAAAGCAAGGGAGGGGGAGGGGCATTGTAAAATATCTTTGCCGTGCTATGCAGCATGGTAAGACACACAAGGGTGTACTCAGTATAACTGGGAATCTAGGAGGGTGTGGAGTACACGTTCATTGTCTTTACTGCCAGATTCACTCTGACCCGGAGTAGTAGTACCTGTGAGTGTTCTACCGACTGAGCTAAATCGGCACCTTACAACTTGTACCTACCTGATATTTTGACACTGTTTCATGCCTTTTCTTACCTGTAATTTCAAACATGTTGAATCTCTCAATTAGTGTCAAACGATCACCAGGCGATTTGTTTTCCTTTTCCTGTTTCGCTTGCCTGATCAGCAACTGAAAAATAAAAAAATAAAAAAATAAATGAATAAATAAATAAAAACAAAAATGAATCAATAAATAAAAACACAGAGTATTTCATTAAATGTTTTAATGGTACTAATGCAGAACTAGCAGCGTCTGTTGATATACCATAGTATGATAATTTAATTATTACAACGTTTGATATGTTTTCTTAAGACCTATTACTAAATAGTTCAATATACAAAAAGTATAATCATCTTGATTTAACTCTCTCTTACTCATTTTTCTTTCTTTCCTTCTTTTTCATCCTTTCATTATGTTCGATTGAAACAGATTAGCGTTGTCACTTCTGCGCGCTCACCCTCTCACTATATCTTTCCCATACTCTCTTTCTTATGATATTTTTCTCTGTAGTATGGTCTTTTTCTTCTCTTTCTTTCTTTCTAATAAAAACGGAATGGTTCATTATTTAGCTGAGTTTACGATAGGATTTACATTTTACATTTCAACTTGGACGATTTGGACGGTCTCATTTTTAACTAGATGGTTTGGCAAGATGACAACGGTCGGAAGGTTAAGGAACAAGTGTATTAATATATAGATAGCATGCAAGAGATTACGTATAACAAGTATTACATTTCACGGAAATACCCGAAACTTTTGAGACGCTAGGGTTAGGGTTAGGGTTAGGGTAACGATTAGTGTTAGAGTTAGAGTTAGGGTTAAGCTACTTCGGGAGTTTCAGACATCTAATGCTATTTATACGTAAAATACGATTCTAATATTATCTCTTGCACGCTATTGTGCATTTGTACTGTTTTAATTAATATTCAAATTATTTAAAATTATTTTGAATTATCGTAATTAATCAAAGATCTGATAAAAGCAGCGGCAATATGAGTAGTCTGCATAGGGCGCCAAATACTAAGGAGTGCCTATCATTTGCGTGAAACAGTAGAGCAATATAGTGTGTCGATTTATCAGCATTCATTTATGATTACATTTAATATAATTTAAAAAAAATTATAATGATCGGAGTGAGCGTGAAAGCAGATCCCATATTATCATTATTTCATTCCTTGCGAGTTTTTCTATGAAGTCTGAGTGACAGCAAGTCTCCTCATGTCTCCAGGACTCTTCTGAATATTAAAACCGATTTCAACGCTGCTGTGATCTGTACGGTCTCTTTTCTTTTTCCTGTCATCTTCAGTTTCCCCTGTGTATTTTCCTGGCCTTTGAAGACCGTTCCAAGTGCTCCAGCTACCATTAGTATCACCGTCATCTTCATTTTCCACAGATTTTTCAGCTTTCTAGCAAGATCCATGTATCTATCTGTTCACTTTCTTTTATTTTCCATCTATGTTTCACTGTAATACGCTAGATAACAAGTTATTTTTTCTTGTTAATTAATACTTAATCAATTATTAATACTTGTTAACTATTAATACTAGGTCTGGTTTTCTGGCCGGGATTAGGTGATCTGTTTAGATCTCAAAGTACCAGAAAATTTTATGCATCTCATTTTCGATGAAAAATTCTGGTTTGTACATATACTATTTGTCAACGTGTTCAAATTTTTAATCGCTTGCACAATTCCCAGTGGATTGCCTCTCTCACCCAGTCGTGTCTACTTTTGTATTCCTTTTGTGCCAATTTGCTGCATTCGATTATTATGTGATTAATCATTTATCTCTGTCTCTACATAACCTACACTTGGTATTCTCCTGTGTATTGTCAATTTTTATTTTAACGTATTTGGTTGGTTGGTTCGATTTACGACATGTCAACTTTTGTTAGGTTATTTTATGCACAAGATATTTTGTTTTATTCGTTCCTTTTGGGTATTCAATTTTTTTTTCAAACTCAATTTTCAAACACATTTTTTAATTTATTTAACCCATAGATAGGACCCTAACAGGTACTACCACTTCGGGTCAGAGTGGACCTGTGAGTAATAGCGATGAAAAGGTACTCTATATTCCCCAGAGTTCCAGAACTGGAACTTCATCATTAGATGCAGTTTAACGTAATACCCAGAATTCTAAGACCCTCAGTCACCGCCTTCTAGCACATATAAGATAAAAAGAGTTGGTGGTTGCCATAAGGTTAGGACAATCATAGGTTAGACAACATATACTGTAGGGCTTGACGTGACCAGCCGATTGATCGGAAGGGACCTCTCCGACTGCCCGTCTACTAAGGAACAAAGTGTTGCAAGTCATGGACTGCTCAGCCATCAGGATTCCATCCTTAAGTATCACGGGTCGCACCCATGCTAACAGGTGACCTATTGGAGGGATTTTACCCGAATGCTCAGTGTTAGGTTATCTATGGATGCACGAATGCATTATAAGGACCTACTGTTGGTTATATACTGATACGCACCGTTCTTATAACTTCAACCAACTTATTGCAATGGTTGGTTGGCACGTTTCCGTCCACTAAGGACGATGGCGTAGTGTCCAATAAATAAAAATAAATAAGAAAACATTATCTGCATCTGCGCAAGTAGCTGAGCAAGCCAATCCTTGGTTGACAGTCTCTTGTGTTACTGACTTCACACCAAACTGATGCTTGCTGGGACTGCTGTTTTCACTCCTTCCTTCTGGCTCTATTTGCTGTGGATGCTACTTCCTCTCCACCTCACTCCTCTTCGCGCCTTGTTTAACATTAAAAGCGCCAGGTCGCTCGATGTTCTGCATCTACCTCCCACGTTGTTTGTTCAATATGGCATATCACCATGTCTCTCCGCAGACATCTTTAAAGAATAGGCGTGGTTACCTACCGTCGATAGCCTTTACTAATTCGCCATACAACGGTCTTTCGTTTGCGCATTTTCCATCCTCCTGATATGACCAAGCCAGCGAAGGTGCCTCTCACAGAGGATGGAGAACATACTGTTCATGTTGACGCAATCCAGCGTGTCTGTGCTGGGCACTTTATAACGACGGAAAATATAATTGCATCAATCTGAAGGATAATGCCGATTTGACCAGGGGTAAATATGAGCATTGGGGCCTAATTACTGCTAATACACCCTCCCCCTATTTTTCGACGTATTCATTTATCACTTTATTATATAAGTTGCCCCACTTATACACAGGTCGTTATTATAACACCAGGTCAATTATAAATGTAAATACTATCACGAGGTGCGTGATGTAATGGTTACTGTCGTAGAAAATGGACACGGCGAGACGAGTTGAAAATCCTGGACGAGACTGTTGCATTTCACATAGAACTAATACCCTTGCGAAAGGTATGGATCTCAACTATTCCCACTCTACCTATGAGTAAATAGTAGGGGCAGACGGGATTCTTTAACCGTGGTTAGGTAACCAGTCTAAAGAGAAGGAAAACTGAATTCAAACCTGTTAAACTCCCATTAAGAAATTGACCTTGTGTTGCATCCCTACTCGTACGGAGGGGTTGGTAAATATGTAGGTATATTACGTGAACGTTTAATCGCGAACAAGTGGAACATATATTCAAGGTATTACAATTTATTTTACAGTCAATATAAACATTAAAAGTCCGTTTTACCAATGATTTCGGAACATCACTTTTAGGTGATTATCCGTCATCAGAACGTTCACTTTTTCTGATGACGGATAATCACCTAAAAGTGATGTTCCGAAACCATTGGTAAAACGGACTTTTAAATGTATTGGGGACTATAAACAAATAATACAGCTCTTACAGCAGTAATTGAGCACTTTATAATCATTCTTTCATATTATAAACACAAAGAATCAACTATATATGATATATAATATACTATATATATATATATATATATATATATATATATATGATAGAGAGGAGAGAAGAGAGAGAGAGAGAGAGTAAACTACAGACACGTGTTTCGAGGTATCATCTCTCATCAGTGCAGTATACCATATCATATATATATTATGGATGCAGTTGAAATTCCGGTCATCTATTGGCTCATGGTTGGAATGGATGAAGCTGGGTGTCACTCTCCGCCGATTGATGTCTGGCTACCTCCGCAAGACACTGCTCACTGGTGGTGTATGGGACTGGGTTTGTTACTTGTGGGATAGGGCGTCTGGTTGTCGATGCTACCCTCTTCATTGCGGGGTTGGGTGGATAGTGGGTCACAAGTGCTGGGAAGGTGTGTAAGAAACATTTGTAGGAATTTAGGATTGCCTTAAATCTGGTTTAACCCGTGTGTGTGTGTGTGTGTGTGTGTGTGTGGTGTGTGTGTGTGCGGCGTAG
This sequence comes from Doryteuthis pealeii, assembly GCA_023376005.1. Lineage (NCBI taxonomy): Eukaryota > Metazoa > Mollusca > Cephalopoda > Myopsida > Loliginidae > Doryteuthis > Doryteuthis pealeii. Next base: position 49,080,136 of record CM042164.1, on the reverse strand, counting down.
GCGGATTATCCACTTAATTTCTGTGTTTGCGTGCCTGGATGATCGGAAGGATGCATATTAGTATACATTTTATTTTCTAGAGTATGTTGGTTTATTAAAATGTTCTACTTGGTGTATTGTGATTGCTATCTTTGTTAATTTGTGGTTTTTAAATCTAAATCTGAAGGGGTTTGTGTCTCACCTACATATCCGCTGTTTTTGCATTTGGACGCCAATTCTACGATATTGGCTGATTCACCCCCTTGTGCCAAGGGCAGATCATTAATCTCTAATTTTTCCAATATATATAGAAAGCATCGTAGATATTGAATGAAAATGTTTCAATGCCTTCGGTCATTTTGCGATATAGCACTACTCATAGCAGTGCGATTATTGTGTATGCTTATGATAAATAGAGGTATGTGCAAGCTTAATGAGAATATACAATTTTATAAATGAAGAACAACAGATTGGAAAAAAATCGGCAAAATGTGAAAACATATTTAAATGGAAAGGTAGATTTAAACCAACCACAAACAACTTGAATCGATTCATATCTCTCTTTATCTTATTAAGAGAACCTATGGACAAAATAGCTGTTGTGGTTATTTTAGGGTTCGGCTGTATCCCGAAAAAATTTACACCCACGGAATAGAAAATTGACATTTACAACGCTCCGGAATGCTACACATGTTTTAATAAGGAGGTCATCAGCAGTACTTCAGACTCCTATAAGTCATTTCTGTGGTGTGGTTCGATCTCCAGTGGGGAGATTACGGTATACATGCTTGATGAGAATTAAATAGATCGAAACAGCTGTTCAGTGTTCTGTATGTCGTACGGGCTGTTGCCGGATTTCTCGGTGTGTTAATTCAATATATATATAGGCTTTTAAAATAAAGAGATATATGAATCGAATCAATTGTTGTGTGGCTTAAATCTACCTTTCCATTTATCATTTTCACATTTTGCCGATTTTTTCCAATCTGTTTGTTCTCATTTATAAATTGTATATTCTCATTAAGCGTTAGCACATACCTCTATTTATTCATAAGCATACACAAATATCGCATGCTATGAGTAGTGCTATATCGCAAAATTGACCGAAGCATTGAAACATTTATTAGATATCTACGATCGCTTTACTATTATATTGGAAAATTAGAGATAATGTATCTGCCCTGGCACAAGGGCTTGGAATCAGCAATATCGTTAGATTGGGTCCAAATGCAAACAGCGATACTGAGTGAGACACACAACACCCTTCAGATTAGATTTAAAACCACAAATTAAACAAATAGATAGCAACAATACACCACAGTTAGAAAAACACATTTTAATAAACCACAACATACTCTAGAAAATTTTAAAATGTATACTATATTATCCTGCCATCATCCAGCACGCAAACACAGAAATTTAAGTGGATTAATCCCGCCTACCGCGCACACACCACAGCACACACAACACACACACAACACACTACACACACGGGTAAACACAGATTTATGGCATCCTAACAATTCCTACAAATGTTTCTACACACCTTCCCCAGCACTTGTGCCCACATATCCACCCAACCCCGGCCAATTGAGAAGGGTAGATCGACAACCAGACGCCCGTATCCCACATAAAACACCCAGTCCCACACCACCAGTGAGCAGTGTCTCGGAGGTAGCCAGGCACATCAATGGTCGGCGGCAGATGACACGCCCAGCTTCATCCCAACTTCCCAAACCCCATGAGCCCAATGATGACCGGAATTTTCAACTCATCAAATATATATATATTATGGTATTAACAAAATCTGCACTGATGAGAGATGATTATCTATATCTTTAGCTTACTGTCTCTCTCTGTGTGTGCTCTCCTCTCTATATATATATTATTATTATATTATATATATATATTATAATAACTAATATATAAATATATATTAATTCTGTGTTATAATTATTCGAAGAATGATTATAAAGTGCTCATTACTGCTTGTATTGTATTTATTTGTTTAAGTCCATATATTTAAAAGTCCGTTTTACCAAGGCTTCGGAACATCCACTTTTAGGGAATTATCCGTATCAGAATATATATTAAAAGCTGATTTCCGAAATCATTGGTAAAACGGACTTTTAAATGTTATATTGATGTAAAATAATTGTAATACCTTAGAATATATGTTCACTTTATTCGCGATTAAACGTTCCAGTAATATATTCTTTCCCGTTATATATTAATATATATAAGGTCAATTTCTTAATGAGCTTTATATATATTTCCTTCTCTGTAGACTTTTTGATTACCTAACCACAGGTTAAAGAATTCCGCGTCTGCCCCTACTGATTTACTCTAGGTAGCAGTGTGGGAATTAGTTGGATTCATACACTGTGCCCAAGCGGTTTAGTTTCATCGTGAAATGCACGACAGTCTCGTCCAGGATTTCTTAACTGTCTCGCCGGTGTCCATTTTCTAAGCGCAGTAACCATCTACATTCCGCACCTCGTTCATATGTATTTTACATTTATAATTGACTGTGTTATATATTTTTCTGTGTATAGTGGGGCAACTTATTAATAAAGTTATCAATGAATACCGTCGAAATAGGGGAGTGTCTATTAGAGTAATAGGCCCCATGCTCTATATTTTACCCCTGTCAAAATCGGCAAATTATCCTCGATTTATTTATTATATTTTCGTCGTTATAAGTGAAGCCACAGGACACGTTGGATTGCCGTCAACCATGAACAGTATGTTTTCTTCCATCCTCTGTGAGAAGGCACCTTCGGCTGGTTCATATCAGGGGATGGAAAATGGCCGCAAACGAAAGACCGTTTGCCTATGGCTGAATTAGGTATAAAGGCTAATCGATCGGAGGTAGACCACGCCTATTCTTTAAGATGTCTGCGGAGGACATTGGCGATTATGCCATATGACACAAACAACGTGGGACGGTAGATGCAGAACATCAGCGACCCTGGCGCTTTAATTTAACAAGGCGCGACCAAAGAGCGAGTGACGGTGGAGAGGCACAACGTAGTAGATATCCAGCAGCAATAGCAGCAGAAGGAAGGAGTGAAAACAGCATCCAGCAAGCCATCACGTTTGTGTGCAAGTCATACACCAAAGGACTGTCAACCAAGGATTAGGCTTGCTCAACTACTTGCGCAGTATGCAATAATGCTTTTTCTTATCTTATTTATTTATTTTATGGGACACTCGCCATCAGTCACTTAGGGACGGAAAACGTGCAACGCAACCTGATTGCATAAGTTGGTTGAGTCCTATAAAGAACTCGTCTGACGTATCCAGCTACTCAGACTCAACGCCTCACGGTCCTAAATGCATTCGTGCATCCATGATTACGATCTAACACTGAGCATTCGGTTAACAATCCCATCAATACCACCTGTTAGCATGGTGGCGACCCTGTATACTTCAAGGATGGGTCCTGATGCTGAGCAGTATGACTGCAACACTTGTTCCTAGTAGTACGGGCAGTCGGAAGACGCGTCCTTCCGATCAATCGCTGTCACGTCTAAAGCCCTTAGACGTATAGATTGTAACATAACCTATGATTCGTTGTTCCTCACTTTGAACAACCACCAACTCTTTTATCTTATATGTGCTAGAAGTCTGGTGACTGAAGGGTCTTAGAAATTCGGTATTACGTTAAACTGCATCTCACATGCATGACAGTTCCAGTCTGCGACTCTGGGGAACATATAGAGTACCTTTTCATCGCTCATTACTCATCATTTAGGTCACTCTGAACCCGACAGTGGTCAGTACTGTTAGGGGTCCTATCTATGGTTAAATAAATTAAAAATGTGTTTGAAAATTTGAGTGTTGAAAAAAAATGAATACCAAGGAACGAATAAAACAAAATATCTTCGCTGCATAAAAACCTAACAAAAGCTTGACCATGTCGTAATCGAACAACAACAAATACGTTAATAAAAATTACAATACACAGGAGCAATACCAAGTTAGTTATGTAGAGACAAGAGATATGATTAATCACATAATAATACGAATGCAGCATAATTGGCACAAAAGGCATAACAAAAGTAGAACGACTGGGTGAGAGAGGCAATCCCACATGGGATGGTGCAAGCGATTAAAAATTTGAACACGTCTGACAAATAGTATATTGTAAAACCAGAATTTGGTTCATACGAAATGAGATGCATAAATTTCTGGTACTTTGAGATCTAAAAGATCACCTAAATCCCGGCCAGAAAACCAGGACAGTATTAATAGTTAACAAGTATTAATAATTGATAAGTATTAATTAACAAGAAAAAATAAACCTTGCTACTAGCGTTATTTACAGTGAAACATAGGATGGGAACAGATAAAGAAAGTCAAACAGTAGATACTGGATCTTGCTAGAAAGCTGAAAAATCTGTTGGACAAATGAAGTGGACGGTGTGATACTAATGGTAGCTGGCGAGCACTTGAAACGGTTCTTCAAAGTTCCAGGAAAATACACAGGGGAAACTGAAGGATGACAGGAAAAAAAAGAGACCTACAGATCACAGGCAGCGTTGAAATCGGTTTTTAATATCAGAGAGTCCCTGGAGACACGAGGAGATTGCTGTCACTCAGGACTTCATTAGAAAGAACTCGCAAGGAATGAATAATGATAATATGGGATCTGCTTTCGTCACTCCGCATCGATTATAATTTTTTAATTTATTAATGTAATCATAAATGCAATGCTGATAATTCAAACTATATTGCTCTACTGTTTCACGCAAATGATAAGGCACTCCTTAGTATTGGCGCCCATGCAGTACTATATTGCCGCTGCTTTATCAGATCTTTGATAATTACGATAATTCCAAAATAATTTTTAAATAATCTTGAATATTAATTAAAACAGGTACAAATGCACAATAGCGTGCAAGAGATAATATTAGAATCGTATTTTACGACTAAATAGGCATTAGTGTCTTGAAACTCCCGAAGTAGCTAACCCAACTCTAACTCTAACACTAATCGTTACCCTAACCTAACCCTAACCCTAGCGTCTCAAAAGTTCGGTATTTCCGTAAATGTAAAACTGTATACGTAATCTCTTGCATTGCTATCTATATATAATACATGTCCTTACCTTTCCGGGACGTTGTCATCTGCCAAACCATCTAGTTAAAATCAGACCGTCAATCGTCCAAGTTGAAAGTTAACATGTAAACCTATCGTAACTCAAGCTATAATGAACCATTCCGTTTTTATTAGGAAAGAAAAGAAGAGAAAAAAAGCCTACTACAGAGAAAATATCATAAGAAAGAGGAGTATGGAAAGAATATAGTTGAGAGGGTGAGCGCGCAGAAGTGACAACCGCTAATCTATTTTCAATCTCGAACATAATGAAAGATGAAAAAGAAGAAAGAAAGAAAATGAGTAAAGAGAGAGTTAATCAAGAATGATATACTTTTTGTATCATGAACTATTTAGTACAATAGGTCTTAAGAAACATACAAACGTTGTAATATTAATTATCCAATACTTATGGATATCAACCAGACGAGCTGCTAGTTCTGCCATTAGTTACATAAACATTAAATGGAAATACTCTGTGTTGTTTATTTATTGATGCAATTTTTGTTTATTTATTTATTCATTTTATTTTTAATTTTTTTGTATTTTCAGTTGTCTGATCAGGCAAGCCGAAACATGGCAAAAGGAAAGACAAATCGCCTGGTGATCTTTGACACTAATTGAGAGATTCAAATGTTTGAATTACAGGTAAGAAAAGCATGAAAAGTGTCAAAATATCACGTAAGGTAACAATTGTAAGTGCCGATTCTAGTCTCAGTCGGTAGAATATATCGATGATATCTGGTTGTTAGAGGAATTCTGGCAGTAAAGACAATGACACGATTGTACTCACACCCTCCTAGATCCCAGTCTATACTGGAGTAACCCTTGTGTGTCTACCATGCTGCATATTCACGGCAAGAATTTTACTAATGGGGGCCCCCTTCCCCCTCCCCTTTTTTGAGGGGCCTTTTTTATATTCGGGCAAATTAAAAATTACAAGAAAACGGGGGGACCCCCCCAAATAATGTCTATATCCCCTTTTGTTTTCTGTAATTATATACCTTGACCGAAGTAACCCGGAAGATCATCGACCGTGGATAGAACCAAAAGTGACTACCGGAAGACACGTGTGTTGACCAACGAATAAACACAGGAATATGAGGAAAACAGAAATGCGTGGCGTGCAAAACATGCCTACAATAAAAATAAAAAGTAAAAAAAAGTAAAAAATTTATCGTAACTCTGGCCAATGATCAGACTCAAGAAATCTTTGTGGGTTAGCCCAGACTTTTGTTTACTCTTTCTTCTCTTTGTTATTGTTAATGTTCTCTTGTACGGGCCTTGCCCCACCGCTGATTTCGAGGGGACAACTGTTAGAATATCATAACATATTTTTTTAATGAAACTTGATACAAAAAAGAGAAGTTGTTCTGCTATTCATCAAGGTTCTCTTCCACCCCACCCACCCCACACACACATCAGACCTCATCCCTGTCAGCGTCACAAACCCTAACATTCTAATGAAACTGGCCTAGCACCAGCAGGGACGATCTTTAGGCTACCTGAACCCATCATCGAATGGCCAGCTTTCTCCAAGACTTAACAGTTCTCGAGTACGACCCAGACCGCGTGTCGCGACTCTTGAAAATTGCATTCTCATAATTTTTTTTACTCTGAGGCTATCGGAGATATTCAACACTTTACTTTCTTCCTTCCAATTTGTGTGTTTGTTTATTAATACCTCACTTTTCACAATATAATTACTCGTTTCGAGTCTGACAGAGGGTATATACTATATTATATATATTTTATACTATATATATAATATATATACATATAATTAACCCTCTGCTTCATATATATAGATAATATATATATATATATTATATTATATATATAACCTCTGCCAACCCCATTCATGGCGGGGTTGCATCTGTGGGGTTCGGCAGAGGCTTTTAGGTGTTTTAACAGGTTAAAGGTAGCTGGATATTCCCGGTGGCGTGTTCCTAGGGTTTTCGCGTTAACCCTCTCATTTGGTGGTTCGCCTGAAAAGAAAAGAATTAAGGAACGAAAAAGAAAGAGACAGAGAAGAAAGGCGGTTTTATGATTTAAGACTTTATTTGACCCGGACATACGCTCGTCCGTGGCAAGACTATCCCCTCGGTCGAGAAGCGACTAACACTCAGTTAAGGCCTTCAAATATCGAATTGGCCGAGATATTCCCTCTGGGGGTCGGAGTCAGTCCTTTTGTCGCACATGCCGCGAGGGCTCTTCCGGTGAAGGCATGGGATGTTGGTTGTTATGTTTTTTCTTAAATTTATTTTATTTTATTTTAATCCCACCAAGTACCTCACGCCAGCCACCCCGGCTGCTGAGAAGCTCTGTTTTAGTTTTCAGCTTAGATAATAACTTAATTGGATAAGTAAATAATTAAAATCATTGTTATAGATGTTTTCTTTTCTAAATTTTGATCAATATAATTGCATACTGGACACTTAACCAAAACCGGTNGTGTGTTGTTACCAGCACACAAAATACTACATGTACACAAAACAACATACATCTTACAGGTGCCGCCAATTCTAATAAGATAAAATTCAGTTATACTCCTGCTCATCATTTAGAGTTTTATTCCCACTAGTCGAAATCAGAGTTACCCTTTTATAACGCTGGTTTATAATAAGGCGTTAAACATAAAACAATTTGTGACGCAAAGATGATACAACCATAAAAATTGGCGACAATCGAAGGAGGCGTCAACCATAAAAATTGGCGACAAGGAGAGCAAATTATACGATAAAGATTCCCGACAAGAAGAAGCTCTTACACCATAAAATCAGTTGATTGACAAGAAGAAGGTCTTAACCAGTAACATTGCGACAAGGAAGAGGCTAAACATAAAATATCTCATACCAAGGCAATGACGCGTTAATCAGTAAAAATGAGCACCGGCGCTAGGATAGTCAATAGTGAAACCCAAAGCGGCAACTACGTCTGAAGAACATATGGTGAACACTCTGTTTTACTTTTACCGGCGTTATTAATTTATAGTCAATCGAGATTCGTTATTCCCATACAACTTTCGTTAGCTAAGGGATGATTCTATCATGATGAATTTCCTTCATAGATCCACTATACTAATCAATTAGATCGATCTTGAACAGTATGCATAAATCAAGACAGCCGACAATCCTCTCGTTACAAATCTCCACTGAATAGTAGCACCAAATGTATAATAACCCTTTTGTATGATATGGTATACAGAGCAATACGTTTATCAATAAAGAGGACAACTCAGACAGACTACACGTAAAGTCCATTTAACTAGAGAAAATATTCAATATCGACCAGACTAATGGCGGCCCATATCAACATCCAACGTTGATTTTACAACGCGGAGGCTCGCCCCAAAACCATTTTTCGTCACTCATTCAGCTATGGGTTCCTTCGCAATCTCAACTTTGGAAACAGCCACCATCACAAACCGCCAAGATAGAGCTGAATAATTAACAGATCGATAAATACATAAACTTCAGAACAAAGAACAAAATGAAAATAATCATACAGAAAATAATCTTAACAGTATAGACTCATCTTGAACTCCTATACGGCACCAACTAGAAACAGTGAAGTGAACTGGTGAAAAAGTCGTGATATTCCATTCCACTGTTGGCTTCTCTGTAAGGGTCTGTCCAGACAGATATACTTACTAAAGTCGAAGCACCTATGTCCACCACTTTTGTAATATGACAATTTAAACTAGCTTCATTCGGATGTGTTTCGATAAGATTCAATTTACCATTCAGTTTTGCACGGACAATACAACAGCGGACATGCAAAGAACACGACTCGGGAATAATATCTAAGTGGTCCGACCACATACTAGGGTAAAGATCAAACTTACCACTTTACACTGGTGCATATTTGCCTGTTCTTCCCGTCTTAGTCTCGTTTTAGTCACCAAGCCTTCTTTTTGCTTGCGCACCTAAACATTGGTGTGCACGTTCCTGGACGGTTCGAAACCCTGAGATGTCCAAGCCAGAAGATCATCTATCGGCGCTTGACTGTTTCCTTTTCTATCCGAGCGCCAAACCAGACACCGATGATTTCTAAATGTACGACGATTGGCCGAAATTTTCCCACTTCTCTCACCAACAGCTGCTACCGAGTGAGGTTAACATCTTCTTTCCCTAAACTCGGCCTGCCTTTCTTCTCACTATGACCCACCAAATCTTTATGAAATTAAGCGATAGGTCTGTTGTTGCTGTTTGTGAGGCCGACCGTTTGTCGGATTTTTCGTCTGGAGTTGCTAGAATCACTCCGGCATGGACATTGTGTTATCTGCACAATGGCCGCTATCGTCTTTTGCGCAAGAGCAGCCAGCGGAGATATACCGAATGAGTAGTAGGCTTTATCGGCATCTTATCAGTTCAGCAGGTATAGTAGCCCGCTGAAGAGACGATGGTAGTTCCCAACTATTGGACTCTTCACGATTGGTTCGCCGTACTAATCTGAAATTAGGGGCTAGGTTTCTGCTGAAGTGTCCGCATAACCATCTAGTGGGATCTCTCCGTTCCATTTTTGTGATAGATAACCCGTCTCTGACCTCATTGGCTATAGGTTAGAATATCCTTCCCGATTCAACAGCTGCGATGGCAACGCTTTTTTAAGCGTCATTCTAGAAATAAAAATACTTAGTAAGAGGAAACATCTTTTCATCATTTAATTATTGAATTAGCAAACATATGCGCATCCGCCGGGCGCCTAAGTCATTTAGTTTTAATATTATAGTGAAAAATCACAAACTAGAAAAGAGCTATACGAAATTAAATAACAACGACATCATAAATAAGACGTACTATATATTTTACTATATTTTATTGGATGTCTAATATCTAGATACCTCATAATAGCGATTGGTATTTAATCTGTTGGGAAGAAATTACAACAAATCACATCATTAGAGATCTCATAACACGTTAGTCGAATCAGTATTTATTAAAACCGGTTGTTAATTCAGTATGGCAAAATTTCATAGTTATCAAAATTAGAGAGACACTCTATACAAATCATTTTAAACTTATTGACTTATCCAACTTAAGTTTATTACACTAATAGCTTACTTAAAAGGCTTCTCACAGCCGCGTGTCTGGTCCGTCGTGAACTGTGGGGATTTAAAATAAAATAAATAATAAATTTAGAAGAGCGAAACAAATATCCTGACAACTCCCATGGGCCCTTCACCGCGAAGACGCCCTCCGCGCCAATGTGTGCGAGTCAAAAAAGAAGGCACTGACTCCGTTACCCCTCAAATATGGGACACTATTTCCGGCCCATTCGAATTCACCGCTCTTCAATACTGAGATGTAGGTTATACGTCTCTCTCCGACCTGAGGTCCGGATATCTCCGACTTGCCACGCACGACTTCAGTTGCTACGGCGTCAATAAAGGTGTTCAATCATACATAATACCCGCCTTCTCTTTCTCGTGTCCTCTTTCTTCTTATGTCACGTGCCTTAAAATTTCTTCTTCTTCTTGCAGCGCTTCTGACCGCCAAATGAGTATGGTTCTAAAATGCTCTAAAAACCTCCACGGAACACGGTCTCCGGCGAATATCCCAGTCTACCTCTTGAATCACCCGTTTAAAACACACTAAAAACCTCTGCAACACCAGCTAATGCAACTCATATGGGGGTTGGCAGAGTGTTTATATATTATAATACATATAATATATTCATATATATAATATCATATTAATAATATTAAAGTCGAGTATATGCTATAATATTTCATATGCCATACTACTACATTATAGTACTTAATCACGTATATATATATAAATATCACTCTATATGATATCTAGTACCTCTGCCAACTCAAACCAGTAATAATTGTACGAAGTATACGGTGTTATATTAAACTAATACACACAAATTGTAAAGGAAAGACGATAAGTAAAGCTGGTTTGTAATTAATCTCCGATATGGCCCTAGCAGGCAGGAAAAAAAAATCTATATTCGAGTACATGTTCTATTTCAAGAGGTCGGCAGCATCACCCGCGTCTGGGATTCAAATCGTACTCGAGGAAACTTGTTAAGTTCTTGGTAGAAACTGCATTTCGAATGCCAGGTTCCAGGTAGCTCTTAAGAGGATCGTCCCTCTGGGCTGCCTAGGCAGGATTTCAAGTCTGAATATGAATGTACTAGGGCGCTTAGTGTCGACCGCTTGAACAGCGGATGAATCTTAGATCGGTGTGTGTGGGACGTCGGCTGTGTCAGTCTGCTGGAGGAGATAACCTTAGATGTAAAGCAGGAACACATCTTCTGTCACGTTCTTCTTGATCTATTCTCAGTATTCAATATTAAAACAAATGACTCTTTATCGTATTCTACATCGTACTCCTCCCCGACATCGTTTGCGACGCTACATTTATCGCTGTCCCTTTCTACTCCGGTAGAAGATCACCCGGTTAGAGACAGGCAAGCGCCCCGCACTAATGAGACAAGTTTTTAAAAATAACTAAAGAGATGAAGAAAGGCCCCTCCAGTACAACAAGTCACTGGCATACACACCCACATAGTTCTTGAGAGTCTGATCAGTTCGGCCATGAGTTAGATAAATTTTTTTTGACCTTTTTTTCACTTTCTGTTTTTTATGGTACGGCGTTTTCATCGTTGCAACCACGCCGCACTATTCTCATTGTGTTATTACCCTTCATTATTTCACTGTCGTTTTATTCCGCATTGGCAACACATTCCGCTGTCTTCCCGGTATTCGACTTTGATTTGCTTCCTATCCACCGCCTAGGATCGGATATCTTTTCCCGTGAGGTTACTTCGATCTCCTCGGTCAAGGTTAAATCATCATTACAAGAAATAAACAGATGAAACAAGGCGGATTTATGATCACTTTTGTCAGTTTCCGTTAGTATTAATTTGCCAGATAAAAAGCAAGGGGAGCGGGAGCGAGACTTGATAAGAATAGCCTTTTGGTAGTATGCTCGATACTAGACAGAATGGGTATCTGGACACGAGCGAAAGGCAGTGTAGGCTCAGCGTATAACTTAGGGATTCTAAGGCAGCGGCTGGAGTACAACGTTATCATGTGTCCTTTAACTGCCCAGAATGTAACACTCTCGTGACCCTGGATCACGTAGTAAGTACCTGGTTGAGTGCTTTCCTTACGACTGAAACTAAATCGGCACCTTTATCAAAGCTGTTTAGCCTTACCGGCATATTTTGGCTCACACTTGTTTCAGTTGCCTTATACTTTTACCGTGTAATTTCCTACAACATGTTGAATTCCTCTACCAATTCTAGTGGTCATAACGGCAAACTCCAGGCCACGGCGAGATTTGTATTCTCCCTATTCATGCCTGTTTTCGCTGCCTGCGCAGCCCAATCCAGTGCTAACTGAAATAAATAACAGAAAAATAAATTAGTAATACATTACATGAATTAAATAAATAAAAACAAAAATTGAATTCAATCAGAATAAAACACAGAGTATTTCTATTTAAATGTTTAATGGTACTTAATGTCTCAGAACCTAGCGAGCGATCTTTTGATAATAACCATAGTTATGATCGAAGTTTAAGATCTACTTACAAACGTATTGATATGTTTTTCATTAAGACCCTATCTACTAAATCGTTCATATACAAAATAGTCTATATTATCATCTTGATTTTAGACCTTCTCTCTACTCATTTCATTTCTCCTCTTCTTCATCCTTCCATTCATGTTCGATCTGTAAACAGTATACGTGTGTCAACTCGTGCCGACGCCTTCAGACCCTCTCACGTAATCATCTTTCCCCATCAACTGCTCTTTTCTTATATATTTTGTTCTCATGTACCGTATGGATCTTTTTCTTCTGCTTTCCCTTTCTCTCTCAATAAAATACGAGCAATGGATGATCGATATTCTAGCTGAGTTCACGAGTATGGATTTACATTTTACATTTCAACTTGGACGACTTGCGGTCTCCATTTTAACTAGCTGGTTTGAGCAAATACGATGACAACGGCGGAAGGTAGGAGGAACAAGTGTTTAAATAATATAATAAGCAATGCAAGACGGAACTGTATAACAAGTATTACACATTCACGAAAGTTACCGAAACTTTTAGACGCTGGGTTAGCGGTAACGGGTTAGCTGGTTAACGATTAGTTGTTAAGAGTTAGAGTTCAGGTGTTAGCTACTCGGAGACGTTTCAGACATGGCTTAATGCTATTTATACGTGAAAATACTCGTGGTCTAATATTATCTTCTTGCACGCTATTGGTGCCACCTTCTGTACTGTTCATTAATTAATTAATTCCAACCATTATTGTAAAATTATTTCTTGAATTGATTCGTATTATTAATCAAAGATCTGACTAATAAGCAGCGGGCAATAATGAGTAGTCTGACATAGACGAGCCGCCAAATACTAGAGTGCCTATCATTTGCGTGAAAACAGCTCAGAGAATATACGTGTGTCGCTAATTATTCAGCATTCCTATCTTATGGATCTACATTTAATTTATAATTTAAAAACACCATTATAATTGATTTCGGCAGTGAGCCTGAAAGCAGTCCCATAGTATCATGTTATATTTCCTCGCGAGTTTTTCTATGAAGTCCTGAAGTACCAGGCAAGTCTCCTCACTGTCATCCATTACTCTTACTCGAACTATTTAAAACCGATGTCGTCCCAACGGCTGCTGTGATCATGTACGCGCTTCTCGTTTTCTTTTTCCTGTCATTCTTCACTGTGCCTCCTTGTGTATTATTTCCATGGCCTTATGAAGACCGCTTCCAAGTGCTCCAGGCTAACCCATTAGCTATCCAGTACCCTCATGCTTACACTTCTGCCACAGATACTTTTCTCAGCTTTACTTCTTAGCAGAGATCCATGTGGCATCTATTGTTCACTATTCTTTTATTTGTCAGCATACTATGTTTCTACTTCTGATAATTGTCGCTACTGCTAAAGGTGATAAAAATGCTGTATTTTTTTCTGTTAATTAATACTTAATCCAGCATCGTCATTAAATACTTGTAACTATTAAATAACTAGGTCTGGCCTTTTCTGCACCAGGATTAGGTAGAGATCTGTTAGATCTTCAATATAGTACCAGAAAAATACTTTTATCGATTCTCATTTCGAGTGAAAAATTCTCGCGTTCGGTACATTCGACTAACTATATTTGGTCTCCACACCGGGTATTCAAATTTTTACATTCGCTGCACCAGTATGTATCCAGGGACATATGCCTCGTTCTCACCCAGTCGGTCTACTTTTGTATTCGTTTTGTGCCCAATATTTGCTGCATTCGATACTTATTTATCGATCGACCGACCATATAACTCCATCGTCATCTCTGTCCTTCGTACAATGAATGCCTTACACTTGGTATTCTCTCTGCTGTATTGTGTTTCAAATTTGTTAACTTTCTAACGTATTCCTGGTCATTGAGATTGGTCGATGTACCGACCTCATGTCAACTTTTGCTAGAGGTCTTATTTATGCACAGATATTTTGCTTTATTGCGTCTTTTGGGGTATTCAATTTTTTTTTCAAACTGCCAATTATTCAACACATTTTTTAATGTTTACTTTAACCCATAGACTGACCCGCTTAACTAGTACTACCAAACTTCTTCGCGCATCAGATGGTACCTATGTGAGTACAATATGCCGATGAAAAGGTACTCTTATTGCCCAGAGTATCCAGAACTGGAACGCTCTATCATTAGGATGCCAGATTAGATCGTAATACCGAGAGTTCTGATAGACCCTCGAGATCACCGCCCTTCACTGATGAGCACAAGTATCAAGATCAAAAACGAGTTTGCAGTGTGTTGACCACTAGGTGTAGGACAAGTCACTGAGGTTAGGACAACATCAGATACATCCCTGTGCTAGGCGTTGACTTGACCAGCCCGATTGATGCGAGAAGACCACTGCTGCCGTACTGCCCGTTCTATCTAAGCGATACAAAAAGTGTGTTGGCCAAAGTCATATAGCCAATCAGGATTCCATCTTAAGCCTTGATACACGTGTTCGCCACCCATGGCTAAACGTCTGACCTACTTGTGGAGGGATTTACCCGGAATCCATGCTCAGGTGTAGTTATTCTATCGGATGCCACGAACTTGCATTATAAGAGACCTAACTGTTGGTTATATATGATACGCACCGATCCTTTATAACTTCACAAGCCAACTTTAATTTCTGCAAATGCGTTAGGTGTGGGAACGTTATCCCGCCATAAGGAGCGATGCCCGTGGTGGCAATAATTAAATAATAATAAGAAAAAACCTATCTGCATCACTCGACGCCAACGTAAGACTGAAGTCAATAGCCAATCCTTGGGTACAGATCTTTGGATACCTGTACCTGACTTGCACACTAAAACTTGTGAATGCTTGCGGGATGCTGTTCACTCCGTTCCTCGGCTCCTATTTGACCTAGTGGATTGCTCACTTCCTCCTCTTCTAACGTCTCACTCCTTCTTCGCGCTGTTTAACATTCAAAGCCCAGGTCGCCTCGTATGTTCTGCCAGGTCTAACCTCTCCACGTTGTTATGCTTTGTCAGCACTTATGGCATATCACCATGTCTCTCCGCAGACATCTTAAAAGACATAGCTTGGATCTAAAGCTCTACGAGCTCGATTAGCCTTTTACTAATTGCCATAACAAACGCTCTTTCGGTTTGCGGCCATTCCTGATCTACTCCTGATATGACCCACGAGCAGACGCACAGGTGCCTGCCTCACCAGAGGAGTGGAGAACATCTGCTTCATCGTTGACGCAACCATGCTGTCTGTGCTGGGCACTTCTATATCGACGGATAGAATTATAACTTGATCAATATAGCTGAAGGACTAATAGGCGATTTTGACCAGGGGTAAAATATGACATGGGGCCTAATTACTGCTAATACACCCTCCCCTCCTAACTTTTCGACCGTATATTCATTCTATCACTTTATTATATAAAGTTGCATATCCACGACACTAAACAGGTCGTTATTATAACCACCAGGTCAGATTTATAAATGTAAATACATATCACGAGGCGTGCGTTGACCTTAATGGTTACTGTCGTAGGAAAATGACACGCGAGAACGAGTTTAAAACTCCTGGATCGAGCACTGTTTGATCTTTCACATAAACTAATTATCCATTGGGAAAGGTATGAATCCAATAGTTCCCACTCTACCTCATGAGTAATAAGTAGGGGCAACGCGAATTCCTTTAACACGTGGTTAGCGTAACCAGTCTAAGAGAAGGAAAACTGAATCAAACCCTGTAAACGTCTCACTTAATGAAAATGACCTTGTGTCTGCATCCTACTCGTAACGGAAGGGCTGTTGGTAAATATGTAGTACTAGTTCGCTGAACGATTTAATCTGCCGAATAAAAGGGGACATATACTTCAAGCATTTACAATTTATATTTACAATCAATATAACATTTTAAAGTCCGTCCTTTACAATGATTACGGGAACATCACTTTTAGTGATTCATCCCGTCATCTAGAACTCATTTTTCTGTATGACGGATAATGCACCTAATAAGTGATGTTCCGGAAGACCATTCTGTTAAAACGACGTTACAATGTATGGTGATACTATAAAATAATACAAACAGCTTCTTTACAGCGTAATTGAGCCACTTTATTAATCATTTCTTCACAATAATATAAACAACAAGAATTAACCATATAATATTAATATTATAATAGTAAATATATATATACTTACATATATATATATATCATCATATAGAGAGAGAGTGCAGAGGAGACGACCGAGAGAGAGAAGAGAGTAAACTACCACGACCACGTCGATATTTCAGAGGTATCATCTGCTCATCAGTTGCAGTTATAACCATCATACAATACTGTATATTACATGATTGTGTTGAAATTCCCGGTCATTCTATTTGAGCTCATGGGGTCTCGGATGGATGTAGTCTGGTCCCGGTGTCACCTCTGCGACCGTATCCCATTCTGATGTCTGGCTACCTCCGCAGACCTGCGCTCACTGGTGGTGAGGACTGGTCGTTGTATATGCGGATAGGGGCGGTCTGGTTTGTCGATAGGGGCATTTTTTTACCCTCTTCATCCTGGCGGGGTTGGGTTGATATGTCGTGTCATCAAGTGCTGGGGAAGGTGTGTGTTAGTAAACCATTTGTAGGAATTTATAGATGCCTACCATCCGTGATTTAACCCTGGTTAGTGTCGCTGTGTGCGTGTGTGTGTTGTGTGTGTGTGTGTGTGTGTTGCGCGTAGGCGATTATCCACTATAATTTCTGTGCTTTGCCGCTGCGTTAGCTGCGATGATGGGAAGGTATGCGATATTAGCAGCATTGTCAAATTTTCTCAGAGTATTGCTTTCGTCGGCTTTATTATGAATTTTTCTAACTGTGTCATGTATTTGTCGATTCATATCATACATTGTCTTAATTTTGTGTTTTTAAATCTAAAGCTCTGAAGGACTTGTTGTGTCTTCGAACCCTACATAGTCCGCTGTTCTTTGCCATCTTGGACGTCAATCTACGATATCGGTGATTGCATCGCCCGCCTGTGTGCAAGGGCAGATTCATTAATCTTAATTTTTTCCAATAATATACTAGCAAAGCGATTTACGTAGATATTCTAATAATGCTTTCCAATGCCTGTCGGTCATTTTGCGACCTATAGCACTATCTCATAGCAGTGCCGAGCATATTTGTGTCATATGCTTATAGATTAAAAGGTATGTGCTAACGTTATATAGTAATATTTACAATTCTATAAATGAGAAAACACTCAGGATTGCGAAAAAAATCGGCAAAAATGTGGAAAATATAAATGGAAAGGTAGATATTAACAACACAAACATTGATTCGATTCCTATCTCATCTTTATCTTATTAACAGACCTATGTGAAAAAATAGTGTTGTGTTATTTAGGGGTTCGGCTTATCCGAAAAAAATTTACACCCACGGATATGAAAATGACATTTAAAACGCTCGGAATGTCACACATGTTTTTAAATTAAGGAGTGTATCAGCAGTACTCAGATCCTATAATGTCATTTCCTGTGGTTGCTGGTTCGATCTCCCAGTGGGCGGAGAGACTTACGGATATACACTTGCTGAATAGAGAGTATACATAGGTCGAACAGCTGCTTCAGTGTTTTGTATGTCGTACTGGGCTGTTTGCCGATTTTCTGTCGTGGTAATTCAATGTATATGATATGGTCTGTTAAAAATAAAGAGACGATATAATCGAATCAAATGTTTGTGTTGGTTTAATCTACTCTCCATTATATTTTCACATTTTGCGATTTTTTTCCAATCTGTTTTTCTTCATTTATAACATTCTGTATATTCCTCACTTAAGCGTTGCACATCCTCTATTTATCATAAGCTATACACAAATAGTCGCACTGCTGATGCACGTAGTGCTTATATCGCAAAATGACCGAAGCTTGAAACATTATTGCAAATCTACGTATGACTTTCTATAATATATTGTTAGAAAAATTAGAGATACATGATAACTGCCTTGGCCACAAGGGGTTGAATGCAGCAAATTATCGATAGATTGGCGTCAAATGCAAAATACAGCGGATATGTAGTGAGACACAAACCTTTCAGATTTAGATTTTAAAAAACCACAAATTAACATTAGATAGCAATCACTAATACACCACGTAGAAATAACATTTGAATAAACCACAAGCATTAGCTACCTATGAAAATTTAAATGTATCACTTAATAGCTCCTTCCCCAATCATCCAGCACGCAAACAGCAGAAATTAAGTGGATAAATCCGCCTACCGCGCACCACTACACACAATCATCACACACACACCACTACCCACACGACACACGGGTTAAACACGCAAGATTTTAGGATGCCAAATTCCTACAAATGTTCTACACACCGTTCCCAGCACTTGTGACCCACAATCCCACCCAACCCCCCAAGAATGAGGTAGCATCGACAACAGACGCCCCATATCCCACATGATACGACACCAAAGTCCCGATCCCAACCAGTGGAAGCAGGCTGCGGAGTAGTCAGACATCAATTGGTCTGGGCGGCAGAGTGACACCAGCTTCATCCAACTTCCATACCCATGAGCCAACTAGTATACCGGAAATTTCAACCATCCATAATATATATATATTGATTGGTACTAACTGCACAGCTGTATAGAAGATGATACCCTCGAAACACTTTCTGATACGCTTTGACTCTCTCTCTACCTGCTCTCTTTCTCTCTCTTCTTCAATATATATATTAATAAGCATAATCTACTATACTATATATTATATATATTATATACTATATATCATAGTAATTCTTTGTGTTATACACTTATCTGAAGAAATGATTATAAGTGGCTTCAATTACTGCCTGGTATAGAGCCAGTTATTTACTTTGTTTATAGTCATCCAATACATTTAAAAGTCCGTTTACCTGTTTTCGAACATTCATTTTAGGTGACTCTATTCCGTTCATCAGAAAAGTGAACGTTCTTCGAGACGGATAATCACTAAAAGTGATGTTCGAAATCATTGGGAAAAGCGGACTCTTTAAAATAGTTTATATTATGTGTAACATAAATTGAATACCTTTGAATATATGTCTCCACTATTCGCGATTAAACGTTCATACGCTAAATACCTACATATTTACCAAACCCCTCCGTACGACAGTAGGATGCAACACCACAAGGTCAATTTCTTTAAGGGGTAGTTGTAACAGGTTTGAATTCAGTTTCCCTTCTCTAGACTGGGTACCTAACACGGTTAAAGGAATCCGTCTGCGCACCTACTCACTGTCACTCTATAGGCTGAGTGTGAATAGTTTGGATGTTTCTCACCTTTCTCCAAGGCGTATTAGTTCTATGTGAAATGCTATAAACCAGTCTCGTCCAGGATTTATACTCGTCGACGCCGTGTCCATTTTCTACGACAGTATACCATTACATTTCACGCACTAGTGAAATTATGTATTTACATTTATAATTGACCTGTGTGGTATAATAACGTATCCTAGTGTATAGTGGGGTGCCACACTTATTATTAATAAATGTAAGCAATGAATACGTCGAAAAAGGAGAGGGTTGTGTTAGCAGTAATATAGCCCCATGTCCTCGATATTTTTACCGCCTGGTCAAAATCATGGCATTAGCCTCAGATTGATGCAATTATATTTTCCGTCGGTTATTAAAGTGGCCCATAGCTACAGAGCACGCTGGATTCGATCAACATGAAACAGTATGTTCTCATCCTTAGTGATGATGGGCCCACCTCGCGGCAATTGGTTATATCAGAGGAGGATGGAAAATGGCCGGTCCAAACCGAGTAGACGTTTGTATGTACGAATTAGTATTGAAAGGCTAAATCGACCGGTAGGGTTGACCACGCCATTCTTAAAGATGTCTCGGAGAACATGGTGATATGCCATATTGAACACAAATCATCGTGGGATGGTAGATGCAGAACATCGGCAACGAACTGGCGCTTAATGTATAATCAGGCGGCCGAAGAAGCCCGAGTGATGGTGTTTATGAGGAGTACAGTGAGATCCACAGCTAATAGAGCCACTAAGAAGGAAGGAAGTGAAACAGAAGTGCCCGAGACAAAGCATCACAGTTTGTGTTGCACTAGTTCGTTACACCAAAGACTGTCAAGTCAAGGATTGGCTTGCTCAGCTACGCGCAGTGCAATAATTTTCCTTATGTACTTCTATTTATTATTTGGGACATCTACGCATCCGTCCTTAGTGCGTACGAAACGTCGCCAACCAACCATTGCCAATAAGTTAGGTTGAAGTTTATATTAAGAACTGGTTTGGTATCAGTATATAACAACAGTAGGTCTTTATTAAATGCATTCGTGATCCATAGATTAGCACTAACACTGAGCATTCGGTAAATCTCCCAATAGGTCACTGTTATGCTGGGTGGCGACCGTGCATACTTAAGGATGGAATCCTCGTGGCTGTAGCAGCTCCCAGTGATATGCTAACAACTTTTGTTCCTAGTAAGACGGGCAGTCGGGTGACCGGCTCCCTTTTCCGATCAATCGGCTGGGTCACGTGTCAAGCCCTAGCACTGTATACGTATGATTGATCGCCTAACCTATGATGTCCTAACTGGCTCTTCTATGGCACACCAACCAACTCATTTTTCATCTTATATGTGCTAGAAGGCATTCGGTGGGACTGAGCGTCTTAGAATTCTGTGCAAACGTATTAGTTAAACCTGACATCTAATGATTGAACGTTCCCAGTTTCTGGGTAACTCTGGGGCAATATAGTATGAGTACCTTTTTTCATTCCGCTAGTTACTTCTACAGGTCCACTCTGAATCCCGAATGTAGTACTGTAGTGGTCTATCTATGGGTTTAAATAAATTAAAAAATTGTGTTTGAAAACTGAGTTTGAAAAAAAAATTGAATACCCCAAAAAGTGAACGAGATCAAAACCTAAACTAGTACTTTGCTGCCATAAACATAAAGCCTAAACAAAAGTACATGCGTAAATCGAACCAACAACAAACTACGTTAAAATAAAAATTGGACAATCCACTCAGGAGTAATCGCAATGATATGTTAGAACAGAGATATAAATTGATTAACTCACCATAATAACTCGACAGTGCAAGCAAATTGCGCACAAAGAGGGAATACAAAAGTAGACACGTACGGGTGAAGAGAGGCAACTCACTGGGAATTGTGCACAGCGATTAAAATGTGAACACGTTGACAAATAGCTATTATGTACAAAACCAGATATTTTTAATCGAATGAGATGTATAAAATTTATCTGGTACTTTTGAGATCTAAACAGATCACCTTTAATCCTGCCAGTATAAACAGACCCCAGTATTAATAGTTACAGAGTATTCATATTGATTAAGTTTAATTAACATAGAAAACTGATAACTTGGTTATCTAGCCGTCATGTCAGTGAAACATAGATGGAATAATCAACAAGAAACGTGAACAGATAGATACCATGGATCTTGCTAGAAAGCTGAAAATCGTGGAAAATCGTAAGATGGCGTGATTATCTAGGTAGCTGGAGCAGTTGGAACGGTCTTCAATGCCGAGGATACAATACACCAGGGTGAAACTGAAGATGTGACAGGAAAAAGGAAAAAGACGTACAGATCACGCAGCTTGAAAGTCGTGGTTTATAATCAGAAGAGTCTGGTGAAGACATGCAGGAGATACTGCCTGTCACTCAGACTTTCATAACGAAAAACTCGCAAGGAAGAAATAATAGACTAATATGAGGATATCTGCTTTCACGCTCACTCCGATCGACTATAATTTTTTCTAACATTATATTAAATGTAATTCATAATGCATGAATGACTGATAAATACGATCACACTATATTGCTCACCTGTTTCATCGTCAAATGATAGGCACTCGCATAACGCTATTGGCGCCCTATATGCAGGACTACTCATACTGCCGCTTGCGGTTTATCGAGATTTTGATTAATGACGATAATTCAAAATAATTTTAATAATTTGAATAATTAATATAAACAGTACAAAATGCACATAGCGTGCAGATGATCAAATATCTAGATCCTTATTATTACGTAAAATAGCATTAGATGTCCTCGAACTTCCGAAGTAGCCTTAACCCTAACTCTACACTCAACACTATCGTTACCCTAATCTAACCCTAACGCCTAGCGGTTCTCAAGAGTTTCGGGTATTTCTGTTGAAAGTCTGTAATACTTGTTTATACGTGAATCTCATATGCATGGCCTATTATATATTAATACACTCGTTCCTCAACCCTTCCGACCGTTGTGACACTTTGCCCAAACATCTAGTGTTAAAAATGAGACCGTCCAAATGTCCAATGTTGAAAATGTAAAATGTAAATCCTATCGCTAAACTCAGCAGTAATTAATGAACCATCCGTTTTTTATTAAAAGAAAAATGAGATAAAAAGAACTCCATCTACACGAGAGAAAATTTCATAAGAAAGAGAGTTATGGGCACAAAGGACTATAGTAGAGTGCGTTGAGCGCGCAGAAGCTGCAATACGCTAATCCTTTTCAATCTCGTAACATAATGAAAAGGATGAAAAAGAAGAAAGAAAAGAAAAATAAGTAGAGTAGAGTTAAATCATAGTTGATCTATATCTTTTGTATACTTGAACGTATAGTAATAGGTCTTAAGAAAAGACAGTATCAAACGTCGCGTGTAATACTAAATTATCATACTATGGAGCTATTTACTCAACCAGACCTGCTAGTTCTGCATAGCTCCATTAAAAATTACTGATACTCTTGTATCATTCTTTTATATTATTGATTCTTTGTATTATTACTCTTATTCATATTTTTTTATTTTTTTAATTTTTCAGTTGCTGATCAGGCAAGCGGGACAACAGGAACAAGGAAAATTCAAATCGCCTGGTGATCGCTATTGACACCTTATTGAGAGATTCAAACATGTTTGAAATTACAGATAAGCAAAGGCCATGAAAGCTTGTCACAATTATAGGCTCAGGTACAAGTTCGTAAGCGTGAGCGATTCTAGCTCACTGTCAGGCCACTTAAGAATCACAGCTCTGTTAGCACACTCACAGGTACTACTACTCCGGTTAGTCACGAGTGAATCTGGCATAAAGACAATGACGTAGTACTGCCACACCCTCCTAGTAATTTTCCCAGATATCATAGTACGACCCTTTGCCGTAGCGCTCGATTGATCGTAGCTATTACCATGCTGCATAGCAAGCGCAAAGACTTATGTTTTCATATGCCCTCCCGCCTCCTTCTTTTCTTATCGGCAAATTAATTACAGAAACGACAAAATGTCTATTATTCCGTTTTGTTTTGTTAAGTATCATTAACCGTTGAACCGATAGCTAACCCGAAAGATATCACGACCTGTGGATAGAACCCAGACAAAAGTGATACACCACGGACAACACGTGGTTGAACCACTAGAAGTAAACACAGGGACAATATGGGATAAAACACGGCTAGGAATTCCAGTGGGGCGCAAAACTAGCCTCAACATAAAAACAAGAAGTAAAAAAGTAAAAAAAAATTATTAATTCGATGGCAAAATGATCAGATCTCAAGAATCTGTGGGTGTAGCCCATGACTTTTTTACTCTCTCTCTCTTTGTTATGTTTAATTGTTTCTGTACGGGGCGCCTTGCCCCACGAGTATTCTGAGGGCACAACTGTAGATATATAACATCCATTTTTTTAATTGAAACTGAATACAAAAAAGAAAAGCTTGTTGTGCTTCATACTCAGGTTCTCTCCACCCCAGCCACTCCCCACACCAGCAGTCTAGATAGTCTCAGTTCCCTGTCAGTCACAAACCCCTGAAACATTCATAGATTGAAACCTGCCTAGCCCCAGAGGGACGATCCTATAGGCTACCTTGAAACCATCATCCGAATGGCAGTTTCCTCCTAAGACTTACAGTTTCCATCGGAGTACGACCCAGACGCTGTGATTCGCGACTCTTCGAAATGACATTCTCATAATTTTTTTCTTACTCTGAGGCCTATTCGGAGATTATTCACACTTTATCTTTTCTTCTTCAATTAGATGTGTTTGTCTTAATAACTACCTCACTTTACAATATAATTACTGTATTCAGAGTTGGCAAGAGGCCTTACCGTATATTATATATATACGAATACGGATCCTACTATATATATATCATATATACTATACTAACTCATATATATACATATAACCTTCTGCTTTTAACTATCTTATATAACTATAATATATTAATAGTTAATATATATATAATCACAACTCTGCGCACCCCATACATGGTGTGCACTTTGTGGGTTGGCAGATGGGTTTTAGGTGTTTTAGAAGGTCTTTAAAGGGTAGCTGCATATGTCCCGCGGCGTGTGCTTCCTAGGGTTTGGCGCCATTTTAAACGCCCATCTGCATTTGGTCGGTGCGCCAGATCTGAAAAGAAATAATTTAAGGAACGAAAAAGAATAGAGGACAGCAGAAAGAAAGGCACAGGTTCTATGATTTAGATCTTACTTGACCCGGAACATACAGTCGCTCCGTGGCAAGGATATCCCCCTGGTCGAGAAGCCGGACTACACTCACGTTAAGGCTAATTCGAATTGGCCGATAATATTCTTGCGGGGGTCGGGGAGTCAGTCCTTTTGCGCAATGCGCGGAGGGCTCTTCGGTGAGCCCATGGGAGTTTGTTGTTGTTTTTTAAATTTTATTTTACGTGTTTTATTTTAATCCCCACCAAGTACTCACGGACCAGCAACCGGCTGTGATAAGCTCTGTTATTAGTAGATTAGTAAATAACTTAATTGGGAAGTAAATAATTTAAAATGATTTGTATTAGATGTTCTCTTCTAATTTTGATAATTATAATTTGCCATTACTTATAAAAAAAGAATTAACAAAACCGTTTTAAATAAATATTACTTTAGTGTTATTGATCTCTAATATTATTGTATTTATTCTTAACATATTAAAACCAATCCTATTGATGTCTATATAGAATCCAATTAAAATATAATTAAATAAGTAGTCATTTTATATGCGTTCTTATTTAATTTCGTTAGGTTTTCTTAATTTTGATATATATTCATTATATTAAACTTAAATGCTTACGCCCGGCGGAGGGCGCATATTTTGCTATTAATAATAAAATGATTGAAAAAGATGTTTCCTCTCTAATTTTATTTTCTAGATGACTTAAAAAAGCGTGCCCCAGGTGAATCGGAATATCTCTACCTTCAGGCCAATGACAGACGATCTTACACAAAATGGGAACGACGAGATCCCCTGAGTAGTGCGGAACCTTCAGCAGACCTCCCTTTAGAATATAGACGGCAACCAATCGAAATCCAAAGTGGAAACGCGCCGTCTCGTCAGCGGGTCTTATCCTGCTGAAAACTGATAAGATGCCGATAAGCAACTACGCATTCGGTATCTCCGCTTGCTGCTTCGCAAAGACATATCGGCCAATTGTGACAAGATAACATTCCAGCCGAGTGATTCTACAACTCCAACGAAAAATGCCGACAACGGTCGGCCTCAACCAACAGCAACAAACCACCATCCGCCTATTCATAAAGATTTGTGGGTCGGGAGAAAGCAGCTTTTAGAAAGAAGTAACTACTGGAGCTGGTGAGAAAGTGGGAAATTTCGGCCAGGTCGTCGTCATAAATCATCTGTTTTTGGCGGTCGAAGAAAGGAACCAGTCCCGATATCTTCTCGAGCCCGTACTACAGGGTTCGACCCCAGGAACGTGCCACCACCAAATTTAGGGTGCCAACAAAAAGAAGGTTTGGACAAGAACGAGACCAGACGGGAAGAACAGGAAATATGCACCCAGGTAAAGGGTAATTTTGATCTTTACCCTATTGTGTCGGACCAACTTAGATATATTTTCCGAGTCGTGTTTTTTGTCGCTTTTTGTCGTCAACTAATTGTAATATAGATTTCGAACACTCGATAAGTTTTAAATTGTATTTAAAAGTGGTGACTGGTGCTTCGCTTATATATATCTGTCTGGACACCCTATAGAAGCCAACCTTAAATGTATCTCTTTTTTCCACATTCACTTCCTGTTTGCTAATAGACAATCCTATACTGTTAATATTTTTTATATTCTTTTATTTTGTTTTGTTTGAATTTATGTATTTTTTTTATATTCAGCTTTTTTTTGGGTTTGTGATGTGCTTGTCCATAAGTGAATTGAGACCCATCTGATGAGACGAAAATTTGGGGGAGCCGCGTTTTAAATCAACTTGGATTTATATGGCCCCAATTTTGGTCGGAATAAATTTATTATGGAATTACGGTGTTGAGTTCTTCCTTCCTTTATTGATTAAATATTGCTCTGTATATAATCAAAAGGTTAATTATACATTGAGCTTCTCTTCAGTGATATTAGATTCGCTGTATTTATACATACTGTATATCAATATTAGTATAGTGGGTCTTAGAAATCACATTTAAGAATCATCCCTTATCCAAGTTTTGATAACATTCATCTATATATTATTAACCGGTAAAGTTAAAACAGTGCGTCCCATGTTTTCAGACTAGGCCCCCCTGGTTTCCTAATGTATTTCCTGCGCCTATTTATGTTTAAGCCTCATCCTTGTCAAATATTTTATGTTTAAGCCTCTTACCTTTGTCGCCAAATGTATGGTTAAGCCTCTTCCTTGTCACCGATTTTATTGGTTAAGCCTCTTTCTTTGTCGCCAATTTTATGTTTATGCCTCTTCCTTGTCGCAATTTTATGTTAAGCTCTTCTTTGTCGCCGAATTTTATGGTTGCTCATCCTGTCACCAATTTTAGTTTTTAAGCCTTATTTATAAACCAGCTTTTATAAAAGGGTAACTCTGATTTCCTAGGTGGGAATACAAACTCAAATGATAGCAGGATATCAAACTGAATTTATATCTTTAAAATTTGGCGCCTGTAAGTGTATTTGTGTTATGTGTACAGTCAGATATATATGTGATAGATAGACTGGTAACGGAAAGGAATGAGCTTATTGATGAGGTCATAACAATGTCAAACACTATTTTTTGGTATATGCTAAATTGAAAAACAAACAAGTTAAACACAGATAGAAATATAACAATATAAAACTTATTCACAATAAAAAGGAATCAAGGTAAATTGTTAAATAGACAAATTTGGCATTCTACAGATTGAAATTAACCGTGAAGTGCTTACAATCTGAGGCTGAGCGTCGACCCTTGCAGTCTGTCTGCTGACTCTGCTCTCTAGCCTGGCTGGGCAGCATGTGGTAAATGGTTGTTGCCACTATACGGGTGTTACAGGGTGTCAAGCAAATTTCAGACTCTGATTTCGGACTAACGTAACAAAACTTTTGCATTGTTTATTAATCCTTATATAAGTTTTATTTAGTAGCAAAATTATTAAGAATTTGCATCTGACGGTAGGGGAGACCATGCCTACACTTCAAAGACGTCTGCAAGAAGGTACATGAAGACATGCCTCATTCATCACCAACACATGGAGGTTGTGCAGAAAACCGAGCGCCTGGTACCTCCTTGTCAAACAAAAGGAGTGAAAAGAGAGGAAGAAGGCCACCACAGCAAGAGGCCAGAAGGAAGGAAGAGACAACAACAACAACCCCACAAGCATTACTGTTATGAATCCCTGACCAGATTGTCATTCAAAAATTGGTCCTGTTCAGCCACTCGCACAGAATGTAGTTAAGGAAAAAATGGGACACTACACCATCATCTTTAGCAGACGGGAGGATGCACACAAGTTTTATTCTGTATAAACTTGCATACGTGTCCTTTAACTTTAATATTATGACATATATTTTTGTTATTTAGATTTTGTCAAAAAAAGCGTGTATTCATCAACTGCTCCTAATTGCCACCCTGTAGTCCCTCAAACCCCTTTTTACTTCTCTGCCCCTCCACTTAGAAAAGCACTCAGTTAAAGGTTTGAGGTTGGTAGGTTTTGCTTATAATGTTTATGCATCTATGGAATGCTTGGAGCCAAGGAAAATGTTTTAGTTGAATCCCCATCTCTCCAAGGACCAAATGCAGCTGTACGGCCACTACCTCCTAATATACAAACCATCCTTTTAGCCTTTGAATTGTAGACTCCATGTTGTAACTCGGAGTATCAAAGTGAGTTAACAGAAAATGATAGGAAGGGAAAGATTAAGGATAGTGTAAAAAGGTTTACTAAGCAAAGATACAAAGTGAACATAACTTAACTAGCAATTGCTAGGTTGAATTACAGTCTTTCATTGATGTCTAATTGTTTCTCTCTGGAGTTTTTATCAGACATTATTTATAGGATGTACCATTTTTATTATCTAGGTACTATATAGCACTCCACAAATCTGTAATTTTTAGAGGCAACAGCGGCTTGGGTTTTGAAGTAATTTCCGGTAGGAATAGTAGCTTACTTGGTTTGAATATAAGATATTTGACTTTATCAGAAAACCATTGGAGGCAAAGCAGAAAATGTTAACCAACCAGCGAGAACCATTCTCTTCTTCTTTGACTGTTTTTCACTCTCAAAATATAATATCCTTCTAAATTTGATTATTAGCAGTCCTTTCTTGAAAACCTGGGACTCCACATCTGGCCCTACTCAATTTGAACCTATTTTTGTGTATCTGGGCGCTGATTAAAGCTGTGCATTTGCGTTGCTCTAAGCCGTATTTTTTCATTCAAAGGCACAAATTCGTTCCAGGGCAGTTAAGACACATTACATTGCTGAACAAGTATATCCAGTGCTATTCCCGCTACATGGGTTTACAGATCAGCGTGGGCACAGAGAGCATTGACAGAACAACTGCTGGAGACACATGTGTAATCATGGAACTAAGTCATCTCATCAATACTGACCCACATTGGCCCTTATAAGCACTAGACAGGCACGTCGGAGAGACCCCATCAGATCAATTAGGGGTTTGGTCATGGTTCAAGCCCCAGCACCTATATGATTGTCCCACCTGTTGCACTTAGAGCAAAGGCCCAACCTTTTATCATATGGGTGCTAGAACGCAGTGACTGAAGGTTCTTCATGTACTGGGTAGTTTGATTGTTAAACTCTAACTGATGGTGAAGTTCTGGAGGCCTGGGGATATGGAAGCACCCCCTTCTCACCATTTGCATTCCAGGTCCACTCTGATCCAGAGTGGTTAGTACATGTTAGTTTCCATCTATTAGGTTAAATAGGAAAATTTTACAAAGAAAAAGAATTGAGTTTTAAAAATTTTTTCTTTCTTAAACTATCATACAGAATTCTTTTCAAAACTTTGCCAGCATTAAATGACCCACCAAGGTTTGATATGCCGTAAAACAAAAAACTAACAATCAAGTGCTGTAGCCGGTTAGCTTAGAGGTTAGAGTGTTCGCCTAGAAATCACAAGGTTCCTGCGGTTTTGATACCGGTCCTCGCCCAACTCAGCATATTGAGTAGTACAGGATCTGTTGCAGTAGTGAGGAGGATGGTAGGTGTGGCCTCCACTCAAACACAAAAACAATCTCCTTGTCTAGTGAAAGGGAATAGACTCCCTCACTCTCTAGCTGATACTTTGACTTTAGGCACTATGATTGAGTTATTTTTAACTTTTCCGTAACTAGCATAGGACCACGACAGGGGTTCGAATAAATATCATTCCCTACCACTAACGCATTTAAATATTTGTGACACATAAAAAATGATTCAATTTAGAAAATTCAGATGAAACATATCTCAAAAGGCCTTTTTTTAGTATTCTTTGTGTCTATTTTATATTTCAGGAATTGCTGGATGAAAAATGTCAAAAAAAATAAAAAAAAGTTTTTTCAATTTTCCATCCAAATTTTGGCCCAGACTCGAAAAATGAAAGCGTTTCAAAATCCATTTTCTGGGAACATTATACCAGACGACATTAGAAGCGTTAGATTTAGACTCAAAGACTCTGATTGTCCATGAAACAGCGCCTAGAATCAATTTATGGTAAGTGTCACTACACATGGATGGCTAACGCTGCATGTTTTGAACAAATCCTGAAAAAAAAGAAGCTTGTATGGTCACTTTACCTCCTATCACACAAACCATCCAAGTTAAAATGAATAAGAAATGTGGATACTGCTGGAGAAGGTAAGAACAAATCAATATGTTGATGTTCTCCAGTGGACACCTACAACAGGACACACCTACACATACTGACATCTACTTGACCACGCTTTTCTCTTCTGGTTAGACAACATCACACCAATTTTTTATGATTTGGTTACCTGGCATTTATTATCCATTTCTGTTTCTGAAATCTACTAAAGTTACAAGTTTAATCCATTAGCAAAGGATGGTCAGACACACTGGTCTCTGCTCCTATCTGTTTGTGAGGTCTATTTATTTGTTTTGTTGGTTTAAAAAAATTTTTTTATTTCTTAAACAGCAAAAACTTATTATACAACAGCTGTGTTACAGACACTGGGGCCATACTGAGGACTTTGCCAGGAGTGATTAATCGATAGGGATGGTCAAAAGAAAGTCAGAAATCCATGCTATCAGTATGACTTGATAATGATGAGAGCAGGATATCTCCGTTCATTACTTTTTGTCCAATACTTCATGAGTCCAGTTTTTGTGTATTTAAAAAAATACAATCATCTGATTGAAACCCATAATGTATGTGTATATGTGATGGTATATCTTCGGATTTATCCTGCTCTCATCATTATCAAGTCATACTGATAGCATGGATTTTCTAGATTTCTTTGACCATCCCTATCGATTATCACTCCTGGGCAAGTCCTCAGTATGGCACCCAGTGTCTGTACACAGCTGTTGTATATAAGTTTTTGCTGTTTAAAGAATAAAAAATTTTTTTAAAACCAACAAACAAATAAATAGACCCTCACAAACAGATAGGAGCAGAGACAGAAGTGTGTCTGACCATCTTTGCTATGGATTAGATCTTGTAACTTTAGTAGATTCAGAAACAGAATGATAATAATGCCAGGTAACCAATCATAAAATGTGTGTATGTTGTCTAACCAGAGAGAAAAGCGTGTCAAGTAGATGTCAGTATGTGTAGGTGTGTCCATGTGTAGGTGTCCACAGGAGAACATCACATATGAGTTTGTTCTTACTTCTCCAGCAGTATCCAGCATTTCTTATTTCATTTACTTGGATGGTTTGTGTTGATAGGAGGTAAGTGACCATTACAGCTTCTTTTTTTTCAGGATTTTGTTCAAAACAGCACGTAGCATTCCATGTGTAGTGACACTTACCATAAATTGATTCTGAGGAACGCTGTTTCCATGGACATCAATGAAGTCTTTGAGTCTAAATCTTAACGCTTCTATGTCGTCTGTATAATGTTCCAGAAAATGAGATTTTGAAACGCTTTCATTTTCGAGTCTGGGCCAAAATTTGGATGGAAAATTGAAAAATTGACATTTTTCATCAGCATTCTGAAATATAAATAGACACAAAAAAGAAAACTAAAAAAAAGGCTTTTGAGATATGTTTCATCTGAATTTCTAAATTGAATCATTTTTGGTCACAAATATTTAAATGCGTAGTGTGTAGGGATGATATTTATTCGAGACCCCTGTCGTGGTCCTATGCTAGTTCGGTAAAAAGTAAAAATAAACTCAACATTAGTGGCCTAAAGTCAGTATCAGCTAGAGGAGTGAGGGAGTCTATTCCCTTTTCACTTAGACAAGGAGATTGTTTTTGTGTTTGAGGTGGAGCCCACACCTACCATCAGCTCCTCACTACTGCACAGATCCTTGTACTACTCATATGCTGATTGGCGAGACGGTATCAAACCAGGAACCTTGTGATTTCTAGGCGACACACTACCTGCTAAGCTAAACCGGCTACAGCACTTGATTGTAGTTTTGTTTTACGGCATATCAACCTTGGTGGGTCATTTAATGCTGGCAAAGTTTTGAAAGATCTGTTTAGTGATAGTTTAGAGAAAATTTTAAAACTCAATTTCTTTCTTTGTAAACAAATTTTCTATTTAACCTATAGATGGAACACTAACATGTACTACCACTCTGGATCAGAGTGGACCTGGAAGCAATGTGATGAAGGGGTGCTCCATATTCCCCAGGCCTCCAGAACTTCACCATCAGTTAGAGTTTAACATCATACCCAGTACATGAAGACCTTCAGTCACTGCGTTCTAGCACCCATTATGATAAAAGGTGGGCCTTGCTCTAAGTGCAACAGGGTTGGCCATCATATAGGTGCTGGGCTTGACATGACCAACTAATTTGATCTGATGGGGTCTCTCCGACTGCCTGTTAGCTTAAGTAAGGGCCAATGTGGGTCAGTAGTTGATGAGATGACTTAGTTCCATGATTACCACATGTGTCTCCAGCTAGTTGTTTCTGTCAATGCTCTCTGTGCCCACGCTGATCTGTAACCATGTAGCGGGAATAGCACTGATATACTTGTTAGCAAATGTAATGTGTCTTAACTGCCTGGAACGAATTTGTCCTTTGGAATGAAAAAATACGGCTTAGGAGCAACGCAATGCACAGCTTTATTCAAGCTTGCCCAGATACACAAAAAAGATAGGTTCAATGAGTAGGGCAGATGTGAGTAGGTTTCAGAAAGGACTGCTATAATCAATTTAGAAGGATATTATTTTTGAGAGTGAAAACAGTCAAAAGAAGAAGAGATGTTCTCGCTGGTTTGTTAACAATTTTCTGCTTTGCCTCCAATGGTTTTCTGATAAAGTACAATATCTAATTCAACCAGTAGCTACTATTCACTACCGAAATTACTTCAAAACCCAAGCCGCTGTTGCCTCTAAAATTACAGATTTGTGGGATGCTATATAGTACCTAGATAATGAAAATGGTATCATCCTATAAATAATGTCTGATGAAAAACTCCAGGAGAGAAAACAATTAGACATCATGAGACTTGTTAATTCAACCTAGCAATGCTTAGTTAGTATGTTCACTTTGTATCTTTTGCTTAGTAAACCTTTTACACTATCCTTAATACTTTCTTCCTATATTTCTCTGTTAACTCTGATACTCGAGTTACAAACATGGAGTCTACAATTCAAAAGGCTAAAAGGATTGGTTTGTATGATAGGAGGTAAGTGGCCGTACAGCTGCATTTGGTCCTTGGAGAGTGGGGATTCAACTAAAACATTTTCCTTGGCTCCAAGCATCCAATAGATGCATAACATTTATAAGCAAAAACCTACAACCTCAAACTTTAACTGAGTGCTTTCTTAAAGTGAGGGCAGAGAAGTTAAAAGGGTTTGAGGGACACAGGGGGCATTAGGAGCAGTTGGATGAAATAACACCGCTTTTTTACAAAATCTAAATAACAAAATATATGTCATAAATATTAAGTTAAAGGAACACGTATGCAGTTTATACAGATAAACTTGTGTTGGCATCCTCCCGTCTGTAAAAGATGATGGTGTAGTGTCCATTTTTTCCTTAACTACATCTGTGCGAGTGGCTGAACAGGCCAATTTTGAATGACAATCTATGGTGCAGGGATTGCATACAGTAATGCTTGCTGGTATGTTGTTTTGTCTCTCCTTCCTTCTGGCTCTCTTTGCTGTGGTGGCTTCTTTCCTCTCTTTTTCACTCCTTTTGTTTGACAAGGAGGTACCAGGCCGCTCGGTTTTCTGCACCAACCTCCATGTGTTGGTGATGATGAGGCATGTCTTCATGTCCTTCTTGCAGACGTCTTTGAAGTGTAGGCATGGTCTCCCTACCGGTCAGATGCATTCTAATAATTTGCTACTAATAAAACTTATATAAGGATTATAAACGAATGCAAAGTTTTGTTACGTAGTCCGGAAATCAGAGTCTGAAAGTTTGCTTGACACCTGTACACAACACGTATTAGTGGCACACCATTTTACCACATGCTGCCCAGCCAGGCTAGAGAGCAGAGTCAGCAGACAACTGCAAGGGTCGACGCTCAGCTCAGATTTGTAAGCACTTCACGTTAATTCAATCTTGTAGAATGCCAAATTTCTATTTAAAATTTACCTTGATTCCATTTTTATTGTGAAAATAAGTTTTATATGTGAAATACATCTTTGTGTTTAATCTTGTTGTTTCAATTTGAAGCATACCAAAAAAATAGTGTGTTGACATGTTTATGACCTCATCAATAAAGCTCATTCCTTTCCGGTTACCAGCACACACAAATACTTGACATGTACACAAAACACAACATACACTTACAGCGCCAAATTTTAAAAGATAAAATTCAGTTGATATCCTGCTTATCATTTGAGTTGTATTCCCACCTAGTGAAATCAGAGTTACCCTTTATAAAGCTGGTTTATAAATAAGGCTTAAACATAAAATTGGTGACAAGGATGAGACAACCATAAATTGGCGACAAAGAAGAGGCTTAACCATAAAAATTGCGACAAGGAAGAGGCATAAACATAAAATTGGCGACAAAGAGAGGCTTAACCATAAAATCGGTGACAAGGAAGAGGCTTAACCATAACATTGGCGACAAGGAAGAGGCTTAAACATAAAATATTTGACAAGGATGAGGCTTAAACATAAAATAGGGCGCTAGGAATACATTAGGAAACCAAGGGGGCACTAGTCTGAAAACATTTGGGAACCACTGTTTTAACTTTACCGGTATATATATATATGAGATTTATCCAAAACTTGGTAGTAAGGGATGATTCTATATGTGATTTCTAAGATCCACTATACTAATATTGATGATACAGTATGTATAAATACAGCGAATCTTTAAATCACTGAAGAGAGCTCAATGTATAATAACCTTTTAGATTATATACAGAGCAATATTTATCAATAAAGGAAGGAAGAACTCAACACCGTAATTCCATAATAAATTTATTTCGACCAAAATTGGGGCCCATATAAATCCAAGTTGATTTAAACCGGCTCCCCAAATTTTCGTCTCATCAGATGGGTCTCAATTCACTTATGGACAAGCACATCACAAAACCCAAAAAAAGCTGAATATTAAAAAAAATACATAAATTCAAACAAAAACAAAAAATAAAAAATATAAAAAATATTCTTAACAGTATAGGATTGTAACTATAGCAACAGGAAGTGAATGTGAAAAAAGAGATACATTTCAAGGTTGGCTTCTTAGGGTGTCCAGACAGATATATATAAGCGAAGCACCTATGTCACCACTTTTAAATACAATTTAAACTTATTCGAGTTTCGAAAATCATTACATTAGTTTGCCGACAAAAAGCGACAAAAACACGACTCGGAAAATATCTAAGTTGGTCCGACACATAGGGTAAAGATCAAAATTACCACTTTACCTGGTGCATATTTCCTGTTCTTCCCGTCTGTCTCGTTCTTGTCCCAAGCCTTCTTTTTGTTGGCACCTAAATTGGTGGTGCACGTTCCTGGGGTCGAAACCCTGTAGTACGGGGCCAGAAGATATCGGTGACTGGTTCCTTTCTTCGACCGCCAAAACAGGATGATTTAAATGACGACGACTGGCCGAAATTTCCCACTTTCTCACCAGTCAGTAGTTACTTCTTTCCTAAACGGCTGCTTTCTCCGACCCACCAAATCTTTATGAATAGGCGATGGTGTTGTTGCTGTTGTTGAGGCCGACCGTTTGTCGGCATTTTTTCGTTGGAGTTGTAGAATCACTCTCGCTGGAATGTTATCTGTCACAATGGCCGCTATGTCTTTGCGAAGCAGCAGCGGAGATACCGAATGAGTAGTGCTTATCGGCATCTTATCAGTTTCAGCAGGATAAGAGCCCGCTGACGAGCGGCGCGTTTCCCACTTTGGATTTCGATTGGTTGCCGTCTATATCTAAAAGGGCAGGTTCTGCTGAAGTTCCGCAACACTCAGGGATCTCGTCCGTTCCCATTTTGTGTAGATAACGTCTGTCATTGGCTGATAGTAGAATATTCCGATTCACGCTGGGGCAACGCTTTTTTAAGTCATCTAGAAATAAAATTAGAAGAGGAAACATCTTTTTCAATCATTTTTATTAATAGCAAAAATATGCGCCCTCCGCCGGGGCGTAAGCATTTAAGTTTTAATATAATGAAATATATCAAATTAGAAAGACTAACGAAATTAAATAAGAACGCATATAAAAAGACTACTTATTTTAATTATATTTTAATTGGATTCTATATAGAATCATTCATAGGATTGGTTTTAATATGTTGAAGAATAAAACAATAATATTAGAGATCAATAACACTAAGTAATTATTTATTAAAACCGGGTTTGTTAATTCCAGTATGCAAATTATATTATCAAAATTAGAAGAGAAAACATCTATACAAATCATTTTTATTTACTTATCCATTAAGTTATTTTTACTTAATCTACTAAAACAGAGCTTCTCACAGCCGGTGCTGGTCCGTGGAGTACTTGTGGGGATTAAAATAAAAATAAAAATAAAATTTAAAAAAACAAACAACAAACTCCCATGGGCCTTCACCGGAAGAGCCCTCCGCGCATGTGCGACAAAAAGGACTGACTCCCGACCCCAAGGGAATATTTCGGCCATTCGAATTTAGGCCTTAACTGAGTGTAGTCGCTTCCTCGACCAGGGGGATATCCCTTGCCACGGACGACTATGTCCGGTCAATAAAGTCTAAATCATAAAACCGCCTTTCTTTCTCTGTCTCTTTCTTTTTCGTTCCTTAAATTCTTTTCTTTTCAGCGCGACCACCAAATGAGATGGGGTTAAAAGCGAAAACCCTAGGAACACGCACCGGGAATATCCAGCTACCTTTAAACCTTTAAAACACCTAAAACCTCTGCCAACCCCACAATGCAACCCATTATGGGGTTGGCAGAGGTTTATATATATATATATATATATATATATATATATATATATATATATATAAAGCAGAGGTTATATATATATATATATATATATATATATATATATATATATATATATATATATAACCCTCTGCCAACTCGAAACAGTAATTATATTGTAAAAGTGAGGTATTATTAAACAAACACACAAATTGAAGGAAGAAAAGTAAAGTGTTGAATAATCTCCGATAGCCTCAGAGTAAAAAAAAATTATGAGAATGTCATTTCAAGAGTCGCGATCACGCGTCTGGGTCGTACTCGAGGAAACTGTTAAAGTCTTGGAGAAACTGCCAATTCGATGATGGGTTTCAGGTAGCCTAAAGATCGTCCCTCTGGTGCTAGGCAGGTTTCAATCTATGAATGTTAGGGGTTTGTGACGCTGACAGGGATGAGTCTAGATGTGTGTGTGGGGAGTGGGTGGGTGGAGAGAACCTTAGATGAAAGCAGAACAACTTTCTTTTTTGTATTCAAGTTTCAATTAAAAAAATGATGTTATGATATTCTACAGTTGTGTCCCTCGAAATCACCCGGTGGGGGCAAGGCCCCGTCACAAGAGAACAATTAAACAATAACAAAGAGAGAGAAAGAGTAACAAAAGTCATGGGCTACACCCACAGATTTCTTGAGTCTGATCATTGGCCATGAGTTAGATAAATTTTTTTTACTTTTACTTTTTTTTTTATTGTAGGCTATGTTTTGCACCCACGCATTTCCTGTGTTTATCCTCATATTTCCTGTGTTTATTCGTTGGTCAACACACGTGTCTTCCGGTAGTCACTTTGTTGGTTCTATCCACGGTCGGATATCTTTCCGGGTTACTTCGGTCAAGGTAATATATTACAAAACAAAAAGGGGATTATAACATTTTGTCGTTTCTGTAATTAATTTGCCGATAAAAAGCAAGGGAGGGGGAGGGGCATTGTAAAATATCTTTGCCGTGCTATGCAGCATGGTAAGACACACAAGGGTGTACTCAGTATAACTGGGAATCTAGGAGGTGTGGAGTACACGTTCATTGTCTTTACTGCCAGATTCACTCTGACCCGGAGTAGTAGTACCTGTGAGTGTTCTACCGACTGAGCTAAATCGGCACCTTACAACTTGTACCTACCTGATATTTTGACACTTTCATGCCTTTCTTACTGTAATTTCAAACATGTTGAATCTCTCAATTAGTGTCAAAACGATCACCAGGCGATTTGTTTTCCTTTTTCCTGTTTCGCTTGCCTGATCAGCAACTGAAAAATAAAAATAAAAAAATAAATGAATAAATAAATAAAAACAAAATGAATCAATAAATAAAAACACAGAGTATTTCATTAAATGTTTTAATGGTACTAATGCAGAACTAGCAGCGTCTGTTGATATACCATAGTATGATAATTTAATTATTACAACGTTTGATATGTTTTCTTAAGACCTATTACTAAATAGTTCAATATACAAAAAGTATAATCATCTTGATTTAACTCTCTCTTACTCATTTTTCTTTCTTTCCTTCTTTTTTCATCCTTTTCATTATGTTCGATTGAAACAGATTAGCGTTGTCACTTCTGCGCGCTCACCCTCTCACTATATCTTTCCCATACTCTTTCTTATGATATTTTTCTCTGTAGTATGGTCTTTTTCTTCTCTTTCTTTCTTTCTAATAAAAACGGAATGGTTCATTATTTAGCTGAGTTTACGATAGGATTTACATTTTACATTTCAACTTGGACGATTTGGACGGTCTCATTTTAACTAGATGGTTTGGCAAGATGACAACGGTCGGGAAGGTTAAGGAACAAGTGTATTAATATATAGATAGCATGCAAGAGATTACGTATAACAAGTATTACATTTCACGGAAATACCCGAAACTTTTGAGACGCTAGGGTTAGGGTTAGGGTTAGGGTAACGATTAGTGTTAGAGTTAGAGTTAGGGTTAAGCTACTTCGGGAGTTTCAGACATCTAATGCTATTTATACGTAAAATACGATTCTAATATTATCTCTTGCACGCTATTGTGCATTTGTACTGTTTTAATTAATATTCAAATTATTTAAAATTATTTTGAATTATCGTAATTAATCAAAGATCTGATAAAAGCAGCAGCGGCAATATGAGTAGTCTGCATAGGGCGCCAAATACTAAGGAGTGCCTATCATTTTGCGTGAAACAGTAGAGCAATATAGTGTGTCGATTTATCAGCATTCATTTAATTACATTTAATATAATTTAAAAAAAATTATAATGATCGGAGTGAGCGTGAAAGCAGATCCCATATTATCATTATTTCATTCCTTGCGAGTTTTTCTATGAAGTCTGAGTGACAGCAAGTCTCCTCATGTCTCCAGGACTCTTCTGAATATTAAAACCGATTTCAACGCTGCTGTGATCTGTACGGTCTCTTTTCTTTTTCCTGTCATCTTCAGTTTCCCCTGTGTATTTTCCTGGCCTTTGAAGACCGTTCCAAGTGCTCCAGCTACCATTAGTATCACCGTCATCTTCATTTTCCACAGATTTTTCAGCTTTCTAGCAAGATCCATGTATCTATCTGTTCACTTTCTTTTATTTTCCATCTATGTTTCACTGTAATACGCTAGATAACAAGTTATTTTTTCTTGTTAATTAATACTTAATCAATTATTAATACTTGTTAACTATTAATACTAGGTCTGGTTTTTCTGGCCGGGATTAGGTGATCTGTTTAGATCTCAAAGTACCAGAAAATTTTATGCATCTCATTTTTCGATGAAAAATTCTGGTTTGTACATATACTATTTGTCAACGTGTTCAAATTTTTAATCGCTTGCACAATTCCCAGTGGATTGCCTCTCTCACCCAGTCGTGTCTACTTTTGTATTCCTTTTGTGCCAATTTGCTGCATTCGATTATTATGTGATTAATCATTTATCTCTGTCTCTACATAACCTACACTTGGTATTCTCCTGTGTATTGTCAATTTTATTTTTAACGTATTTGGTTGGTTGGTTCGATTTACGACATGTCAACTTTTGTTAGGTTATTTTATGCACAAGATATTTTGTTTTATTCGTTCCTTTTGGGTATTCAATTTTTTTTTCAAACTCAATTTTCAAACACATTTTTTAATTTATTTAACCCATAGATAGGACCCTAACAGGTACTACCACTTCGGGTCAGAGTGGACCTGTGAGTAATAGCGATGAAAAGGTACTCTATATTCCCCAGAGTTCCAGAACTGGAACTTCATCATTAGATGCAGTTTAACGTAATACCCAGAATTCTAAGACCCTCAGTCACCGCCTTCTAGCACATATAAGATAAAAAGAGTTGGTGGTTGCCATAAGGTTAGGACAATCATAGGGTTAGGACAATCATATACGTGCTAGGGCTTGACGTGACCAGCCGATTGATCGGAAGGGACCTCTCCGACTGCCCGTCTACTAAGGAACAAAGTGTTGCAAGTCATGGACTGCTCAGCCATCAGGATTCCATCCTTAAGTATCACGGGTCGCCACCCATGGCTAACAGGTGACCCTATTGGAGGGATTTTACCCGAATGCTCAGTGTTAGTGTATCTATGGATGCACGAATGCATTATAAGGACCTACTGTTGGTTATATACTGATACGCACCGTTCTTATAACTTCAACCAACTTATTGCAATGGTTGGTTGGCACGTTTCCGTCCACTAAGGACGATGGCGTAGTGTCCAATAAATAAATAAATAAATAAGAAAAACATTATCTGCATCTGCGCAAGTAGCTGAGCAAGCCAATCCTTGGTTGACAGTCTTTGGTGTACTGACTTGCACACAAACTGTGATGCTTGCTGGGACTGCTGTTTTCACTCCTTCCTTCTGGCTCTATTTGCTGTGGATGCTACTCTCCTCTCCACCTCACTCCTCTTCGCGCCTTGTTTAACATTAAAGCGCCAGGTCGCTCGATGTTCTGCATCTACCTCCCACGTTGTTTGTGTCAATATGGCATATCACCATGTCTCTCCCGCAGACATCTTTAAAGAATAGGCGTGGTCTACCTACCGATCGATTAGCCTTTTACTAATTCGCCATACAAACGGTCTTTCGGTTTGCGGCCATTTTCCATCCTCCTGATATGACCAAGCCAGCGAAGGTGCCTCTCACAGAGGATGGAGAACATACTGTTCATGTTGACGCAATCCAGCGTGTCTGTGCTGGGCACTTTATAACGACGGAAAATATAATTGCATCAATCTGAAGGATAATGCCGATTTTGACCAGGGGTAAAATATGAGCATGGGGCCTAATTACTGCTAATACACCCTCCCCCCTATTTTCGACGTATTCATTTATCACTTTATTATATAAGTTGCCCCACTATACACAGGTCGTTATTATAACACAGGTCAATTATAAATGTAAATACATATCACGAGGTGCGTGATGTAATGGTTACTGTCGTAGAAAATGGACACGGCGAGACGAGTTAAAATCCTGGACGAGACTGTTTGCATTTCACATAGAACTAATACCCTTGGGAAAGGTATGAATCCAACTATTCCCACTCTACCTATGAGTAAATAGTAGGGGCAGACGGGATTCTTTAACCGTGGTTAGGTAACCAGTCTAAGAGAAGGAAAACTGAATTCAAACCTGTTAAACTCCACTTAAGAAATTGACCTTGTGTTGCATCCTACTCGTACGGAGGGGTTGGTAAATATGTAGGTATATTACGTGAACGTTTAATCGCGAATAAAGTGGAACATATATTCAAGGTATTACAATTTATTTTACATCAATATAAACATTTAAAAGTCCGTTTTACCAATGATTTCGGAACATCACTTTTAGGTGATTATCCGTCATCAGAAACGTTCACTTTTTCTGATGACGGATAATCACCTAAAAGTGATGTTCCGAAACCATTGGTAAAACGGACTTTTAAATGTATTGGTGACTATAAACAAATAAATACAGCTCTTACAGCAGTAATTGAGCACTTTATAATCATTTCTTCAATAATTATAACAACAAAGAATTAACTATATATATATATATATATATATATATATATATATATATATATATATATATATAGAGAGAGAGAGAGAGAGAGAGAGAGAGAGAGTAAACTACAGACACGTGTTTCGAGGTATCATCTCTCATCAGTGCAGTTATACCATATATATATATATTTGGATGAGTTGAAATTCCGGTCATCTATTGGCTCATGGGGTTGGAATTGGATGAAGCTGGGGTGTCACTCTGCCGACCGACCATTGATGTCTGGCTACCTCCGCAGACCTGCTCACTGGTGGTGATGGGACTGGGTGTTGTTATGTGGGATAGGGGCGTCTGGTTGTCGATGCTACCCTCTTCATTGGCGGGGTTGGGTTGGATATGTGGGTCACAAGTGCTGGGGAAGGTGTGTAGAAACATTTGTAGGAATTTAGGATGCCTAAATCTGTGTTTAACCCGTGTGTGTGTGTGTGTGTGTGTGTGTGTGTGTGTGTGTGTGTGCGCGTAGGCGGATTATCCACTTAATTTCTGTGTTTGCGTGCCTGGATGATGGGAAGGATGCATATTAGTATACATTTTAAATTTTCTAGAGTATGTTGTGGTTTATTAAAATGTTTTTCTACTGTGGTGTATTGTGATTGCTATCTAATTGTTAATTTGTGGTTTTTAAATCTAAATCTGAAGGGTGTTTGTGTCTCACCTACATATCCGCTGTTTTTGCATTTGGACGCCAATCTACGATATTGGCTGATTCACCCCCTTGTGCCAAGGGCAGATCATTAATCTCTAATTTTTCCAATATATATAGAAAGCATCGTAGATATTCTAATAAATGTTTCAATGCCTTCGGTCATTTTGCGATATAGCACTACTCATAGCAGTGCGATATTTGTGTATGCTTATGATAAATAGAGGTATGTGCTAACGCTTAATGAGAATATACAATTTATAAATGAAGAAACAACAGATTGGAAAAAAATCGGCAAAATGTGAAAAATATAAATGGAAAGGTAGATTTAACCAACACAAACAATTGATTCGATTCATATCTCATCTTTATTTATTAAAAGACCTATATATAATTGAATTACCACGACCAGAAAATCCGGCAAACAGCCCGTACGACATACAGAAACACTGAACAGCTGTTTCGACCTATTATATCTCATCAGCAGTGTATACCGTAATCTCCCCCACTGGAGATCGAACCAGCAACCACAGAAATGACTTATAGGATCTGAGTACTGCTGATACACTCCTTATTTAAAAACATGTGTACATTCC
Source organism: Doryteuthis pealeii (assembly GCA_023376005.1). Classification (NCBI taxonomy): domain Eukaryota; kingdom Metazoa; phylum Mollusca; class Cephalopoda; order Myopsida; family Loliginidae; genus Doryteuthis; species Doryteuthis pealeii. Next base: position 49,036,507 of record CM042164.1, on the reverse strand, counting down.
GAGCGTTTTAATGTCATTTTTCTATCCGTGGGTGTAAATTTTTTTCGGATAAGCCGAACCCCTAAAATAACACAACACTATTTTTTCCATTAGACTGTCATATCCGAAGTACCTAAACATGGACAAAGGCTTCACGTATAAGCCATTCGCCAGATAGAAATTATTTGGACCATATTACTTTTCGATTTCGTTTCATTAGGTCATTTTTTTTATTTACACCGTCAATATCCGATTGTGTGTTAGGGGTTAGGGTTAGGGTTAGGGGTTCTACTAACCCTAACCCCTAACAAACAATCGAATATTGACGGTGTAAATGGAAAAAAAAATGACCCGATGAAACGAAATCAAAAAGGGGTGTCCAATTATTTTTTTAAATTCATATTTTGATAGAATTTGGCAACCGGTGTGTGTGTGGGGGGGGGGTCGTGCTGCATATTTTCGGTGAGCAGATATAGAAAAACAAGATCGGGTGCTTTAAAAAAGAGATGGTCCCAAAACGAATGTTGTAATTAGGGACTACTAGATTCTGGGTTCGATACTGGCCCTCGCCAACTCAGTGTATAAGTAGCACAACTTGGATTTGTGCGGTAAAGTGGAGAGCTGATGGTAAGTGTGGTGCTCCACCTCAGACGTAAAAATAATTTCCCTGGTATAGCACTAGTGAAAAGGGGATAGACTCTTTTGCTCTTCGGCTGATACCGGCAATATACAATTCTTTAAAGTGACCTGAAACTAATCAATATATTAATACTTGTGTTCCTTAAAAGTACGACCGTTATCATCCTGCAACACTCTCTGGTTAAAAATGAGAACGTCCAAATCATTCAAGATGAAATGCAAAAATGTAAATCCTAATTATCTGGTGTTGTTTATCTGCCAAATTCTTATTTCTCATGAGTGTCGTCACCTCAGCTAAATAATGGACCATTCCTTTATTATAAAGAAAAGGGACATGCTACACAGAAAAACAATAAAAAAGAAAGAGATGAGAGAGAGAAAGAGAGAGACAGACAGACAGACAGACAGACAGAGACAGACAGACAGAGACAG
>CM042164.1:49025457-49030457 GCA_023376005.1 Doryteuthis pealeii | reverse complement strand
CACCGGTCACTTTCCAACATATTTATTTTCGTACCTGTTGTTGAAAGATCCGATTTCTTCGACCCTCTGTCTTCTTTCCTGCTCCGACAGATTGTTTTCTAAAACGCCTCAGCATAGGAAAAAGTCCCAAGAACGACAGTTTCAAAAACTTCTCCTTGCCATTCTTCGGAGCAACGTATTTTTTTTTTATCCTTTCGACTAGGATTGTAAATCAGAAATAACTACGTTTTTTTAGAAAAATGAAATTAAAAATAAACTCTTTGCTAAATAATAAAGAAAAATGAAATCAAGAAACTTATTTTTAGCAACACCTTAAAATAGATCCTACTTCAGGATTTCTTTTTTTGGAATTATTCTCACTTGATTCTTTTCTTTGTGTGAACAACAAAAACAAGAAAAAAGTTTATTTTGGTCGAATAATTATTTATATGATTCGCGACAAAATTATAGACTGTATCTTTAACATCTATTTTTTATGACGAATCGCGAATTATTTAACGTGAGGAGAATTAATGGAAAAACGCTTACGTATCAAATCGTAAAGATTTTCAAACAAATTCTCGAGCTTTTCGCTAAGATCAAAACTGATCCCAATACAACCAGATGAGAAGAAACCAATATTACACGGCTATGCATTGGCCACACGGGGTTAATCCATTCCTTCATTCTAAAAGAATCTCCACGTAAATGTCCATGTGGAAATAAAACAGATTTTGATCGAATGCACAAACCTCAGCCGCACAAAGTTCTACAATATTTAACAACATGAACGAACAATTTGGAAAAATAGATCCTAAAAAACTTATTGGACTTCCTAAAAAGAACCGGTCTCCTATCAAGGATATAGACTAGGTATACCCAATTTGTCGAAAAATCCGTGTTTTTCAATACAATTTTGACACCCCCACCTTGAAATTTTTTTTACCAAAAATCAGGGAATTATCCGATTTTAATGAAATTTTCAGTGTTGATTTACCAATGAATGAATTTTATAATGCATCGGTTATTTTATTTCAAAACTTTGACCCCCTTGTTTTTGGGGCGCAAATTATCGGCGTGGTATATATATGATTGATACTTTTTTGTGCATAAATAAAAAGACAAAAGACCGAAGGTGTGAATAGAAGGAAAAAAAAATTAGAATCTGCTCGGGTAGTAAATAAGTACCGAAAATCGGACAATAAAATGAAAATAAAAACTAAAAAAATAATTTTTGGAGATTTTTTTTACTCATTTCGATAATTATTTAATTGGCTATTATTTTATAATAGAAAAATATACATCAATATTTGTTCCGTTTAAAGGGGGGGGGGCGCTAAATTTCCAATACAGTTTTCGACCAGAAAATATGGGTGATTGATACTATTAAAAAAATATTTTTTTAGAATCTAATAATATGACATTTTAAATTTAAAATCATGCTGCTCATATTTCAAATGAATTTTATATATTGATTTATGATAGCAGAAATACCTAATTAAAGTTTTGAAATAAAATAATTGATGAATCAATATTGAAAATTTCATTAAAATCGGATAATTCCCTGATTTTTGGTAAAATTTTTTCAATCGCGAATGTTACATTAATTTTGTAAACACGCCATCTTTAAACAGCGTTACTATGTTACTACTTTTCGACTTATACAAAAATTTGACCTTAAATAATCGATTTAATTAATTTTAATTCGTTTTTAAAATGAATAGCAGCCGAATTTTGGGGGATACCTAATATAGGCTTATACCTACAAAAATGACCCACATAAACACTTGATATACAAATTCTCAGCAGAAATGCTGATTTCAGCAGATAACTAAACATACATTGTTATACCTAATTTCTAATAGAAGCAAAATCTAAAATGATACCCCAAATAACTACACAAGGGAAGCGCAGTGGGGTACTGGTTAGAGTTGTAGGAAATGGACTCGTCTACCAGAGTTCAATTCCTGGACGAAGCCACAGTTCACTAAAGGTATGAATCAAACGATTCTCCCCCCAGCTATTGGTAAATAGTAGGGTAGACTGGGCTCTTTAACCAGTCTAGGAGAAGGAAAACTCTGAATTCAAACCTCTTAAATTTCCGCTTGGGGTGGTCACTACTAGAATAGGCTCAGGCCTATTTAGTGATTTATTTCAATTGAAAAAAAAAAGAAGCCATAAATAAAACAAAAACATTTTCGGCATAAAATAACCCAATGGGTTATGGTAAAATTCAACCGACCAATCTAAGATCAAACGTAATATCAAATTATAACAAAAAACTTATCTTTTTGGGAAGTTTCTTTTTTTTTTTTTTTTTTAATCTACACGGGTAATGTTTTGCCGGCCAATTTGTACGTTTCTCAGCCGTCATAAATGTTGGTATGTTTAACGTAAAGAGAATAAAAAATTAAAAATTCAAACAATGTATTATTTTGATCTGTCGGACTGTTGTCCTCATCTTTATCGTGATATATAAAAACATAACTTTTCAGCCTGTTGTCCTCATCTTTATTGTGATATATAAAAACACAACATTTCAGCTGTTGTAACCTCTTTCAACGCCTTTTTTGCTCAACAGACAAACTATTCAAAATGATTTCCCAGGTAGAATCATTGCTATACTCGGACAGACAAGGTAAGCCTAAAGAAGGCCGGGGGTTACAACGGCCGAAACGTTGTGTTTTTATATATAACGATAAAGATGATGACAACAGTCCGAAAAAATCAAAATAGTACGAATGCACTTTACCGCGCAAGAGATAATATCCTTAGAATCGCATTTTACGTATAAATAGCATTAGATGTCGGAAACTCCCAAAGTAGTGAGTTAGGGTTCGGGTTAAGGTTAGGGTCGGTTTTTTCCTGGTTTTGGCGTCTCAAAGATTTCGGGGATTTCCGCGAAATGTAATGAAATGTATTTTTTTTTAAATACGTAATCTTATGATCTTAACTCTTGCGTGCTATTCTGCGTTAGTACCATTAAAATAATACATATCAAGCCTCGTCTCAAAAATTCAGACAAATAATTTTCAAAGAAATTCTTGAGATTTTCACTAAGATCAAAACGTAATATCAAATCGTGATACTAATGTAGAACAGCGCGCAAGAGATAATATTAAAGTACGTATAAAAACATTACATTTCACGGAAATAGCCGAAACCTTTGAGACGCTAGGATTAGGGTTAGGGTAATGGTTGGGGTTATTGTTAGCGTTAGTGTTAGTGTTAGTGTTAGGGTTAGGATAATTCGGGAGTTTCCGTAATCTGATGCTATTAATACGTAAAATTCGATTCTAATGATATCTCTTGCGCGCTATTCTACATTTATACCCAAATTTAAAAAAAAATAATCTTACCTTTTTGGGAAGTTTCTTTTTTGATCTACACGGATAACGTTTTGTTGGTCGATTTTTACGTTCCTCAGTGGTCATACATTTTGGTTTGTGGTAAAGTCGAGGCATTTTACAATGAGGGAACATACTTTAAAGAATGGAAACTTTGCTAAAAGCGTATAAAATAAATAGAAGTCTAGACATTTAGCTGCCTTTTGTCTTTATCGTCTGCTATCAACAATTAATTTTTTTCTTTCTTTGCTATTAACACGTCTTTTCGTTTATTTCCAGCTTGGATTAGAATTAAGAATCCATTGAAAGGACTTCTATTCCTTAATTTCCCGTATCGTCTGCTTGTTGGAAGTTTTCCATTTTTCTGTATTTCGCTTTTTTACAACGGTCTTTTTTTCATCCTTCCTTTCTCTCCCCTTCTTTCCCCTTCTCTCTCTTTTTGCTCTCTCTCTCTCTCTCTCTCTCTCTCTCTCTCTCTCTCTCTCTCTCTCTCTCTCTCTCTCTCTCTCTCTTCTATTTTCTTCGTTTTCTTTTTCTCTGTCTCCTTCACTTTCGGCATTTACGATCCACCCTTTTCTTCTTCGTGCTACCCCACCTTTTCACTTCTCCATCGCTTCAATTGACTTTTTTCATCGATGTCCCCTAATTCAATCCACCATCAAAAACCTTAAACACTGGCATTTCCCTGCTATCGCTCACCATTACTAAAATTTGCCGTTGCTTTCTTTTTATTCCCCACCGGTCAATGATTTTTTCCCAATCTCTTTCCCCAAACACCCTCAACCATTACCGGCTTGACTTTATGTCAAATACCATTATTTTTTCTTGGCTCGAATTATTTCCTTTTTTTATTCCCTTTTTTTTCTTCTTCATCTTTTAAATCAATTAATCCCCCCACTCTCTCTCCTATCAACAACCATTTCCACCTCTCTCTCTCTTTATTTTTAACGTTTCTCTCTTCTCTGTCTGTCTGTCTGTCTGTCTGTCTCTTGTCCTCTATTTCTCCCTTACAATTTTTTTCCGTTTTTCTTCATCTTCAAATCAATTAATCCCCCCTCTCTACTATCAATAACCATTTAAACCCACTCTCTTTATTTTTAACGCCTCTCTCTCTCTCTCTCTCTCTCTCTCTCTCTCTCTCTCTCTCTCTCTCTCTCTCTCTCTCTCTCTCTCTCTCACAAACATTTTTTTTCGTTTTTTGTTTCGTTTTTTATTTTTTCATTTTGTTTTCTCTCGTTTTTTTCCCCCTAGCTCCATATTTTGATCGTTTTTTCTCCTTCTTTTTCTTGCTGCATATGCATGTGTTGCTAGTTAACCAAAATTTCTTGTTTATTTAGTTGCAAACAATCGATATCGTTTTGTTAATCGATCATGATATGTAACTATTCTATTCAATAAATATTCGGGCCAGTTTTACTTGTAAATCTGGCTTCAATTGATATTTCTTTTATTTCATTTATTTTCCACAAATGTACATAAAAAAACTGTGACGCTGGAATGGACGTGGGGATGGGTCACCTCGTCACGGACTAGTCGTAAGCAGGCTAGTCTCGCAGATCAATTAAAACTGATTAGTGCGTTCGATCCTCATTGCGTGCTCCCATAGTTACGGCCTTGTGCCAAATCTAGACTAATCTTAGTTTTATTTTCATTGGTTGGATGGATTTTACGACA
>CM042164.1:48980457-49020457 GCA_023376005.1 Doryteuthis pealeii | reverse complement strand
ATGATGCAAATCCTTTATTTAAAAAAAAAATCGCATGCAATTTATTTATTTACTTACTAGAAACGCTAACCCGGCATCGCCTGGGTAGAGGGAGGAGAAAAAAAGTTAGTCTCGGAGATCCATTATTACTGAATCCCGATTTGGATCCACATAGGATGCCCCGTTAAAATCCTTATATAAAAAAAAGTCCTTGCGTTGATCCGTCCTAGTCAGAAAAATGGGCACAGATACTCTGAAAAGAAAAATTAATATCTCTTATTTAAAATATTAAATGCAAAAAAAAAAATCCATGCTGTTACTATTTAAATTTTACTGTTTGAGTATCTTCACGAATATAAATCAAATCTTCATTATTGTTTCTCAAAAAGCAAGATCTGGTGATTGTGAATGCGTACATATATTTACTTTGTCGTTAATTGTTTCATCTTCGTAGTTTACTCTGGACATACATACATACATACATACATACATACATACATACATACCAACTGCCTTTTATATATGTATAGAATGTTGTTATGCTGTGTACGAGTTTCAAACAAGATTAAACATAACAGGTAATGTAATTGTGGGTAAATATTAGAGAAGACTGGGCTTTTGAGCCTTGGTATGGCAACCCGTCTAGGAGAAAGAAAACTCTGAATTCAACCCAGTTGTAGACCTGGAGAAGCATGGACTCAGCCAGGTTATTCCTGACCAAGACACGCTACATGAGTAGCGTCCCTACGACCAAACTTGGTTAAAGGGCCAGTGAGCAATTACCAAGTATAAATCAAGGATTGACTTATACAAGAGATCAACTTCTGGAGAAGTAAGGACGAACTCATGAGTGACGTTCTCCTGTGAACACCTACACATGGACACACCAGTGTAGACCGACCAGCAAACTCTTACATTGATCAGTCATTGATCAGCGATTTGTTATTTATTTACTTACAATGTAGAGGGGTATGATAAAAAGTTAGTCTCGCAGTTTTTATTGTTTTCATCTTACATAATTGATTTATGTTTTAATCACGAATGCAACCAACAGGGCTCGTTAACATTGATACGGCAATGTTACAATTCGTGTGACCATTTTAGGACTGTAGGTGAATGCAGTTTTACAGTGGTGATCCCTTGCGGCATAAAGTTTGATCCTTTCTTGAGGTAGAAATATGTAGCATCAGTTTTAATCCTTCTCAGCTGATCCGTGTTAAAGAATTGTATAATCCTTCTCCGTTCGTCTGTTCATCCAACGAGCAATTGAGTGACAATTTATCAACGCCTTTAAATAGTAAATCAAATACATGTTTGAGCGTTTTGATTGGCAGATTCAACCAATGCTGTTTGGAAGAGTTTATAAATTCAAGTTGTGATCTTCAGCATAACTTATATACCAGAAATATAGGAAGTGCGTGGTGTAATGGTTAAAGTTATGGGAAATGGACTCGTCAACCCAAGTTCAAGTCCTGGACGTTTCACTTAGCGCTAATACCCTCGGGAAAGGTATGAATCCTACTCTCCCTCCGGCTATGGGTAAATAGTAGGGTAGACTGGGCTCTTTAACCTTGGTTAGGCAACCGGACTAGGAGAAGGAAAACTCTGAATTCAAACCTGTTGAAAAAATGACCTTGTGTCTCATCCTATTTAGTGATTTTTAAACTCAATTTTTTTAAACACATTTTTAATACTCATTTTTTTTATCCATTTAACCCATATATGAAACTCTAACAATACTATCACTCCGGGTCAGAGTGGACTTGGGAGTAATGGTGATGAAGGGGTATTCCACATTCTCCAGAATTGGAACTTCACCATCAGATAGAGTTTAATGTCATACCCAAGATATTAAGCCCCTCTGCCACCACCTTCTAGCACATACATGATAAAAAGAGTTGGTTTTTGCCATTTGGGCAATAGGTTTGGGATAATCATATAAGTACTAAGGCTTAACGTGATCAGCCGATTGATCGGCGGAGGCCTCTTCGATTGCCTGTCTAGCCTAAGTAAGAGCCAAAGTAGAGTGTTGCATGTCATGAATTGCTCATCCACCAGGGTTCCATCATTGAGCATCACGGGTTGCCACTCCTGGCTAACTGGTGGACACATTACTCCTCTGCAGAGGCGCAGTCGGTGTATTCTAGAGCCCCAGTCGATAGTGCTGTTAATTTGTCGTGAATTATTCCTGTATATATATATCCCACATGAGGATACATTATACTACAGACGGGCTTACACTACAAAGTGCTCGGGTTTGTTCCATCTCAACTAACAATGAGTTGTGGTTACCAAAACCGACAAACATACGAAGACAACCTTCATTCGTCGAAACCATAGCTCGTCCCTTACAAAGTAAACAACATGATATTTTATTTTAAATTATTTTTCGTCGTGGTAACTATAGTAACTTTATGGTAGCGATCCCCACCAACTCAGCATTCTAATTAGACCTCATCGGTCAACTCTATCCGTCCGCGTCACTGCCAATCAGCTAAACATGCAAGTGTTTTTTTGTTGTTTTTTGTTGAACGAGGCTTAAGTAATAATCTGAATGACTCAACGTCCTTCAAATCAAACAGCTTAACGCTGAGGTTTGATTTTGGTGACAACAACAAAAGGAACACACATGTTATTTCTATTTTGAAGAAAAATCGAGAAATAGAAAAAGACACAAAATAAAAAAAAGGACACAGAAAAAAGACAAAAATAATTTGATTGACAATTTAATTAGTCACAAGTGTCGACAGAAATGCCAACGTACAACAAAATGTCATTAGTGCCGTACATTAAATGTCTTGGTTGAAACGTCTATCATATTATCGTCCTTGGGCACCTCCTCGTGGTATAATGCAGGCATGTCAAACATGCGGCCCTCAGCCAATCACAGGTGCGGTCCGTACGCAGACTCCGCTCTCCTATGGTACTTTTACAGTATCTCAGGTTTTTTTTTTTTTAATTCCAAAAATTTCTGGGCGAAAACGGTCGTTTATTTTCATTAGGGCAATGTGTTGTTAAGAAAGAAGTCTGTTATCAACGCATTGTCTCTCACCCCTTCTTTTGAGTTGCAGAAGGAGGAGGTTAACTCAGTCAATGAAAAGGAGTGAGCATTTCCTCTTGCCTTCTCCTGCTTTCAATCAACACATGGCTATAATTGAAAGTGACAGAGACACTTGTACGTTTTATTATTTGAACTCTGTCAGTAATATTCTTTGTTCGTTTCTTTTTAACAAAAAATTTTTTTTTAGAAATGTATTCAGTGGCTTTTAGTTGATGATAAAGAAATTAATGATAAAAATCTTCACTTTATTCTGTTAATGTATAAGAAGGAATTAAAGACTTAGTTGTCATGTGCGGTCTTCATGACAGACATATGTAATCCATGCGGCCTTAGGGGGTTACTCAGTTTAACATGCCTGGTATAATGGTTAGCATGATCTCACAGACTAATTAGCAAGGAGTTTGATCCTTACTGCACCTCACAGACAATTCTGAGTGTAGGGATTTGATATTTCCAGAGAGAGAAATTCGAACTTCTGTCGCTTCAATCCTGCCTCGTCACTGCCTAGGTAAATTTTGAAAAAAAAAACCCCAAAAAACCCAAGTCCGACTATGAAGTTCTCGCCGCACCAATTCACTCGATTTCACACCTCGTTAATCCACTAGAAAAACCAAGTCGGACTGTGAAATTTTCGCCTCACCGGTTAACTCGTTAATCATATTACAGTTCTGTAAGACAGCTGTTTGTACAACTCAGATTCCTCTTTTTATCAAAGTCTTGATCAGCCGAAATTTGAATATGTTACAAATTTTGTCTCGCCCGAGATGAAATTGGCATCTTTAACCCCAAGAAGGGCAATATTTTTCACTCAGTTGGCATCCTGCACACAAGACACGTTCGTGCCTGCTTTGAGCCCCGAGGTGAATTATTTCTTTCGCTACAGGATTACATCCCTTACTTGTCATGGTTTTCCTATTTGACTCTGACACACGAAAGTTAATTACTTACCGTGTTTATCAATAGCCACTAGGTGACGTGGCCAACAGCATCCCAAAAGTCAAAGGCTTCGTTTACCTTCTACCTTAACAAGGAGTAGCAACGCACGAGTTTCATTTCTGTGCACGGACAGTGAAGGGAGCTTTACGCCTCCAGTAACCTCGTGTCGCATGGCATACAATAGCATGCTTAACATGTAAGTCTTTACACTTTCTCTACTAAGGACTTATTTCATATGAAGACATTTCGTCCATAAAACTGTATAAGCTCTTCCTAGCATCTCCTGTCATGTTTGTATTATATTCTATTAAGTTTGTTCAGGCAATGAAATATTCTCATTATTACTTTGCCATGAATTGTTTTCGTATTTATTGTGTACGATGAAACGATATTCAACCAACTATGATTCTTCTATATAAGCTACGCTTAAGTTTTAAGCAGAATATTTGTATTTGATAGAACTGCAAGCAAAAAAAAAAAAAAAAAAAAACAACAACAAGAAAACAACTACACAAAAAATGTAAATATGAATGTACAATGAATGTTATTCACTAACTTCTAGGTATAAAATAACCCTAGACGGGTTGACATGCCATCAGAATCAATCAATCAATCATATTTTGTATTACATTGCTGAATGAATGCCTATTATAATTATGAACCATGATAAAAAAAAAACAATGTTATGTTGTTATGATGCTTCTTTAGGCACATGATGCCTTAGACAAAGCGTGTGATGCCTGACACATGGTGTGCGTTGCATCGGCCTTGGAAGACAATGGTTCCCACTAGGTACCCCATATATATATATATATATATATATATAAAATATATATATATATATATATATATATATATAATATATATAAACAAACGCTGAATTCAACCGCTGAAATTTTGAAAAATGCATGTTCTGTTTTAAAAATAAAATAAATTTTATTTTTAATTTTTAAAAAATCAGAAGCATTATAGTTTATAGTAAAACTCAAAAGAGTTTGTTGTAAAATTATATTTGAATTCAGCGTTCGTTTTTGTAAACAGTCTTTTAACGGATATATATATATATATATATATATATATATATATATATATATATATATATATATGCACGTGTGGACAGTTAATGTCTTCTCAATATCAATCCTCCTGTACCAGTTTAAATTTTTTATGCAAAAATTGATTAAAAAAAGTTTTTGCAACATCTTGGTGTGGTAAGGGAAATGTTCATAACAAATAAAACTAAATTGAATTCTCTATTCTCCAACTGACCAGATAATAAAGAAAATAAAAGGAACTGTCTGCTGAAAATAATTGTTACTTTGCAGCAGACAAGTTCTATTAATTTGATTGGCTAATTTTGTCCAATCAAATTGGACTGAGCAGCACTGCTCACCCAGACATATGGGAAGGGTCTATAAAAGGTGATCTAAACAAATGCCTGTTCACCTATCAAGCTGGCCAACATCCTGTTCACATATCAGCAGGGCGAAAACAAAATACTACAACAAAAAATCTAGGCTAACAATAGCCACCTGGAATGTTGGGACACTCCTCGATCTTGCAGGATCGGGAAAAACCCGAGCGACGAACTGGTATTGTGGTAAAGGAACTGTCTCGATACGGGGTAGACATCGCGGCACTTACGGAAGTCCGTTTCAGCGATGAGAATCAATTGACAGAGGTGGGGGCTGGGTACACTTTCTTCTGTAAGGGTAGGCCAGTGGGAGAGAGGCGGGTTGGCGGAGTGGGCTTTGCAATTCGAACAGAACTGGTCAAACTTATTTAGCAGTCACACGGTGTCAATGACATGATCATGCAATTTTGGGCCCCATTACAAGGAAACCGTATTATGACGGCTATTTCTGTCTATGCTCACACTCTTGATAGCAACAAAGAGGTAATTCTGACCTTCTACCAGAGTCTCAGGTCATTCCAAAAGCTGATAAAATCTTACTACTTCATAGAACCTGGACGGCGTTGGGTAAGTATGGACTAGGAGACATGAATAAAAATGGACTTCACCTGCTCCAGCTTTGTACTGAACTCGAACTCGTTATCTGCAAGACATTCTTTCACCAAAAGCTATCTCACAAGGCAACCTGGGTTCACCCGCGATCCGGGCATGGGCACATGCTCGATTATGTCATAACCTGCAAACGAGACCTTCAGGATGTGTACACTGTAAGGGTCATGCGAGGTGCAAGAGTGTGGCTCAGATCACAAGTTTGTGCGCGGTAAACTAAAACTCCATGTCATACGCAAGACTCGCGCACCGGGAGTAAAAGTCCATAAACGCATCGATGTATCAAAACTTCAGGACACACATGTACGACAGGATCTGCAGAAGGCGTTCGAAGAGGAGCAGTTTGATGGCACATGGGATAACTTCAAGAGCAAGGCCTATGAAACAAGCGTCAAGGTTCTTGGCCTCAAGAAACGGAAACATCGTGACTGGTTTGATGAAAACGATCAACAAATCAACAAACTTCTGGAAGAGAAAAACAAGATGTACCAAAAATTTCTCAGCGCACCTGTTAAAAACCGTGAACCCTCACGACAGGCACTCAGAAGTGCACGATCGTCACTCCAACAGATCCTACGAAGGATGAAAAACCAGTGGTGGTTAGACATATCAGAGAGGATCCAGAAGGCTTACGATAGCAAGGACTCGAAAACTCCTTACCATCTAATCAGACAGGCATTCAACGCACAACGATCAACAATGGTTCCCCTCAAATCGAAGGACGGGTCTCTCCTCCATAAGAGTAAGTATCATAAAACGATGGACGGAGCACTTCAGACCTCTTTCACAACCCCTCAGTTATCGACGATAGTGTCATCGGCAGTCTGTCTCAAAGGGAAACGATCCATGAGATGATGGATCACCCCACCATCGGTGAGATCCGTGAAACAATTAAGGAAAGGCACCCGGTCTTGATGGCATCCCTGGTGAGGTTCTCCGCTACGGTGGTGACAAGATCGCCGGGGAGGTCCATCATCTTATCTCTGATGTATGGTTGGGCGCTCCTGTACCTCAGGACTGGATCGAAGCAATCTTGGTCTCGCTATACAAGGGAAAAGGTGTGTGGTCGGTCTGTGGCAATTACCGAGGCAAAAGGCTTCTCGAGACAGTGGGCAAGGTCTTTGCTAAGCTCCTGCTCAACCGGCTCACTAGGTTATCCCAAAATGCCAAAGCGGCTTCAGACCTGGTCGTGCAACAATGGACATGATCTTTTCCGCTCGGCAACTTCAGGAGAAATGCAACGAACAGCAGATAGCACTCTACCAGGTTTTCGTGGATCTAACGAAAGCCTTTGACACGGTGAATAGACCCGCGTTATGGATTATTCTCAGGAAACTCGAATGCCCACAGGGATTCGTTCATATGTTTAAACAACTCCATCAGGGCATGAAAGCACGCTTCCACTTCAACGGGTCCCTCTCGGAGCCAATACCTATTGACAACGGTGTCAAGCAGGGTGATATCCCTGCACCGACACTATTCTCTATCTACTTTGCGATGACTCTATCTTGTGCATTCCAGAACTGTGACAACAGTGTCCTTATACGATTCCGTATCACTGGCAGGGTCTTCAATCTTGCTTATTTTAATGCCAGGACGAAGACCTTCCAGACCCTCGTCTGTGAGCTGCTCTACGCTGATGGTGCGGATTTCGTTGCCCACACTGGGGAAGATATGAAGGAAATAATGAATCTCTTCTCTGAAGTATGTACTGCCTTTGGACTCACCATCAGTCTGGAGAAAACGAAAGTGATGCTCACTCCACCACCCGGACAAAGGTATGTGGAGCCCAACATCTACGTTAAGGGAACCAGATTGAAGGTGGTTGACTCGTTTGTGGCAGCACACTCTCCTGGTGTGGATCTCTTGATTCTGAAATTTCCCTAAGGATCGAGAGAGCAAGCAGGGCCTTTGGTGGCTTCGAAAAACGTGTATGGTCGGATAGAGGTATTACCATCAGGACGAAGTGTGTATGAATCATGTGTCTTGTCTATACTCCTGTATTCTTCGGAAACGTAGACTACATATCGCCGACACACCAAAGCCTTGGAGAGATTTCATCAGACATGTCTCAGAAATATATTAAACGTAGGTTGGCAATTCCTCACGTCAGACGTTGAAGTCCTGCAACAAGCCAATGCGTATCATACGAAACCAGATGCATTGGGCTGGACATCTTGCTAGAATGGAAGATGGCAGACTGCCGAAGCAATTTTTCTATGGAGAACTGCAATGTGGGAAGTGTCCGAGGCACAAGCCCAAAAAGTGTTTTAGGGATGCTATCAAAAACAACATCAACACTCTCAATATAAACGTTCATGAGTGGGAGAGGATAGCTACGAATTGTGTGCTTGGAGAAGACTTGCAGCAAGGGGTTTGAGGTAAGACGGCTCGAACAATCCATCCTGAAGCGGTCTCTAAGTTAGCAGCACATGACAGACGTCGTGGACACATTTCCTACATTTAAGCCAGACTATATATGTGACGTGTGTGGCAGGGCCTGCCTGCTGAAGGCTGAGCTTCTCAGTTACGCACGGTCGCATACGAGAGGAAGCCGGGGAAGGGGTTCATATGTATGACAGTGAGTAAAAACAAAGCTGGACACCTGGGCCTTGCGTGCTCATAACCGAACTTGTAGAAATAGCCTTATTCTGTGAAGAAGTGGCAATCACTATATATATATATATATATATAAAACAAAAAAAAAACAAACAATTTGATCAGCAATTGTGTACAACATAATGAAAACAATAAAGCACTCTAAACAATTATGTGCTTGTTAAATGTAAGGTACTGACTGGACAATGTTTAAGACAAGTTAATCCGTTATAATGTAAAGGGAATGCAGTAATTCTTGTTTATTGTCGAGGGAACACAATAGGGTTCGTTCTTTCCACTACTGGAGTGAATATTGTCTACACTCACTTTTAATAATCATATTTTGCAAAACACAAGCAATGTTTCTATAAATTAATATTGAATTGATCAACGAGCAGCCAATATAAAAATGCCTTACATTTAACAATCAGGTTTGTCATTCTACATGTGTACCATAGGCAACAAAATGTTGCTTTGTTTGCAAAAAGGTTTAATTTGTATTATTAAACAAAAAATAAATAAGTAAAAGATTTTAAAAAGTTGAGAAATTACAAGAGTAAACCAAAAAATTAAATCTCCAAAGAGTGCTATTTGCCGAGTTCCGTCCTGGTATCCTGCCTTAAAAAACGCTAGCCGGTGATAACTGAAAAAACATAAATGCAATATTTTATTCCCTCCAGTCTTTTTTCAACAAGTAAATGTAAATATTTTACCCCCCACACACTTTAAAATATTTGGGGGGAGGGGGATAAATATTTACATTTAGTTGCCGATAAAAAATATGGCTTACTTTTAACACTAAAAAAAAATAATTTGTCGATAAAAAACAAGAGTTAGGGACTTCAGTTAAAATAAAAAAAAGAATATCTAAATATTTTGATTTTTTATTTGTAATTGATTGTTGGAAATAAATATATTAAAATAAAATAAAAATACCGAAAAAATGTTTTAAAGAGGGGGTTAAAATATTTACATTTACTTGTCGAAAAAAGACTGGAGGGCGCAAAATATCACATTTACGTTTTTTCAGCTATCACCGGCTAGCGTTTTTTAAGGCAGGAGGCTGGGATGGAACTCTGCAAATAGCACCCCCCAAAGAACTGGGGATGCAGGGAAATTGTTTGTGTAGTTATTGGACATGCCATCCGTCTCACTGCCATAATCAGTCTTGGTTTAGCAGTCATTTCTGACAAAGTTCCCACTAAGTGTGAAGTTTATGCAGTTATTTGGTTTTTGAATGCAAAAAGCATTAAACCAATTGAAATTCATCACCAATTAACAGAAGTGTATGGTGAGTTGTGCATGGATGTCAAAAACGTCCACACAGTATAGAGAGTTTGCAACAATCTCAAGGTTAAAAAGTACTCAATGACATGGCAGTGGGCTGGTATAACATGGACAATACAAAAACTGCCTCAGCACCTACAAAAATGTATCGAGCAAAATGGGGATTATGTAGAAAAATAAATACATGTTCAAACTTTAAAATGATGTAAACATCATTGACAATGAACTATAAATGTTTCTGTAATTTCTGAATATTTTGGAGACCTTACTTTTCGGATTACCTTTATATGCCAGAACACCAAATAAAAGTTTTAAATTATTTTCAGTTTATATGCTTGAAAACACTATGGTATTAATAAAAGACTAGCAGGAGCTGTGGATATACCACAGTATGATAATTTAATTATTACATTTGATCTGTTTACTTAAGAGCTATTCCTAAATAGTTCAATATGTAAAAAGTATAATAATATTGATTTAACTCTCACTTTTTTTTTCTTTCTTTCCTTCTTTTCATTGTTTGATTGAAACAGATTAGGGTTATCACTTCCAGATGCTCACCACCTCTCTCTATTTCTTCCTACTCTTTCTTTCTTATATTTTTTTCTGTGTAGCATGTCCCTTTTCTTCTTATTCTTTCTTTAAAATAAAAACGGAATAGTCCATTATTTACCTGAGATGATGACACACATAAGAAATAAGAATTCGGCGGATAAGTAACACCAGATAATCAGGATATTCATTTCATTTTGGACGGTCTCATTTTTAAACAGAGGGTGTTGCAATATAACGGTCGTACTTTTAAGGAACGTGGGTATTAATATATAGATTAAAACAGTCATGATACGCATAATAGATTAAGACCGCTTAAGAGTTACCTCCCTTAGCGGCCAGTCTTAACAATAAGACAATCTTTAAATTGTCACCACTTTTTCTGCCTTTTTACCGTAAGGCTGCAACGTGCAAGTGCATAGAATCAACCCTCTCTGTGTTAGCTTTAATAATGAAAGGTAAAAAACTTTGAGTTATTTTAAATTAGCTTCAACGCTATTTATTTCATAATTTAAACTTATTCCTTTCCTTCACAGACCTTTTGATGAATATCCCTTTTTCTTAATAGCCATGCAGTGACTCTTCCCTATATAAAAAAAGTAGTATCTATCTCTAATAATGTTTCTCTTAATTTCTGTTCTTGTTATTGCAAAACTGTTAATTCCATAACTATTACTTTATTTCCCCTTTAACTTCATCTTTGTATTAGGATCTTCAGATGAATCTGTGTTAGATTATTCATGCTAGCATCTGTACAAGCCTTTTTGTGAAACTTTGTCAGTCCTACGCCATTGTTGTATCTACCTAAAGTAAGCTCAGAATTGGCTAATTTATTTGCTATATTGTTTCCCTTTGTATCTTATTTGTGAAATATATATTCTTTGTTTTCAGTTTTTACTCTTTTCTATGGTGAATAAATCTGTGCATTTTAACAATTGTCTTCAGAATCCTTTACTGTAGGGAAGAGTTTAATTACGTGCCATAAAGACAATTCCGACGCTTTTGAGAAGAAGCTAGTATTACAGGGCTTGACATTAACGCCGACCGTCGTCGATAAAAATTACATCAGGGACGACCAATACATCATCCAGGACAGTTTGCTGGGGACGGTAACATTTTTTCCTAAAAGTTAGTACTACATTCCAATATTGGCCATCCAGTGATTGCCTGAATGCTGACCTCAAAATGAGGCTACGGCACCGCAGGTCTATTCTCAAAGCCATGTAATGAATAATGGTGGAGGGAGATAGTTTAAAAGGACCGAATCATGTACTACTAACCTTACTCAGGGTAACTTAAAGTAAAAAGTTTTTTTTTTTTTTTTTTTAGCTCAAAACACACTAGGAAATGTATTTTTTGTCCAAATATCCAGAATTATCACTGCTTCAGCTTTTCTTAATGTTTTACTACATGTTATTATGCTACTGATGACTGACAAGTATAGATGATACTAATGAATTAAACAAAAATATTTTGATTTCGGGACGGACCAAACCCCATTCGAGACGGTTGATAATTTTTGTTCGGGACGGTTGATAATTTTTGTTCGGGACGGTTGATAATTTTTGTTCGGGACGGTTGATAATTTTTGTTCGGGACGGTCATGAAAAAAGTTAGTGTCGGGGCCTGTAGGATTGTGTCTACAGAAATGTGACACAGATTAATCACAGAAATACAACAACAATAGTAACCTTTTTTAGTGTCCCAAGTAAATTTATTCAAAATGATAAAAAAAAAAAATTAAAAAAAAAAAAAGGGTCAGAAATTCATACAGCAGTTAGTTGTCTGCCCATTAGATTGGGCAAATTAGGGTAGGTGAAAGGAATAGGTATGGCAGGGTGTCCAGGGGGTGGGCTCCATAGTCAGGCAAGATGGGTGGCTTAGTGAGGTAGGTGGAGATCTTTGATGGAGCCGTGGCTGGGAGAAGAGCTCGGACTGCAAGTAGTTGCTGGTGAATCCCATCGCTCGTGGGTCACTCCTGGTGCAAGGTGAGTAATTTGGACATGCACGGCTTGGCGTTTCTCATGACGTGGAGGGATCAGAATCTCCTTAAATGTAACTTCATCGTCTTCTTTGGGAACGTATTCCCCTTCGATACTGAAATCACAAGAAGGAAAAAACAAAAGTTACTTTTCTGTGTTTTTTTTTTTTAGCATATTCAAATTACATAGGTCTGTTGAGAAAGGATCCAACCAGAGAGACATTGGATATTCATTTTATTTTGAATGTGTGAAAAAAAAAAAAAAAAAAAAAAAAATAAAATTTTTTTTTTTTTTAAATAAAGGGGGGGGGGGAAAAGATTTGTTATGATGATAAAGTATTGAGCTACTGATGACTGACAAGTATAGATGATGCTAATGAATTAAACAAAAATATTTTGATTTCGGGACGGTCCAAACCCCATTCGGGACGGTCATGAAAAAAGTTAGTGTCACCACTAGATGTAGTTTAACGTCATTCACAGAATTTGAACGTCACCATCAGATAGAGTTTAACGTCATACCCAGGACATTATGACCCCACACAAGTTGAAAGTTTAATTGTTGATTTTGGTCGATGTAATTAGGTCTGCCCTGCAGTAAATAAAACCATTCTAGTATAGTGAGTGGATAAGCACTGTGAAATGGACCCCTTTTTGCAACAATATATATTTGAGAATAAAATTAAATCTGACAGTATGTACAAAATAGAAAAAGATGAAGTATTCCAAAAAGATAAATTTATTCTTGATGTTGAAATGTTTCAGTTTTTTTTAACAAACCTTCATCAGGACTTGAGGCGGACAATTGTTGTGATCATGTCTCAGCCTGTATTCAACAGGAGTGCAGTGATGCTGATAGCTTTTTAATTTAGTGCGTCCTGGGACACACGGATTTGATTTGAATGAGTCCCCAGGAAATTTGATGGGGACCAACTAAATTTTTTTGATAAATTATAGAGTTTTTATTTATGAACAATTAAAGCTAACCCCTACCTTGTACCTCATACATTATAATTTGTTTCCAAAAAAATATTGAAATGTATATATTGTTACTTGGAAATGATGGGGGAAGAAGAAAAAGAAAAAAACAAACAAAAAACATACTGGGTCGCATGGATACAATTTTTCTGTGTCCTTTTAGATTTTTATGTGTCAGTGACACAGGACACGTACCTATCAGCATTACTGTGAATGTTTAACAGCACATCCTCCGCTGCAACCAGTTCATTTTAAAAATGGCTTTGGGCTTTGTCCTTTTAATATGTAGCCAGAATATTATTTGACCAATGAGTAACTGTATCCAGTCTTCTAAAAATGTTGTTAGGTTAGTTGGTTTGGATTTTAAGGCATGTCAACCCTGGTTGGGTTATTTTATGCCAAAGACATTGTTTTATTCATTCTTGATAAGTATTGGATTTTTTTTTAAGCACTTTTTTAAAAACTCACTTTTTCGATTTAACCCATAGATGGAACCC
This sequence comes from Doryteuthis pealeii, assembly GCA_023376005.1. Lineage (NCBI taxonomy): Eukaryota > Metazoa > Mollusca > Cephalopoda > Myopsida > Loliginidae > Doryteuthis > Doryteuthis pealeii. Next base: position 49,006,565 of record CM042164.1, on the reverse strand, counting down.
TAACAGGTACTACCACTCTGGGTCAGAGTGGACCAGGAAGTAATGGTGATGAAGAGGTACTACAGACTCTCCAGAGCTCAAAATGTCACCACTAGATGTAGTTTAACGTCATTCACAGAATTTGAATGTCACCATCAGATAGAGTTTAACGTCATACCCAGGACATTATGACCCTCACCACCGCCTTCTAGCACATATATGATAAAAAGAGTTGGGGGGGGTTGCCATAAGGATAAAGGGGTTGGCACAATCATATAGGTGCTAGGGCTTGACATGACCAGCCAATTGATCATAGGGTGCCTCTCTGAATGCCTGTCTAGCCGAAGTAAAGGCGAAAATGGAGTGTTGCATGTCATGGACTGCTCATCCACCAAGAATCTGTCCTTAAGCATCACGGTGGCTCCATTGGTGGAATTTTACCCCTCTGCAGGGGTACAATCGATGTATTCTTCTACCCCAGCCGACCGGGCAACAGAGGGGTTGGTAAATACGTACAGACACCATTATGGTAAATCATAATAAGCGATTTTATTGCCAAAGAATAATTTGATGGTATAAATAGAGAAATAATTAAATATTTCAATGTGTCATAAACACCATCATCATAATCAAAAGTTTAATATCACATATTTCATGACCATCTGGAATCTACACTTATGGAAAAGTCTGAAGTCTCATTAAGAATTGCTTTTTGTTTGTGTAACAATTAAAGTGTTTAACAGTTACATAAATATCTCACTTGGGTCAATCTCTTTTCTATGTAGATGAGTGAAATCTAATGGAATTCTACTGTCATCCAATTTGTCTTTTCTATTCTAAAAAATATCATTTTGTATTGGTAGATTTAAACTGACCTTATTTAAACAATGAACAATTGAAGATACAATACAATTAACTCTCAATTGCTCAACTCAACCCTCCCCCTTTCCATAGGAATATTTACACACATTAAGCAAATGTCATCTATTTTCTATTTCATTCAGATGAAAATTAAAAAAAGAAAAAAAAAACAACATTTCAGATGAGGACATTTTGACTACCAATAATTTTGTCTTTGACGTTGAGATTTAATTTTAAAGATGAAATATAGTTCCATAAATTTAATGCAATGTAGACTAGAAGAAGAAAAAAAAAAAAAGAAAAAAAAAATAATTTGGATGTTTCGGACTGTTGTCCTCATCTTTATTGTGATATGTATAAACATAAAGTCATCATCAGACGATAACCCTGAGGTCAAATGCGGTTTTAGAGCTCAGAAACCACGCTTAACCTCAGGGTTATTATCTAATGATGAATTTATATGTTTATACATACCACAATAAAGATGAGGACAACAGACTGAAACATCAAAATTATTCATCTCATGATGTGTTGTTTCATAAAATACTGCCCTGTTGGTAGGGCTTAGAATATGCAGACTGTATCCCCTGCAAACAGGTAAGACCCCCCCTCCCCTAAAAAAAAAAAAGGGTGTCCTGGGTATGACACTAAACTACATCTGGTGGTAAGGCTCCAGTACTGGAGCTCTGGGGAGTTATCCCTATTTACCTAGACTAAAAGACATCATCAGACAATAACCCTGAGGTCAAGTGTGGTTTCAGGGCTTTAATATCATTACCACTACTTCAAACTCCAAAACCACATTTGACCTCAGACTTTAGTCTAAGGTAAAAAGAGAACATTCCCCAGAGTTCCAGAACTGGAGCCTCACCACCAGATATAGTTTAATGTCATACAGAGGACAGCTTGGGGAGGTGGTCTTACCCTCTGTAGAGGATACAGTCAGTGTATTCTAAGCCCTGCAATAGAGCAACAACAACAATGAGGATTTAATGCAATTTACTTTTTATTAGACCACATTTTATAGACAATGAATTAAAAGATTTGTTGTTAAAATTAATAAAAAAACAAGATAAAGTAAAAAAGAAAAAAAAAGAGACTTACTCCGAAATATGTACAAATAAGGGCTGACTCTCATCCTCTGGCTGAATAAAACCATGGCCTTTCTCTCGGCAAAAAGCTTTCACCTTTCCTCTGTAGGTTGGTCCACTCTTAGCTCGCTCAGAACTGGAATGGAAAATAACAAATAGGATTAAAGTTAATCCGAACACACACACACACACACACACAGAAACAAAAACATATATACACACAAAAAAAAAAAAAAAAAAAAAACACAGATACACACACACACCACACACAAAGAAAACCCAAACAAACACTCACACACACATAGTATTGTCTAAAAATAAGTATACACCCACAAGTATTTTTCTTAATAAAAATAGATTTTATTCTAAAATCAAATATAATAGTGAAGTTGACGGGGTGGCCTATTGTCAGTATCAGCTGCACAAGCCAAGGGAGTCTATCTCCTTATCGCTAGCACTAGACAGGGAGATTGTTTCTACTGAGGCAGAGCACCACACCTACCTTTAGCTTCCTCACTTTACTGCACAGATGGGATTACTCAAGCTGTGCTACTCATACGCTGAGTTGGTGAGGTGCAATATCAAACTTGGAAACTTGTGATTCTTAGGTGAGAGCTTTACTGATTGAGCTAAACTGGCCCTTTTTATTATTTGTATTAGATAGGTTTTTTTGGGTTTTTTAAATTTAAAAAATTTCTATTAAAATTTTTTTGCACACATTTATCAATCAAAGCACAAAATCTGACAGAATGTTTTATGTTAATTGCAATAAAATTTGGTTCTTGATTAATTAACTCTCAAATTCTTGATTTTTAACTCTCAAAAGACATTTAGTTGGACCATTGACAACTAAACCAGTAACCCACAGATTTTGTCTGGGGAAGAGGTGGCTAGACCCTGCAGAACGAAAAACAAGACCTGTAAAAGGGTTGGAGGAAGCTCTTTGCTCAACGGTCATCTAGCACATTATTTCTAAAGTCAACCGATCCTCTCGCAACCATTGTAAACTTGATGACCGTTGAGGAAGAGTTCCTCACCCTTTTACAGGTCTTGTTTTTCGTTCTGGCAGGGTGTCTAGCCACCCTCTTCCCCAGACAAAATCTGTGGGGTTACTGGTTTTAGTTGTCAATGGTCAACTAAAATGTTTCCTTTTGAGAGTTAAAAATCAAGAATTTTGAGAGTTAATTAATCAAGAACCAATTTTATTGCAATTAACATAAACATTCTGTCAGATTTTGTGGCTTTGATTGATAAATGTGTGCAAAAAAATTTTTAATAGAAATTTTTAAATTTAAAAAAACCCAAAAAACCTATCTAATACAAATAATAAAAAGGGCCAGTTTAGCTCAATCAGTAAGCTCTCACTAAGAATCACAAGTTTCCAATTTGATATTGCACTCACCAACTCAGCGTATGATAGCACACTTGAGTAATCCCATCTGTGCAGTAAAGTGAGGAAGCTAAAGGTAGGTGTGGTGCTCTGCTTCAGTAGAAACAATCTCCTGGTCTAGTGCTAGCGATAAGAGATAGACTCCCTTGGCTTGTGCAGCTGATACTGACAATAGGCCACCCCGTCAACTTCAATATTATGATTTTGAATAAAATCTATTTTTTATTAAAAAAAATACTTGTGGGTGATACTTATTTTTAGACAATACTATGTGTGTGTGGTGTTGTTTTTGGGTTTTCTTTGTGTGTGGTGGTGTGTATCTGTGTTTTTTTTTTTTTTTTTTTTTTGTGTGTATATATGTTTTTTGTTTCTTTGTGTGTGTGTGTGTGTGTGTGTTCTGGATTAACTTTAATCCTATTTTGTATTTTCCCATTCAGTTCTGAGCGAGCTAAGAGTGGAACCAACCTACAGAGGAAAGGTGAAAGCTTTTTGGCCGAGAGAAAGGCCATGGTTTTATTCAGCCAGAGGATGAGAGTCAGCCCTTTTTGTACATATTTCGGAGTAAGTCTCTTTTTTTTCTTTTACTTTAATCTTGGTTTTTTTATTAATTTTAACAACAATTTTTTAATTCATTGTCTATAAATGTGGTCTATAATAAAAGTAAATTGCATTAAATCCTCATTGTTGTTGTTGCTCTATTGGCAGGGCTAGAATACACTGACTGTATCCTCTACAGAGGGGTAAGACCACCTCCCAAAGCTGTCCTCTGTATGACATTAAACTATATCTGGTGGTGAGGCTCCAGTTCTGGAACTCTGGGGAATGTTCTCTTTTACCTTGACTAAAGTCTGAGGTCAAATGTGGTTTTGGAGTTTGAAGTAGTGGTAATGATATTAAAGCCCTGAAACCACACTTGACCTCAGGTTATTGTCTGATGATGTCTTTAGTCCTAAGGTAAATAGGGATAACTCCCCAGAGCTCCAAGTACTGGAGCCTTACCACCAGATGTAGTTTTAGTGTCATACCCAGGACACCCTTTTTTTTTAGGGGAGGGGGGTCTTACCTGTTTGCAGGGGATCAGTCTGCATATTCTAAGCCCTACCAACAGGGCAGTATTTATGAAACAACACATCATGAGATGAATAATTTTGATGTTTCAGTCTGTTGTCCTCATCTTTATTGTGGTATGTTATAACATATAAATTCATGCATTAGATAATAACCCTGAGGTTAAGCGTGGTTTTCTGAGCTCTAAAACCGCATTGACCTCAGGGTTATCGTCTGATGATGACTTTTATGTTTTATAACATATCACAATAAAGATGAGGACAAACAGTCCGAAACATCCAATTATTTTTTTTTTCTTTTTTTTTTTTTCTTCTTCTGTCTACATTGCATTAAATTTATGGAACTATATTTTCATCTTTAAAATTAAATCTCAACGTCAAAAGACAAAATTATTGGTAGTCAAAAATGTCCTCATCTGAAATGTTGTTTTTTTTTTCTTTTTTTTAATTTCATCTGAATGAAATAGAAAATAGATGACATTTGCTTAATGTGTGTAAATATTCCTATGGAAAGGGGAGGGTTGAGTTTAGCAATTGAGAGTTAATTGTATTGTATCTCAATTGTTCATTGTTTAAATAAGGTCAGTTTAAATCTACCAATACAAAATGATATTTTTTTAGAATAGAAAAGACAAATTGGATGACAGTAGAATTCCATTAGATTCACTCATCTACATAGAAAAGAGATTGACCCAAGTGAGATATTATGTAACTGTTAAACACTTTAATTGTTACACAAACAAAAAGCAATTCCTTAATGAGACTTCAGACTTTTCCATAAGTGTAGATTCCAGATGGTCCATGAAATATGGTTATTAAACTTTTGATTATGATGATGGTGTTTTATGACACATTGAAATATTTAATTATTTCTCTATTTATACCATCAAATTATTCTTTGGCAATAAAAATCGCTTATTATGATTTACCATAATGGTGTCTGTACGTATTTACCAACCCCTCTGTTGCCCGGTCGGCTTGGGGTAAAGAATACATCGATTGTACCCTGCAGAGGGGTAAAATTCCCACCAATGGAGCCACCGTGATGCTTAAGGACAGATTCCTTGGTGGATGAGCAGTCCATGACATGCAACACTCCATTTTCGCCTTTACTTCGGCTAGACAGCATTCAGAGAGGCACCCTATGATCAATTGGCTGTCATGTCAAGCCTAGCACCTATATGATTGTGCCAACCCCTTTATCCTTATGGCAACCCCCCCAACTCTTTTTATCATATATGTGCTAGAAAGGCGGTGGTGAGGGTCATAATGTCCTGGGTATGACGTTAAACTCTATCTGATGGTGACATTCAAATTCTGTGAATGAACGTTAAACTACATCTAGTGGTGACATTTTGAGCTCTGGAGAGTCTGGTAGTACCTCTTCATCACCATTACTTCCTGGTCCACTCTGACCCAGAGTGGTAGTACCTGTTAGGGTTCCATCTATGGGTTTAAATCGAAAAGTGAGTTTTAAAAAAGTGCTTAAAAAAAAATCCAATACTTATCAAGATGAATAAAACATGTCTTTGCATAAAATAACCCAACCAGGGTTGACATGCCTTAAAATCCAACAAACTAACCTAACAACATTTTTAGAAGACTGGATACAGTTACTCATTGGTCAAATAAATATTCTGGCTACATATATAAAAGGACAAAGCCCAAAGCCATTTTTAAAATGAACTGGTTGCAGCGGAGGATGTGCTGTTAACATTCACAGTAATGCTGATAGGTACGTGTCCTGTGTCACTGACACATAAATCTAAAAGGAACAGAAAAATTGTATCCATGCGACCCAGTATGTTTTTTGTTTGTTTTTTTCTTTTTCTTCTTCGCCCCACATTTCCAAGTAACAAATATATACATTTCAATATTTTCTTGGAAACAAATTATAATGTATGAGGTACAAGGTAGGGGTTAGCTTAATTGTTCAAAATAAAAACTCTATAATTTATCAAAAAAATTTAGTTTGGTCCCATCAATTTCCTGGGGACTCATTCAAATCAAATCCGTGTGTCCCAGGACGCACTAAATTAAAAAGCTATCAGCATCACTGCACTCCTGTTGAATACAGGCTGAGACATGATCACAACAATTGTCCGCCTCAAGTCCTGATGAAGGTTTGTTAAAAAAACTGAAACATTTCAACATCAGAAATAAATTTATCTTTTTGGAATACTTCATCTTTTTCTATTTTGTACATACTGTCAGATTTAATTTTATTCTCAAATATATATTGTTGCAAAAGGGGTCCATTTCACAGTGCTTATCCACTCACTATACTAGAATGGTTTTATTTACTGCAGGGCAGACCTAATTACATCGACCAAAATCAACAATTAAACTTTCACTTGTGTGGGGTCATAATGTCCTGGTATGACGTTAAACTCTATCTGATGGTGACGTTCAAATTCTGTGAATGACGTTAAACTACATCTAGTGGTGACACTAACTTTTTTCATGACCGTCCCGAATGGGGTTTGGACCGTCCCGAAATCAAAATATTTTTTGTTTAATTCATTAGCATCATCTATACTTGTCAGTCATCAGTAGCTCAATACTTTATCATCAAACAAATTCTTTTCCCCCCCCCCTTTATTTAAAAAAAAAATTTTATTTTTTTTTTTTTTTTTTTTTTTTTTTCACACATTCAAAATAAAATGAATATCCAATGTCTCTCTGGTTGGATCCTTTCTCACAGACCTATGTAATTTGAATATGCTAAAAAAAAAAACAACAGAAAAGTAAACTTTTGTTTTTTTCCTTCTTGTGATTTCAGTATCGAAGGGGAATACGTTCCAAAGAAGACGATGAAGTTACATTTAAGGAGATTCTGATCCTCCACGTCATGAGAAACGCCAAGCCGTGCATGTCCAAATTACTCACCTTGCACGAGTGACCCACGAGCGATGGGATTCACCAGCAAACTACTTGCAGTCCGAGCTCTTCTCCAGCCACGGCTCCATCAAAGATCTCCATACCTCACTAAGCCACCCATCTTGCTGACTTATGGAGCCCACCCTGGACACCCTGCCATACCTATTCCCTTTCACCTACCCTAATTTGCCCAATCTAATGGGCAGACACTACTGCTGTATGAATTTCTGACCCTTTTTTTTTTTTTAATTTTTTTTTTATCATTTTGAATAAATTTACTTGGGACACCTAAAAAAGGTTACTATTGTTGGTTGTATTTCTGTGATTTATCTGTGTCACATTTCTGTAGACACAATCCTAACAGGCCCCGACACTAACTTTTTTCATGACCGTCCCGAACAAAAATTATCAACCGTCGAACGAACAAAATTATCAACCGTCCGAACAAAAATTATCAACCGTCCCGAACAAAATTATCAACCGTCTCGAATGGGGTTTGGTCCGTCCCGAAATCAAAAATATTTTTGTTTAATTCATTAGTATCATCTATACTTGTCAGTCATCAGTAGCATAATAACATGTAGTAAAACATTAAGAAAAGCTGAAGCAGTGATAATTCTGGATATTTGGACAAAAAATACATTTCCTAGTGTGTTTTGAGCTAAAAAAAAAAAAAAAAACTTTTTACTTTAAGTTACCCTGAGTAAGGTTAGTAGTACATGATTCGGTCCTTTTTAAACTATCTCCCTCCACATTATTCATTACATGGCTTTGAGAATAGACCTGCGGTGCCGTAGCCTCATTTTGAGGTCAGCATTCAGGCAATCACTGGATGGCCAATATTGGAATGTAGTACTAACTTTTAGGAAAAATGTTACGTCCCAGCAAACTGTCCTGATGATGTATTGGTCGTCCCTGATGTAATTTTTATCGACGACGGGTCGGCGTTAATGTCAAGCCCTGTAATACTAGCTTCTTCTCAAAGCGTCGGAATTGTCTTATGGCACGTAATTAAACTCTTCCCTACAGTAAGGATTCTGAAGACAATTGTTTAAATGCACAGATTTATTCACCATAGAAAAGAGTAAAAACTGAAAACAAGAATATATATTTCACAAATAAGATACAAAGGGAAACAATATAGCAAATAAATTAGCCAATCTGAGCTTACTTTAGGTAGATACAACAATGGCGTAGGACTGACAAAGTTTCACAAAAAGGCTTGTACAGATGCTAGCATGAATAATCTAACACAGATTCATCTGAGATCCTAATAAAAAGATGAAGTTAAAGGGGAAATAAAGTAATAGTTATGGAATTAACAGTTTTGCAATAACAAGAACAGAAATTAAGAGAAACATTATTAGAGATAGATACTACTTTTTTTATATAGGGAAGAGTCACTGCATGGCTATTAGAAAAAGGGATATTCATCAAAAAGGTCTGTGAAGGAAAGGAATAAGTTTAAATTATGAAATAAATAGCGTTGAAGCTCTTAAAATAACTCAAAGTTTTTTACCTTCATTATTAAAGCTAACCAGAGAGGGTTGATTCTATGCACTTGCACGTTGCAGCCTTACGGTAAAAAGGCAGAAAAAGTGGTGACAATTTAAAGATTGTCTTATTGTTAAGACTGGCCGCTAAGGGAGGTAACTTTCTTAAGCGGTCTTAATCTATTATGCGTATCATGACTGTTTTAATCTAATATATTAATACCCACGTCCTTAAAAGTACGACCGTTATATTGCAACAACCCTCTTTTAAAAATGAGACCGTCCAAAATGAAATGAATATCCTGATTAATCTGGTTTACTTATCCGCCGAATTCTTTATTTCTTATGTGTGTCATCATCTCAGGTAAATAATGGACTATTCCGTTTTTATTTTAAAGAAAGAATAAGAAGAAAAGGGACATGCTACACAGAAAAAATATAAGAAGAAGAGTAGGAAGAAAAGAGAGAGGTGGTGAGCATCTGGAAGTGATAACCCTAATCTGTTTCAATCAAACAATGAAAAGAAGGAAAGAAAGAAAAAAAAGTGAGAGTTAAATCAATATTATTATACTTTTTACATATTGAACTATTTAGGAATAGCTCTTAAGTAAACAGATCAAATGTAATAATTAAATTATCATACTGTGGTATATCCACAGCTCCTGCTAGTCTTTTATTAATACCATAGTGTTTTCAAGCATATAAACTGAAAATAATTTAAAACTTTTATTTGGTGTTCTGGCATATAAAGGTAATCCGAAAGTAAGGTCTCCAAAATATTCAGAAATTACAGAAACATTTATAGTTCATTGTCAATGATGTTTACATCATTTTAAAGTTTGAACATGTATTTATTTTTCTACATAATCCCCATTTTGCTCGATACATTTTTGTAGGTGCTGAGGCAGTTTTTGTATTGTCCATGTTATACCAGCCCACTGCCATGTCATTGAGTACTTTTTAACCTTGAGATTGTTGCAAACTCTCTATACTGTGTGGACGTTTTTGACATCCATGCACACTCACCATACACTTCTGTTAATTGGTGATGAATTTCAATTGGTTTTAATGCTTTTTGCATTCAAAAACAAATAACTGCATAAACTTCACACTTAGTGGGAACTTTGTCAGAAATGACTGCTAAACCAAGACTGATTATGGCAGTGAGACGGATGGCATGTCCAATAACTACAAACAATTTCCCTGCATCCCCAGTTCTTTGGGGGGTGCTAATTGCAGAGTTCCATCCCAGCCTCCTGTCTAAAAAACGCTAGCCGGTGATAGCTGAAAAACGTAAATGTGATTATTTTGCGCCTCCAGTTTTTTCGACAAGTAAATGTAAATATTTTAACCCCCTCTTTAAAACATTTTTTCGGTATTTTATTTTTATTTTATATATTTATTTCCAACAATCAATTACAAATAAAAATCAAAATATTAGATATTCTTTTTTTTATTTTGAACTGAAGTCCCTACTCTTTTTTTTATCGACAAATTATTTTTTTTAGTGTTAAAAGTAAGCCATATTTTTTTCGGCAACTAAATGTAATATTTTACCCCTCCCCAAATATTTTTAAAGTGTGTGGGGGTAAAATATTTACATTTACTTGTTGAAAAAAGACTGGAGGGAAATAAAATATTGCATTTATGTTTTTCAGTTATCAACCGGCTAGCGTTTTTTAAGGCAGGATACCAGGACGGACTCGCAAATAGCACTCTTTGGAGATTTAATTTTTGGTTTACTCTTGTAATTTCTCAACTTTTAAAATCTTTTACTTATTTATTTTTTGTTTAATAATACAAATTAAACCTTTTTGCAAACAAAGCAACATTTTGTTGCCTATGGTACACATGTAGAATGACAAACCTGATTGTTAAATGTAAGGCATTTTATATTTGGCTGCTCGTTGATCAATTCAATATTAATTTATAGAAACATTGCTTGTGTTTTGCAAAATATGATTATTAAAAGTGAGTGTAGACAATATTCACTCCAGTAGTGGAAAGAACGAACCCTATTGTGTTCCCTCGACAATAAAACAAGAATTACTGCATTCCCTTTACATTATATACGGATTAACTTGTCTTAAACATTGTCCAGTCAGTACCTTACATTTAACAAGCACATAATTGTTTAGAGTGCTTTATTGTTTTCATTATGTTGTACACAATTGCTGATCAAATTGTTTTGTTTTTTTTGTTTTATATATATATATATATATAGTGATTGCCACTTTCTTCACAGAATAAGGCTATTTCTACAAGTTCGGTTATGAGCACGCAAGGCCCAGGTGTCCAGCTTTGTTTTTACTCACTGTCATACATATGAACCCTTCCCCGGCTTCCTCTCGTATGCGACCGTGCGTAACTGAGAAGCTCAGCCTTCAGCAGGCAGGCCCTGCCACACACGTCACATATATAGTCTGCTTAAATGTAGGAAATGTGTCCACGACGTCTGTCATGTGCTGCTAACTTAGAGACCGCTTCAGGATGGATTTGTTCGAGCCGTCTTACCTCAAACCCTTGCTGCAAGTCTTCTCCAAGCACACATTCGTAGCTATCCTCTCCCACTCATGAACGTTTATATTGAGAGTGTTGATGTTGTTTTTGATAGCATCCCTAAACACTTTTTGGGCTTGTGCCTCGGACACTTCCCACATTGCAGTTCTCCATAGAAAATTGCTTCGGCAGTCTGCCATCTTCCATTCTAGCAAGATGTCCAGCCCAATGCATCTGGTTTCGTATGATACGCATTGGCTTGTTGCAGGACTTCAACGTCTGACGTGAGGAATTGGCCAACCTACGTTTAATATATTTCTGAGACATGTCTGATGAAATCTCTCCAAGGCTTGGTGTGTCGGCGATATGTAGTCTACGTTTCCGAAGAATACAGGAGTATAGACAAGACACATGATTCATACACACTTCGTCCTGATGGTAATACTCTATCCGACCATACACGTTTTTCGAAGCCACCAAAGGCCCTGCTTGCTCTCTCGATCCTTAGGGAAATTTCAGAATCAAGAGATCCACACCAGGAGAGTGTGCTGCCACAAACGAGTCAACCACCTTCAATCTGGGGTCCCTTAACGTAGATGTTGGGCTCCACATACCTTGTCCGGGTGGTGGAGTGAGCATCACTTTCGTTTTCTCCAGACTGATGGTGAGTCCAAAGGCAGTACATACTTCAGAGAAGAGATTCATTATTTCCTTCATATCTTCCCCAGTGTGGGCAACGAAATCCGCACATCAGCGTAGAGCAGCTCACAGACGAGGTCTGGAAGGTCTTCGTCCTGGCATAAAATAAGCAAGATTGAAGACCCTGCCAGTGATACGGAATCGTATAAGGACACTGTTTGTCACAGTTCTGGAATGCACAGATAGAGTCATCGCAAAGTAGATAGAGAATAGTGTCGGTGCAGGGATATCACCCTGCTTGACACCGTTGTCAATAGGTATTGGCTCCGAGAGGGACCCGTTGAAGTGAAGCGTGCTTTCATGCCCTGATGGAGTTGTTTAAACATATGAACGAATCCTGTGGGGCATTCGAGTTTCCTGAGAATAATCCATAACGCGGTCTATTCACCGTGTCAAAGGCTTTCGTTAGATCCACGAAAACCTGGTAGATGGCTATCTGCTGTTCGTTGCATTTCTCCTGAAGTTGCCGAGCGGAAAAGATCATGTCCATTGTTGCACGACCAGGTCTGAAGCCGCTTTGGCATTTTGGGATAACCTAGTGAGCCGGTTGAGCAGAGCTAGCAAAGACCTTGCCCACTGTCTCGAGAAGCCTTTTGCCTCGGTAATTGCCACAGACCGACCACACCTTTTCCCTTGTATAGCGAGACCAAGATTGCTTCGATCCAGTCCTGAGGTACAGGAGCGCCAACCATAATCAGAGATAAGATGATGGACCTCCCCGGCGATCTTGTCACCACCGTAGCGGAGAACCTCACCAGGGATGCCATCAAGACCGGGTGCCTTTCCTTAATTGTTTCACGGATCTCACCGATGGTGGGGTGATCCATCATCTCATGGATCGTTTCCCTTTGAGACAGACTGCCGATGACACTATCGTCGATAACTGAGGGGTTGTGAAAGAGGTCTGAAGTGCTCCGTCCATCGTTTTATGATACTTACTCTTATGGAGGAGAGACCCGTCTTCGATTTGAGGGAACCATTGTTGATCGTTGTGCGTTGAATGCCTGTCTGATAGTATGGTAAGGAGTTTTCGAGTCCTTGCTATCGTAAGCCTTCTGGATCCTCTCTGATATGTCTAACCACCACTGGTTTTTTCATCCTTCGTAGGATCTGTTGGAGTGACGATCGTGCACTTCTGAGTGCCTGTCGGAGGGTTCACGGTTTTTAACAGGTGCGCTGAGAAATTTTTGGTACTCTTGTTTTTCTCTTCCAGAAGTTGTTGATTTGTTGATCGTTTCATCAAACCAGTCACGATTTTCCGTTTCTTGAGGCCAAGAACCTTGACGCTTGTTTCATAGGCCTTGCTCTTGAAGTTATCCCATGTGCCATCAAACTGCTCCTCTTCGAACGCCTTCTGCAGATCCTGTCGTACATGTGTGTCCTGAAGTTTTGATACATCGATGCGTTTATGGACTTTTACTCCCGGTGCGCGAGTCTTGCGTTGAATGGAGTTTTTAGTTTACCGCGCACAAACTTGTGATCTGAGCACACTCTTGCACCTCGCATGACCCTTACAGTGTACACATCCTGAAGGTCTCGTTTGCAGGTTATGACATAATCGAGCATGTGCCCATGCCCGGATCGCGGTGAACCAGGTTGCCTGTGAGATAGCTTTTGGTGAAGAGAATGTCTTGCAGATAACGAGTTCGAGTTCAGTACAAAGCTGGAGCAGGTGAAGTCCATTTTTATTCATGTCTCCTAGTCCATACTTACCCAACGCCGTCCAGGTTCTATGAAGTAGTAAGATTTTATCAGCTTTTGGAATGACCTGAGACTCTGGTAGAGAGGTCAGAATTACCCTTTGTTGCTATCAAGAGTGTGAGCATAGACAGAAATAGCGTCATAATAGGATTTCCTTGTAAATGGGGCCCAAACTTAATTTAGCAGTCACAGCGGTTGTCAATGACAATGATCATCGCAATTTTGGCCCTATTACAAGAAACCGTATTAATGACGGCTATTTCTGTCTATGCTTCACACTCTTGATAGCAACAAAGAGGTAATTCTGACCTTCTTACGCAGAGTCTCAGATTCCAAAAGCTGATAAATTTTACTATTCATAGAACGCTGGACGGCGTTGGGTAAGTATGGACTAGGAGACATGAAATAAAATGGACTTAACCTGCTCAGCTTTGTACTGAACTCGAACTCGTTTATCGCAAGACATTCTTTCACCATAAAGCTATCTCACAAGGCAACCTGGTTCACCCCGTCGATCCGGGCATGGGCACATGCTCGATTATGTCATAACCTGCAAACGAGACGTTAGGATGTGTACACTGTAAGGGGTCATGCGAGTGCAAAGAGTGTGGCTCAGATCACAAGTTTGTCGCGTAAACCTAAAACTCCATGTCCTACGCAAGACTCGCGCACCGGAGTAAAAGTCATAAACGCATCGATGTATAAAAGCTTCAGACACACATGTACGACAGGATTGCAGACAGGCGTTCGACGAAGGAGCAGTTTTGATGGCAACATGGAACTTCAAGAGAAGGCCTATGAAAAAGCCGTCAAGGTTCTTGGCCTCAAGAAACGACACATCGTGACTGGGTTTGAATGAAAAGATGCACAAATCAACAAGGATTTGGAAGAGAAACAAGATGTACCAAAAATTTCTCAGCGCACCTGTAAAAAAACCGTGACCTCACGACAGGCACTCTAGAAGTGCACGATCATCACTCCAACCAGATCTACGAAGGATGAAAAACCAGTGGTGGTTAGACATATCAGAGGAGGATCAGAGGCTTACGATAGCAAGGACTCGAAACTCCTTACCATCTTAATCAGACAGGCCTTCAAGCGCACACGACAACAATGGTTTCCCTCAATCGAAGGACGGGTCTCGTCCTCCATAAGAGTAGGTGTTCATAAAACGATTGGACGGAGCACTTCAACCTCTTCCACCCTAGTTATCGACGATATGTGTCATCGGCAGTCTGTCTCAAAGGGGAAACGATCCATGAGTGATTGGATCAACCACATCCGGTGAATCGTGAAACAATTAAGGAAAGGCACCCGTCTTGATGAGCATCCCTGTGAGGTTCTCCGCTACGGTGGTGACAAGATCGCCGGGAGGTCCACATCTTATCTCTGCTGTATGGTTGGGGCGCTCTCTGTAACTCAGGACATGGATCAAGCAATCTTGGTCTCGCTATACAGGGAAAGGGTGTGTGGTCCGATCTGATGGCAATACCGAGGCAAAAGGCCTTCTCGAGACAGTGGTCAAGGTCTTTGGCTAAGGCTCCTGCTCACGGCTCACTAGTTAAGGTCGCAAAATCCAAGCGGCCATTTCAGACCTGTCGTGCAACACCTGGACATGATTTTCACCTCGGCAACTCTCAGGAGAAATGCCAACGAACAGCAGATAGCACTCTACCAGGTTTTCGTGATCTAACGAAAGCCTTTAGAACGGTGAAATAACCGCGTTATGGATTATTCCAGGAACTCGAATGCCCACAGAGGATTCGTTCATATGTTAAAACAACTCATCGGGCATGAAAGCACGCTTCACTTCACGGTCTCTCGGAGCAATTACCATATTGAAACGGTGTCAAGCAGGGTGATATTCCCTGCAGCCGACCCTATTCTCTATCTACTTTGGATGATCTATCTTGTGCATTCCAGAACTGTTGACAAACTATGTCCTTATACATTCCGTATCACTGTCAGGGTCTTCAAATCTTGTCTTATTTTAATGCAGGACGAAGACCTTCCGACCTGTCTAGTGAGCTGCTCTAGCGCCTGATGTGCGGATTTCGTTGCCACATGGGGAAGATATGAAGGAATAATGAATCTCTCTCTGAAGTATGTACTGCCTTTGACCTCACCATCATCTGGAGCAATCGACAGTGAAGCTACTCCATCACCCGGACAAAGGTATGTGGAGCCCAACATCACGTTAAGGGACGCAGAATTGAAGGTGGTTTGACTCGTTTGTGGAAGCACCTCTCCTGGGTGGATCCTCTTGATTCTGCAAATTTTCCTAAACGGATCAGAGAGCAACAGGGCCTTTGTGGCTTGAAAAAAACGTGTCTGGTGGATATGAGGTATTACCATCAGGACGAAGTGTGTTGAATCATGGTGTCTGTCTATACTCCTGTATTCTTCGGATACGTAGACTAATATGCCGACACACAAAGCTTGGAGAGATTTCGATCAGACATGTCTTCAGAAAATTATATTAATCGTAGGTTGGCAATTTCCTCACGTCAAGACGTTGCATCCTGCAACAAGCCAATGCGTATCATAACGAAACAGATGCATTGGGCTGGACATCTTGCTAGAATGGAAAGATGGCAACTGGCCGAAGCAATTTTTCTATGGAGAACTGCAATGTGGGAAGTGTCCGGAGCAAACAAAAGCCCAAAAAGTGTTTTAGGGATGCTATCAAAAAACAACATCAACACTCATATATAAAACGTTCATGAGTGGAGACGGATAGCTACGATTGTGTGCTTGGAGAAGACGTTGCACAAGGGTTTGAGGTAAGACGGCTATCGAAGAAAGAAAGGAAACAATCATCCTGGAAGCGGTTCTAAGTTAGCAGCACATGACAGACCGTCGTGACACTTTCCTACATTTAAGCCAGACTATATATGTGACGTGTTGGCACGGGCCTGCCTGCTGAAGGCTGAGCCTTCTCAAGTTAACGCACGGTCGCATCGAAAGGACGCCGGGAAGGGGTTCATATGTATACAGTGGTAAAAACAAAGCTGGACACTCTGGGCCCTTGCGTGCTCATAACCGAACTTGTAGAATAGGCTTTGATTCTGTGAAGAAGTGGCAATCACTATAGTATATATATGTATATTAAAACAAAAAAAAAAACAAACAATTTGAAGCAATTGTGTACCAATAATGAAAACTAAAAAGCAAACTCTAAACAATTATGTGCTTGTTAAATTAAGGTACTGTGGAAATGTTTAAGCTACAAGTTAATGCCGTTATAATGTCAAAGGGAAGCCAGTAATTCTTGTTTATTGTCGGGGAACCAATAGGGTTCGTATTTTCCATACGGAGTGAATATCTTCCTTACACTCACTTTTAATAATCATAATTTTGCAACCAAGCATGTTTTCTATTAAATATAATAAGTTTGAATTGATCAATCGAGCAGCCAATATAACATGCTTACATTTAACAATCAGGTTTTGTCTATTCTAGATGTGTACATAGGCAACGAATGTTTTGCGTTGTTTGCAAAAAGGTTGTAATTTGTATTTATATAAACAAAATAAATAAGTAAAAGATCTTCTAAAAAGTTGAGAAATATACAAGAGATAACCCAAAAAATTAAATCTCCAAGAGTGCTATTTGCCGACTTCCGTCCTGGTATCTGTTCCTTAAAAGAACCGCTAGCCGGTGATAACTGATAAAACATAAATGCCAATAATTTTATTCCTCCAAGTCTTTTTCAACAAGTAAATGTAAAATATTTTTACCCCCACATACACCTTTAAACATATTTGGGGGGAGGGGATAAATATTTACATTTAGTTGCCGAATAAAAAAAATTTGGCTTACTTTAACACTAAAAAAAAATAATTTTGTCGATAAAAACAAGGTTTAGGGGACTTCAGTTAAAATAAAAAAAGATATTAAATATTGTGATTTTTTAATTGAAATAATTGATTGTTGGACAATAAATATATTTAAAATAAAATAAAATACCGAAAAATGTTTTAAAGAGGGGGTTAAATATTTACATTTACTTGCGAAAAAAAGACTGAGGGCGCAAAATAATCACATTTTACTTTTTATTCAGCTAATCACGGTAGCGTTTTTTAGGCAGGAGGCTGGGATGGAACTCTGCAAATAGCACGCCCCAAGAATGGGATGCAGGGAAATTGTTTGTGAGTTATTGGACATGCCATCCGTCTCAGCTGCCATAGAGTCAGTCCTTGGTTTTAGCAGTCATCTTGACAAAGTTCTGCCACTAAGTGTGAAGTTTTATGCAGTATTGGGTTTTTGAATGCAAAAAGCATAAAACAAGTTGAAATTCATCAACAATTACAGAAGTGTATGGTGAGTTGTGGCATGGATGTCAAAAGTCAACAGTAATAGAGAGTTTGCAAACAATCTCAAGGTTAAAAGTACTCAATGACATGGCAAAGTGGGCTGGTATGAACATGGACAATACAAAACTGCCGTCAGCGACCTACAAAAATGTCTCGAGCAAAATGGGGATTATGTAGAAAAATAAATAAATGTTTCAATGTTAAATGAATGTAAACATTCATTGACAATGAACTGATAATTAGTTTTCTGTAATTTCTGAATATTTTGGAGCTTACTTTTTCGGATTAACACTTTATATGCCAGAACACCAAAATAAAGTTTTAAATTATTTTCAGTTTTATATGCTTGAAAACACTATGGTATTAATAAAAGACTAGGCAGGAGCTGGTGGATATACCACAGTATGATAATTAATTTTTACATTTGATTGTTTCTAACTAAAGAGCTATTCCTAAATAGTTCAATATGTTAAAGTATAATAATAATTGATTTAACTCTCACTTTTTTTTTCTTTTCTTTTCCTTCTTTCATTGTTTGATTGAAACGATTAGGGTTTATCAACTTTCCAGATGCTCACCACCTCTCTCTATTTCTTCTAGCTCTTTCTATTCTTATATTTTTTTCTGTGTAGCATGTCCCTTTTCTTCTTATTCTTTCTTTAAAATAAAAACGGAATAGTCCCATTTATTTACCTGAGAATGACACACATGAATAAGATGTCGGCGGATAATAACACCAAGATAATTCAAGGATTATTCATTTCATTTGGACGGTCTCATTTTTAAACAGAGGGTGTTGCAATATAACGTCGTACTTTTAAGGAATCGTGGTATTAATAATATGATTAAACGTCATGATACGCATATAGATAAGACCGCTTAAGAGTACTCCTTAGCGGCCAGTCCTTAACATAACAATCTTTAAATTGTCACCACTTTTCTGCCATTTTTACCGTAAGGCTGCAAACGTGCAAGTGCATAGAATCACCCTCTCTGTGTTAGCTTTAATAATGAAGAGGTAAAAACCTTGAGTTATTATTTTAGTAATTAGCTTAAACGCTATTTATTTTAATTTAAACTTATTTCCTTTCCTTCACAGACTTTTGATGAATATGCCTTTTTCCTTAATAGCCATGCAGGACTCTTCCTATATAAAAAAAGTAGTATCTATTCTAATAATGGTTTCTCTTAATTTCTGTTCTTGTTATGCAAAACTGTAATTCCATAACTATTTACTTTATTTCCCCTTTAACTTCCATCTTTGTATTTAGATCTTTCAGATGAAATCTGTTGTTAGATTAATTCATGCTAACATCTTACAAGCCTTTTGTGAAACTTTGTCAGTCCTACGCCAATTGTTGATCTACCTAAAGTAAGCTCCGAATTGGCTAATTTATTTGCTATATTTGTTTCCCTTTGTATCTATTTGTTGAAATATATTATTCTTTGTTTTCAGTTTTTACTCTTTTCTATGGTGAATAAATCTGTGCATTTACAATTGGTCTTCAAGAATCCTTTAACTGTAGGAAGTTTAATTACGTGGCCATAAAGCAATTCGAGCTTTTGAGAAGAAGCTGTATTTACAGGCTTGACATTAACGCCGAGCCCGTCGTTCGATAAAAATTACATCAGGGACGACCAATACATATCCAGGACATAGTTTGCTGGGAGGTAACATTTTTCCTAAAAAGTTAGTACTCATTCCCAATATTGGCCATCCAGTGATTGCCTGAATGCTGACCTCAAAATGAGGCTACGGCACCGCAGGTCTATTCTCAAAGCCATGTAAATGAATAATGGTGAGGGAGATAGTTTAAAAGGACCGAATCATGTAATAACCTTACTCAGGGTAAATTAAAGTAAAAGTTTTTTTTTTTTTTTTTTTAGCTCAAAAACACACTAGGAAATGTATTTTTTGTCCAAACTATCCAGAAATTATCACTGCTTCAGCTTTCTTAATGTTTTATTACTACATGTTATTATGCTACTGATGACTGACAAGTATAGATGATACTAATGAATTAAACAAAATATTTTGATTTCGGACGGACCAAACCCATTCGAGACGGTTGGATAATTTTTGATTCGGGATCGGTTGAGTAATTTTTGTTCGGAGCGGTTCGAATAATTTTTGTTCGGGACGGTTTTGATAATTTTTGTTCGGGAGGTCATGAAAAAGTTAGTGTCGGGCCTGTAGGATTGTGTCTACAGAAAATGTGACACAGATTAATCACAGAAATACAACAAAAATAGTAACCTTTTAAGTGTCCAAGTAAATTTATTCAAAAATAATAAAAAAAAAAATTAAAAAAAAAAAAGGTCAGAAAATTCATACAGCAGTTAGTTGTCTGCCCATTAGATTTGGCAAATTAGGTAAGGTGAAAGGAATTAGGTATGGCAGAGGTGTCCAGGGGGTGGGCTCCATAGTCAGCAAGATGGGGCTTATGAGGTAGGTGGAGATCTTTGATGGAGCCGTGGCTGGAGAAGAGCTCGACTGCAAGTAGTTGCTGGTGAATCCCATCGTCGTGGTCACTCCTGGTGCAAGGTGAAGTAATTGGACATGCACGGCTTGGCGTTTCTCATGACGTGGAGGATCAGAATCTCCTTAAATGTAACGTCATCGTCTTCTTGGAACGTATTCCCCTTCGATACTGAAATCACAAGAAGGAAAAACAAAAGTTACTTTTCTGTTGTTTTTTTTTTTAGCATATTCAAATTACATAGGTCTGTTGAGAAAGGATCCAACCAGAGAACATTGTGATATCAATCTTTATTTTGAATTTGAAAAAAAAAAAAAAAAAAAAAAAAAAATAAATTTTTTTTTTTTAATAAAGGGGGGGGGGGAAAAGAATTTGTTATGATGATAAAGTATTGAGTACTGATGACTGACGAAGTATAGATGATGCTAATGAAAATTAAACAAAAATATTTTGATTCGGGAACGGTCAAAACCCATCGGAATGACGGTCCATGAAAAAAGTTAGTGTCACCACTAGATGTAGTTTAACGTCATTCACAGAATTTGAACGTCACCATCAGATAGAGTTTAACTCATACCCAGGACATTATGACCACACAAGTTGAAAGTTTCAATTGTTGATTTTGGTCGATGTAATTAGGTCCTGGCCGCAGTAAAATAAAACCATTCTGTATAGTGAGTCGGGATAAGCCACTGTGAAATGGACCCCTTTTTGCAACAATATATATTTGAGAATAAATTAAAATCTGACAGTATGACAAAATAGAAAAAGATGAAGTATTCCAAAAGATAAATTTATTCTTGATGTGAATATGTTTCAGTTTTTTTTAACAAACCTTCATCAGGACTTGAGGCGGACAATTGTTGTGATCATGTCTCAGCCTGTATTAACAGAAGTGCAGTGATGCTGATAGCTTTTTAATTTTAGTGCGTCCTGGGACAACACGGATTTGATTGAATGAAATCCCCAGGATAGCATTTGATGGGGACCAACTAAATTTTTTTTTGATAAATTATAGAGTTTTTATTTTATGACAATTAAAGCTAACCCCTACCTTGTACCTCATACATTATATCATTGTTTTCAAGAAAATATTGAAATGTAATATATTGTTACTTGGAAATGATGGGGGAAGAAGAAAAAAAAAAAACAAACAAAAAACATACTGGTCGCATGGATACAATTTTCGTGGCCTTTTAGATTTTTAGTGTCAGTGACACAGGACACGTACCTATCAGCAATTATTGTGAATGTTTAACAGCACATCCTCCGCTGCAACCAGTTCATTTTAAAAATGGCTTTGGGCTTTGTCCTTTATATATTGTAGCCAGAAAATTATTGACCAATGAATAATTGTATCCAGTCTCTAAAAAATTGTGTAGGTTAGTTGGTTGGATTTTAAGGCATGTCAACCTGTTGGGTTATTTTATGCCAAAGACATTGTTTTATTCATTCTTGATAAGTATTTGGATTTTTTTTTAAGCACTTTTAAAACTCACCTTTTTTCGATTAAACCCATAGATGGAACCCTAAAGGTACTACCATCTGGGTCAGAGTGACCAGGAAGTAATGGTGATGAAGAGGGACTACAGACTCTCCAGAGTCAAATGTCACACTAGAATGTAGTTTAACGTCATTCACAGAATTTGAATGTCACCATCAGATAGAGTTTAACGTCATACCCAGACATTATGACCTCACCACCGCCTTCTAGCACATATATTGATAAAAGAGTTGGGGGGGGGTTGCCATAAGGATAAAGGGTTGGCACAATCATATAGGTGCTAGGGCTGACATGACCAGCCAATTGATCATAGGGTGCCTCTCTGAATGCTGTTCTAGCCGAAGTTAAAGGCAAAATGGAGTGTTGGATGTTCATGGACTGCTCATCCACCAAGAATCTGTCCTTAAGCATCACGTGGCTCCATTGGTGAATTTTACCCCTCTGCAGGGGTACAATCGATGTATTCTTCTACCCCAGCCGACCGGGCACAGAGGGGTTGGTAAATACGTACAGACACCATTAAGTAAATCATAATAAGCGATTTTATTGCCAAAGAATAATTTGATGGATAAATAGAGAAATAATTAAATATTCAATGTGTCATAAACACCATTCATCATAATCAAAAGTTTTAATATCACATATTTCATGACCATCTGAATCTAACTTATGAAAAGTCTGAAGTCTCATTAAGAATTGCTTTTTGTTTGTTGTAACAATTAAAGTGTTTAACAGTTACATAAATATTCTCCTTGGTCAATCTCTTTTCTATGTAGATGAGTGAAATCTAATGGAATTCTACTGCATCCAATTTGTCTTTTCATTCTAAAAAATATCATTTGTATTGGTAATTTAAACTGACCTATTTAAAAATGAACAATTGAAGATAACAATAAATTAACTCTCAATTGCTCAAACTCAACTCCCCTTTCCATAGGAATATTTACACACTTAAGCAAAATGTCATCTATTTTCTATTCCTTCAGATGAAAATTAAAAAAAAGAAAAAAAAAACACCTTTCAGATGAGGAATTTTGACTACACTATTTTGTCTTGACTGAGATTTAATTTTAAAGATGAAAATATAGTTCTAAATTTAATGCAACTGTAGACTAGAAAGAAGAAAAAAAAAAAAAAAAAAAAAATAATTTGTGATGTTTCGGACTGTTTGTCTCTCATCTTATTGGTGTATGTATAAAACATAAAGTCATCATCAGACGATAACCTGGGTCAAATGCGGTTTTAGAAGCTCAGAAACCACGCTTAACTCAGGGTTTTATCTAATGATGAATTTATATGTTATACATACCACATAAAGATAGACAACAGACTGAAACATCAAAATTATTCATCTCATGATGTGTTGTTTCATAAAATACTGCCCTGTTGGTAGGGCTTAGAAATGCAGATGTTCCCTGCAAACAGGTAAGACCCCTCCCCTAAAAAAAAAAAGGGTGTCCTGGGTATGACACTAAACTACATCTGGTGGTAAGGCTCCAGTACTGGAGCTCTGGGGAGTTATCCCTATTTACCTTAGACTAAGACATCATCAGACAATAACCCTGAGGTCAAGTGTGGTTCAGGCTTTTAATTCATTACCACTACTCAAAACTCCAAAAACCACATTTGACCTCAGACTTTAGTCTAAGTAAAAAGAGAACATTCCAGAGTTCCGAACTGGAGCCTCACCACCAGATATAGTTTAATGTATACAGAGACAGCTTTGGGGAGGTGGTCTTACCCTCTGTAGAGGAACAGTCAGTGTATTCAAAGCCCCAATAGAGCACAACAACAATGAGGATTTAATGCAATTTACTTTTTATTAGACCACATTTTATAGACAATGAATTAAAAGATTTGTTGTTAAATTTAAAAAAAAACAAGATAAAGTAAAAAAGAAAAAAAGAGACTTACTCCGAAATATGTACAATAAGGGCTGACTCTCATCCTTGGCTGAATAAAACCCATGGCCTTCCTCGGCAAAAAGCTTTCACCTTCCTCTGTAGGTTGGTCACTCTTAGCTCGCTCAGAACTGGAATGGAAAAATCAAAATAGGATTAAAGTTAATCCAGAACCACACACACAACACACCACAAAGAAACAAAAACATATATACACACAAAAAAAAAAAAAAAAAAAAAAAAACACAGATACACACACACCGACAAAGCAAAACCCAAAACAAACACTCACAACAATAGTATTGTCTAAAAAAAGTATATCAACCCCAAGTATTTTTCTTAATAAAAAATAGATTTATTCTAAAATCAAATATAATAGTGAAGTTGACGGGGTGGCCTATTGTCAGTATCAGCTGCACAAGCCAAGGAGTCTATCTCCTATCGCTAGCACTAGACAGGGAAGATTGTTTCTACTGACGAGCACACAACTACTTTAGCTTCCTCACTTTACTGCACAGATGGGATTACCAAGCTGTGCACTCATACGCTGAGTTGGTGAGGTGCAATATCAAATCTTGGAAACTTGTGATTCTTAGTGAGTTCTGATTGAGCTAAACTGGCCCTTTTTATTATTTGTATTAGATAGGTTTTTTGGGTTTTTTTAAATTTAAATTTCTATTAAAATTTTTGCACACATTTATCAATCAAAGCCACAAAATCTGACAGAATGTTTTATGTTAATTGCAATAAAATTTGGTTTGATTAATTAACTCTCAAATTCTTGATTTTAACTCTCAAAAAGAAACATTTAGTGACCATTGCAACTAAACCAGTAACCCACAGATTTTGTCTGGGAAGAGGGTGGCTAAGACACCCTGCAGAACGAAAAACAAGACCTGTAAAAGGGTGGACGGAAGATCTTGCTCAACGGTCATCTAGCACATTATTTTCTAAAGTCCAACCGATCTCATCGCAACATGTAACTTGATAGTGTCAAAGCATGTCCGTTGGGAACTAATCTGTAGGGTCACCCAAGTTGGACAGGCCTGGCACCTAAAGGTATTAGGACCACAAAAATCCAAAGGGGGTTCTATCATATGTCAGGAATCATGGCTTTTGGCCTAATTGGTACTGCGTCTGTAGAAATCCTGCATCAAACAAGGCATTTCCTTCCCTGACTTGGATATACAGTGGGAGATAGAAGACTATATATCCCAGATTGAATTTCCTATTCCCTTTATATAATAAAGATGAGGACAATAGTCTGAATAATATAAATAATACAAAGAGATCAATATGTTTACAATTTTTCTTCCACAGCAACAAATTTGATTTTAATAAGTGATTGAATAAAAATATAGGATTTAAATCGTACAAATGTTAGGATCATTTAGGTATAAGGTGTGCTAAAGAACAACAACTTATATTTATAGACTGTTCAAAACAGGTTGGCTGAATTGGCCAATCAAAAACGCCAGAACATGTATTTATTTGCTATTTAAAGGCACTGATAAATTGTCCTCAAATTACTTGCTGAAGGACTGCTTAAAGGAAATGACCAACAGGATCAATTCTGATACAGACTTTCTACTTTGAAACAGATCATAGACAAGGATTAAGCTGATACATCTTCTACTTTGAAGAACGATCCAACAAGAAAAAGATTAAACTGATACTCTTTCTATTGAAGACAGATCACAAAAAAGACTTAAAACTGATACATCTTTCTACTTGAAGACATGATCAAAGACAAGGATTAGAAACGAATACTACATCTTTCAACTGAAGAAAGATCCAAACTTAATTGCCACAAAGAATTGCCATTGTAAGACGCCTTTTTAAGGCTGTAGTTGAAGGCCAATGAATCGTTAACGACAAAATAACTAACAGACATTTTTCCCTAAGACTCCCAGGAAAAATTTTTTTTCTTCTCGCCCTTCTTCTTTTTTCCATCCTTCCTGTCTCCCAGTTCTTTTTTTTTCTGGGAACAATCATACTCCTAGTTCATCTCAACCACAGTTCTTGAGCTGCCATTCACCAAGATTTCCATTCCAGTCACAAGAATTCCAGATAATACATTAATCACGCTCAAAGTTGCAGGGCCATTGTTATTTTTAGCTTCTTAATTTCTTTTATGGCTGGCCAACATCACTCTCTAAAATATCGGATTTTGCCAATCATGGATTCTTAAAATACACAAGCAAAATTTATTGCATTTCAAATTGTCCAATGAGTGAAACAAATGTT
>CM042164.1:48901656-48976656 GCA_023376005.1 Doryteuthis pealeii | reverse complement strand
AGAAAGAAAGAAAGAAAGAAAAATCCTTCAAAAAGGATTAGACGTTAAGAATTAGGCAGTTGCCCGTGAGCAAACATCCAAGAACAATGATGCAAATCCTTTATTTAAAAAAAAATCGCATGCAATTTATTTATTTACTTACTAGAAACGCTAACCCGGCATCGCCTGGGTAGAGGGAGGAGAAAAAAGTTAGTCTCGGAGATCCATTATTACTGAATCCGATTTGGATCCACATAGGATGCCCGTTAAAATCCTTATATAAAAAAAAGTCCTTGCGTTGATCCGTCCTAGTCAGAAAAATGGGCACAGATACTCTGAAAAGAAAAATTAATATCTCTTTATTTAAAATATTAAATGCAAAAAAAAAAATCCATGCTGTTACTATTTAAATTTTACTGTTTGAGTATCTTCACGAATATAAATCAAATCTTCATTATTGTTTCTCAAAAAGCAAGATCTGGTGATTGTGAATGCGTACATATATTTACTTTGTCGTTAATTGTTTCATCTTCGTAGTTTACTCTGGACATACATACATACATACATACATACATACATACATACATACCAACTGCCTTTTATATATGTATAGAATGTTGTTATGCTGTGTACGAGTTTCAAACAAGATTAAACAAAACAGGTAATGTAATTGTGGGTAAATATTAGAGAAGACTGGGCTTTTGAGCCTTGGTATGGCAACCCGTCTAGGAGAAAGAAAACTCTGAATTCAACCAGTTGTAGACCTGGAGAAGCATGGACTCAGCCAGGTTATTCCTGACCAAGACACGCTACATGAGTAGCGTCCCTACGACCAAACTTGGTTAAAGGGCCAGTGAGCAATTACCAAGTATAAATCAAGGATTGACTTATACAAGAGATCAACTTCTGGAGAAGTAAGGACGAACTCATGAGTGACGTTCTCCTGTGAACACCTACACATGGACACACCAGTGTAGACCGACCAGCAAACTCTTACATTGATCAGTCATTGATCAGCGATTTGTTATTTATTTACTTACAAATGTAGAGGGGTATGATAAAAAGTTAGTCTCGCAGTTTTTATTGTTTTCATCTTACATAATTGATTTATGTTTTAATCACGAATGCAACCAACAGGGCTCGTTAACATTGATACGGCAATGTTACAATTCGTGTGACCATTTTAGGACTGTAGGTGAATGCAGTTTTACAGTGGTGATCCCTTGCGGCATAAAGTTTGATCCTTTCTTGAGGTAGAAATATGTAGCATCAGTTTTAATCCTTCTCAGCTGATCCGTGTTAAAGAATTGTATAATCCTTCTCCGTTCGTCTGTTCATCCAACGAGCAATTGAGTGACAATTTATCAACGCCTTTAAATAGTAAATCAAATACATGTTTGAGCGTTTTGATTGGCAGATTCAACCAATGCTGTTTGGAAGAGTTTATAAATTCAAGTTGTGATCTTCAGCATAACTTATATACCAGAAATATAGGAAGTGCGTGGTGTAATGGTTAAAGTTATGGGAAATGGACTCGTCAACCCAAGTTCAAGTCCTGGACGTTCACTTAGCGCTAATACCCTCGGAAAGGTATGAATCCTACTCTCCCTCCGGCTATGGGTAAATAGTAGGGTAGACTGGGCTCTTTAACCTTGGTTAGGCAACCGGACTAGGAGAAGGAAAACTCTGATTCAAACCTGTTGAAAATGACCTTGTGTCTCATCCTATTTAGTGATTTTTAAACTCAATTTTTTTAAACCACATTTTTAATACTCATTTTTTTTATCCATTTAACCATATATGAAACTCTAACAATACTATCACTCCGGGTCAGAGTGGACTTGGGAGTAATGGTGATGAAGGGGTATTCCACATTCTCCAGAATTGGAACTTCACCATCAGATAGAGTTTAATGTCATACCCAAGATATTAAGCCCCTCTGCCACCACCTTCTAGCACATACATGATAAAAGAGTTGGTTTTTGCCATTTGGGCAATAGGTTTGGGATAATCATATAAGTACTAAGGCTTAACGTGATCAGCCGATTGATCGGCGGAGGCCTCTTCGATTGCCTGTCTAGCCTAAGTAAGAGCCAAAGTAGAGTGTTGCATGTCATGAATTGCTCATCCACCAGGGTTCCATCATTGAGCATCACGGGTTGCCACTCCTGGCTAACTGGTGGACAATTACTCCTCTGCAGAGGCGCAGTCGTGTATTCTAGAGCCCCCAGTCGAT
Organism: Doryteuthis pealeii; assembly: GCA_023376005.1. Classification (NCBI taxonomy): domain Eukaryota; kingdom Metazoa; phylum Mollusca; class Cephalopoda; order Myopsida; family Loliginidae; genus Doryteuthis; species Doryteuthis pealeii. The sequence continues at coordinate 48,974,441 of CM042164.1, read as the reverse complement.
AGTGCTGTTAATTTGTCGTGAATTATTCCTGTATATATATATCCACATGAGGATACATTATACTACAGACGGGCTTACACTACAAAGTGCTCGGGTTTGTTCCATCTCAACTAACAATGAGTTGTGGTTACCAAAACCGACAAACATACGAAGACAACCTTCATTCGTCGAACCATAGCTCGTCCTTACAAAGTAAACAACATGATATTTTATTTTAAATTATTTTTCGTCGTGGTAACTATAGTAACTTTATGGTAGCGATCCCACCAACTCAGCATTCTAATTAGACCTCATCGGTCAACTCTATCCGTCCGCGTCACTGCCAATCAGCTAAACATGCAAGTGTTTTTTTGTTGTTTTTTTGTTGAACGAGGCTTAAGTAATAATCTGAATGACTCAACGTCCTTCAAATCAAACAGCTTAACGCTGAGGTTTGATTTTGGTGACAACAACAAAGGAACACACATGTTATTTCTATTTTGAAGAAAAAATCGAGAAATAGAAAAAGACACAAAATAAAAAAAAGGACACAGAAAAAGACAAATAATTTGATTGACAATTTAATTAGTCACAAGTGTCGCAGAAAATGCCAACGTACAACAAAATGTCATTAGTGCCGTACATTAAATGTCTTGGTTGAACGTCTATCATATTATCGTCCTTGGGCACCTCCTCGTGGTATAATGCAGGCATGTCAAACATGCGGCCCTCAGCAATCAACAGGTGCGGTCCGTACGCAGACTCGCTCTCCTATGGTACTTTTACAGTATCTCAGGTTTTTTTTTTTTAATTCCAAAAATTTCTGGGCGAAACGGTCGTTTATTTTCATTAGGGCAATGTGTTGTTAAGAAAGAAGTCTGTTATCAACGCATTGTCTCTCACCCCTTCTTTTGAGTTGCAGAAGGAGGAGGTTAACTCAGTCAATGAAAAGGAGTGAGCATTTCCTCTTGCCTTCTCCTGCTTTCAATCAAACATGGCTATAATTGAAAGTGACAGAGACACTTGTACGTTTTATTATTTGAACTCTGTCAGTAATATTCTTTGTTCGTTTCTTTTTAACAAAAAATTTTTTTTTAGAATGTATTCAGTGGCTTTTAGTTGATGATAAAGAAATTAATGATAAAAATCTTCACTTTATTCTGTTAATGTATAGAAGGAAATTAAAGACTTAGTTGTCATGTGCGGTCTTCATGACAGACATATGTAATCCATGCGGCCTTAGGGGGTTACTCAGTTTAACATGCCTGGTATAATGGTTAGCATGATCTCACAGACTAATTAGCAGGAGTTTGATCCTTACTGCACCTCACAGACAATTCTGAGTGTAGGGATTTGATATTTCCAGAGAGAGAAATTCGAACTTCTGTCGCTTCAATCCTGCCTCGTCACTGCCTAGTAAATTTTGAAAAAAAAAAACCCCAAAAAACCCAAGTCCGACTATGAAGTTCTCGCCGCACCAATTCACTCGATTTCACACCTCGTTAATCCACTAGAAAAAACCAAGTCGGACTGTGAAATTTTCGCCTCACCGGTTAACTCGTTAATCATATTACAGTTCTGTAAGACAGCTGTTTGTACAACTCAGATTCCTCTTTTTATCAAAGTCTTGATCAGCCGAAATTTGAATATGTTACAAATTTTGTCTCGCCCGAGATGAAATTGGCATCTTTAACCCCAAGAGGGCAATATTTTTCACTCAGTTGGCATCCTGCACACAAGACACGTTCGTGCCTGCTTTGAGCCCCGAGGTGAATTATTTTCTTTCGCTACAGGATTACATCCCTTACTTGTCATGGTTTTCTATTTGACTCTGACACACGAAGTTATTACTTACCGTGTTTATCAATAGCCACTAGGTGACGTGGCAACAGCATCCCAAAAGTCAAAGGCTCGTTTACCTTCTACCTTAACAAGGAGTAGCAAACGCACGAGTTTCATTTCTGTGCACGGACAGTGAAGGGAGCTTTACGCCTCCAGTAACCTCGTGTCGCATGGCATACAATAGCATGCTTAACATGTAAGTTTACACTTCTCTACTAAGGACTTATTTCATATGAAGACATTTCGTCCATAAAACTGTATAAGCTCTTCCTAGCATCTCCTGTCATGTTTGTATTATATTCTATTAAGTTTGTTCAGGCAATGAAATATTCTCATTATTACTTTGCCATGAATTGTTTTCGTATTTATTGTGTACGATGAAACGATATTCAACCAACTATGATTCTTCTATATAAGCTACGCTTAAGTTTTAAGCAGAATATTTGTATTTGATAGAACTGCAAGCAAAAAAAAAAAAAAAAAAAAAAACAACAAGAGAAAACAACTACACAAAAATGTAAATATGAATGTACAATGAATGTTATTCACTAACTTCTAGGTATAAAATAACCCTAGACGGGTTGACATGCCATCAGAATCAATCAATCAATCATATTTTGTATTACATTGCTGAATGAATGCCTATTATAATTATGAACCATGATAAAAAAAAACAATGTTATGTTGTTATGATGCTTCTTTAGCACATGATGCTTAGACAAAGCGTGTGATGCCTGACACATGGTGTGCGTTGCATCGGCCTTGGAAGACAATGGTTCCCACTAGGTACCCCCATATATATATAATATATATATATATATATAAAATATATATATATATATATAATATATATATATATATATAAACAAACGCTGAATTCAACCGCTGAATTTTGAAAATGCATGTTCTGTTTTAAAAATAAAATAAATTTTATTTTAATTTTTAAAAATCAGAAGCATTATAGTTTATAGTAAAACTCAAAGAGTTTGTTGTAAAATTATATTTGAATTCAGCGTTCGTTTTTGTAAACAGTCTTTTAACGGATATATATATATATATATATATATATATATATTATATATATATATATATAATGCACGTGTGGACAGTTAATGTCTTCTCAATATCAATCCTCCTGTACCAGTTTTAAATTTTTTATGCAAAAATTGATTAAAAAAAGTTTTTGCAACATCTTGGTGTGGTAAGGGAAATGTTCATAACAAATAAAACTAAATTGAATTCTCTATTCTCCAACTGACCAGATAATAAAGAAAATAAAAGGAAACTGTCTGCTGAAAATATATTGTTACTTTGCAGCAGACAAGTTCTATTAATTTGATTGGCTAATTTTGTCCAATCAAATTGGACTGAGCAGCACTGCTCACCCAGACATATGGGAAGGGTCTATAAAAAGGTGATCTAAACAAATGCCTGTTCACCTATCAAGCTGGCCAACATCCTGTTCACATATCAGCAGGGCGAAAACAAAATACTACAACAAAAAATCTAGGCTAACAATAGCCACCTGGAATGTTGGGACACTCCTCGATCTTGCAGGATCGGGAAAAACCCGAGCGACGAACTGGTATTGTGGTAAAGGAACTGTCTCGATACGGGTAGACATCGCGGCACTTACGGAAGTCCGTTTCAGCGATGAGAATCAATTGACAGAGGTGGGGGCTGGGTACACTTTCTTCTGTAAGGGTAGGCCAGTGGAGAGAGGCGGGTTGGCGGAGTGGGCTTGCAATTCGAACAGAACTGGTCAAACTTATTTAGCAGTCACACGGTGTCAATGACATGATCATGCAATTTTGGGCCCCATTACAAGGAAACCGTATTATGACGGCTATTTCTGTCTATGCTCACACTCTTGATAGCAAACAAAGAGGTAATTCTGACCTTCTACCAGAGTCTCAGGTCATTCCAAAAGCTGATAAAATCTTACTACTTCATAGAACCTGGACGGCGTTGGGTAAGTATGGACTAGGAGACATGAATAAAAATGGACTTCACCTGCTCCAGCTTTGTACTGAACTCGAACTCGTTATCTGCAAGACATTCTTTCACCAAAAGCTATCTCACAAGGCAACCTGGGTTCACCCGCGATCCGGGCATGGGCACATGCTCGATTATGTCATAACCTGCAAACGAGACCTTCAGGATGTGTACACTGTAAGGGTCATGCGAGGTGCAAGAGTGTGGCTCAGATCACAAGTTTGTGCGCGGTAAACTAAAACTCCATGTCATACGCAAGACTCGCGCACCGGGAGTAAAAGTCCATAAACGCATCGATGTATCAAAACTTCAGGACACACATGTACGACAGGATCTGCAGAAGGCGTTCGAAGAGGAGCAGTTTGATGGCACATGGGATTAACTTCAAGAGCAAGGCCTATGAAACAAGCGTCAAGGTTCTTGGCCTCAAGAAACGGAAACATCGTGACTGGTTTGATGAAAACGATCAACAAATCAACAAACTTCTGGAAGAGAAAAACAAGATGTACCAAAATTTCTCAGCGCACCTGTTAAAAACCGTGAACCCTCACGACAGGCACTCAGAAGTGCACGATCGTCACTCCAACAGATCCTACGAAGGATGAAAAACCAGTGGTGGTTAGACATATCAGAGAGGATCCAGAAGGCTTACGATAGCAAGGACTCGAAAACTCCTTACCATCTAATCAGACAGGCATTCAACGCACAACGATCAACAATGGTTCCCTCAAATCGAAGGACGGGTCTTCTCCTCCATAAGAGTAAGTATCATAAAACGATGGACGGAGCACTTCAGACTCTTTCACAACCCCTCAGTTATCGACGATAGTGTCATCGGCAGTCTGTTCTCAAAGGGAACGATCCATGAATGATGGATCACCCCACCATCGTGAGATCCGTGAAACAATTAAGGAAAGGCACCCGGTCTTGATGGCATCCCTGGTGAGGTTCTCCGCTACGGTGGTGACAAGATCGCCGGGGGAGGTCCATCATCTTATCTCTGATGTATGGTTGGGCGCTCCTGTACCTCAGGACTGGATCGAAGCAATCTTGGTCTCGCTATACAAGGGAAAAAGGTGTGTGGTCGGTCTGTGGCAATTACCGAGGCAAAAGGCTTCTCGAGACAGTGGGCAAGGTCTTTGCTAAGCTCCTGCTCAACCGGCTCACTAGGTTATCCCAAAATGCCAAAGCGGCTTCAGACCTGGTCGTGCAACAATGGACATGATCTTTTCCGCTCGGCAACTTCAGGAGAAATGCAACGAACAGCAGATAGCACTCTACAGGTTTTCGTGGATCTAACGAAAGCCTTTGACACGGTGAATAGACCCGCGTTATGGATTATTCTCAGGAAACTCGAATGCCCACAGGGATTCGTTCATATGTTTAAACAACTCCATCAGGGCATGAAAGCACGCTTCCACTTCAACGGGTCCCTCTCGGAGCCAATACCTATTGACAACGGTGTCAAGCAGGGTGATATCCTGCACCGACACTATTCTCTATCTACTTTGCGATGACTCTATCTTGTGCATTCCAGAACTGTGACAACAGTGTCCTTATACGATTCCGTATCACTGGCAGGGTCTTCAATCTTGCTATTTTAATGCCAGGACGAAGACCTTCCAGACCCTCGTCTGTGAGCTGCTCTACGCTGATGGTGCGGATTTCGTTGCCCACACTGGGGAAGATATGAAGGAAATAATGAATCTCTTCTCTGAAGTATGTACTGCCTTTGGACTCACCATCAGTCTGGAGAAAACGAAAGTGATGCTCACTCCACCACCCGGAAAAGGTATGTGGAGCCCAACATCTACGTTAAGGGAACCAGATTGAAGGTGGTTGACTCGTTTGTGGCAGCACACTCTCCTGGTGTGGATCTCTTGATTCTGAAATTTCCCTAAGGATCGAGAGAGCAAGCAGGGCCTTTGGTGGCTTCGAAAAACGTGTATGGTCGGATAGAGGTATTACCATCAGGACGAAGTGTGTATGAATCATGTGTCTTGTCTATACTCCTGTATTCTTCGGAAACGTAGACTACATATCGCCGACACACCAAAGCCTTGGAGAGATTTCATCAGACATGTCTCAGAAATATATTAAACGTAGGTTGGCAATTCTCACGTCAGACGTTGAAGTCCTGCAACAAGCCAATGCGTATCATACGAAACCAGATGCATTGGGCTGGACATCTTGCTAGAATGGAAGATGGCAGACTGCCGAAGCAATTTTTCTATGGAGAACTGCAATGTGGGAAGTGTCCGAGGCACAAGCCCAAAAAGTGTTTTAGGGATGCTATCAAAAACAACATCAACACTCTCAATATAAACGTTCATGAGTGGGAGAGGATAGCTACGAATTGTGTGCTTGGAGAAGACTTGCAGCAAGGGGTTTGAGGTAAGACGGCTCGAACAATCCATCCTGAAGCGGTCTCTAAGTTAGCAGCACATGACAGACGTCGTGGACACATTTCCTACATTTAAGCCAGACTATATATGTGACGTGTGTGGCAGGGCCTGCCTGCTGAAGGCTGAGCTTCTCAGTTACGCACGGTCGCATACGAGAGGAAGCCGGGGAAGGGGTTCATATGTATGACAGTGAGTAAAAACAAAGCTGGACACCTGGGCCTTGCGTGCTCATAACCGAACTTGTAGAAATAGCCTTATTCTGTGAAGAAGTGGCAATCACTATATATATATATATATATATAAAACAAAAAAAAAACAAACAATTTGATCAGCAATTGTGTACAACATAATGAAAACAATAAAGCACTCTAAACAATTATGTGCTTGTTAAATGTAAGGTACTGACTGGACAATGTTTAAGACAAGTTAATCCGTTATAATGTAAAGGGAATGCAGTAATTCTTGTTTATTGTCGAGGGAACACAATAGGGGTTCGTTCTTTCCACTACTGGAGTGAATATTGTCTACACTCACTTTTAATAATCATATTTTGCAAAACACAAGCAATGTTTCTATAAATTAATATTGAATTGATCAACGAGCAGCCAATATAAAATGCCTTACATTTAAAAATCAGGTTTGTCATTCTACATGTGTACCATAGGCAACAAAATGTTGCTTTGTTTGCAAAAAGGTTTAATTTGTATTATTAAACAAAAAATAAATAAGTAAAAGATTTTAAAAAGTTGAGAAATTACAAGAGTAAACCAAAAAATTAAATCTCCAAAGAGTGCTATTTGCCGAGTTCCGTCCTGGTATCCTGCCTTAAAAAACGCTAGCCGGTGATAACTGAAAAAACATAAATGCAATATTTTATTCCTCCAGTCTTTTTTCAACAAGTAAATGTAAATATTTTACCCCCCACACACTTTAAAAATATTTGGGGGAGGGGGATAAATATTTACATTTAGTTGCCGATAAAATATGGCTTACTTTTAACACTAAAAAAAATAATTTGTCGATAAAAAACAAGAGTTAGGGACTTCAGTTAAAAAAAAAAGAATATCTAAATATTTGATTTTTTATTTGTAATTGATTGTTGGAAATAAATATATTAAAATAAAAATAAAAATACCGAAAAATGTTTTAAAGAGGGGGTTAAAATATTTACATTTACTTGTCGAAAAAAGACTGGAGGGGGCGCAAAATATCACATTTACGTTTTTTCAGCTATCACCGGCTAGCGTTTTTTAAGGCAGGAGGCTGGGATGGAACTCTGCAAATAGCACCCCCCAAAGAACTGGGGATGCAGGGAAATTGTTTGTGTAGTTATTGGACATGCCATCCGTCTCACTGCCATAATCAGTCTTGGTTTAGCAGTCATTTCTGACAAAGTTCCACTAAGTGTGAAGTTTATGCAGTTATTTGGTTTTTGAATGCAAAAAGCATTAAACCAATTGAAATTCATCACCAATTAACAGAAGTGTATGGTGAGTTGTGCATGGATGTCAAAAACGTCCACACAGTATAGAGAGTTTGCAACAATCTCAAGGTTAAAAAGTACTCAATGACATGGCAGTGGGCTGGTATAACATGGACAATACAAAAACTGCCTCAGCACCTACAAAAATGTATCGAGCAAAATGGGGATTATGTAGAAAAATAAATACATGTTCAAACTTTAAAATGATGTAAACATCATTGACAATGAACTATAAATGTTTCTGTAATTTCTGAATATTTTGGAGACCTTACTTTTCGGATTACCTTTATATGCCAGAACACCAATAAAAGTTTTAAATTATTTTCAGTTTATATGCTTGAAAACACTATGGTATTAATAAAAGACTAGCAGGAGCTGTGGATATACCACAGTATGATAATTTAATTATTACATTTGATCTGTTTACTTAAGAGCTATTCCTAAATAGTTCAATATGTAAAAAGTATAATAATATTGATTTAACTCTCACTTTTTTTTTCTTTCTTTCCTTCTTTTCATTGTTTGATTGAAACAGATTAGGGTTATCACTTCCAGATGCTCACCACCTCTCTCTATTTCTTCCTACTCTTTCTTTCTTATATTTTTTTCTGTGTAGCATGTCCTTTTCTTCTTATTCTTTCTTTAAAAATAAAACGGAATAGTCCATTATTTACCTGAGATGATGACACACATAAGAAATAAGAATTCGGCGGATAAGTAAACACCAGATAATCAGGATATTCATTTCATTTTGGACGGTCTCATTTTTAAACAGAGGGTGTTGCAATATAACGGTCGTACTTTTAAGGAACGTGGGTATTAATATATAGATTAAAACAGTCATGATACGCATAATAGATTAAGACCGCTTAAGAGTTACCTCCCTTAGCGGCCAGTCTTAACAATAAGACAATCTTTAAATTGTCACCACTTTTTTCTGCCTTTTTACCGTAAGGCTGCAACGTGCAAGTGCATAGAATCAACCCTCTCTGTGTTAGCTTTAATAATGTAAAAAACTTTGAGTTATTTTAAATTAGCTTCAACGCTATTTATTTCATAATTTAAACTTATTCCCTTCACAGACCTTTTGATGAATATCCCTTTTCTTAATAGCCATGCAGTGACTCTTCCCTATATAAAAAAGTAGTATCTATCTCTAATAATGTTTCTCTTAATTTCTGTTCTTGTTATTGCAAAACTGTTAATTCCATAACTATTACTTTATTTCCCCTTTAACTTCATCTTTGTATTAGGATCTTCAGATGAATCTGTGTTAGATTATTCATGCTAGCATCTGTACAAGCCTTTTTGTGAAACTTTGTCAGTCCTACGCCATTGTTGTATCTACCTAAAGTAAGCTCAGAATTGGCTAATTTATTTGCTATATTGTTTCCCTTTGTATCTTATTTGTGAAATATATATTCTTTGTTTTCAGTTTTTACTCTTTTCTATGGTGAATAAATCTGTGCATTTTAACAATTGTCTTCAGAATCCTTTACTGTAGGGAAGAGTTTAATTACGTGCCATAAAGACAATTCCGACGCTTTTGAGAAGAAGCTAGTATTACAGGGCTTGACATTAACGCCGACCCGTCGTCGATAAAAATTACATCAGGGACGACCAATACATCATCCAGGACAGTTTGCTGGGGACGGTAACATTTTTTCCTAAAAGTTAGTACTACATTCCAATATTGGCCATCCAGTGATTGCCTGAATGCTGACCTCAAAATGAGGCTACGGCACCGCAGGTCTATTCTCAAAGCCATGTAATGAATAATGGTGGAGGGAGATAGTTTAAAAGGACCGAATCATGTACTACTAACCTTACTCAGGGTAACTTAAAGTAAAAAGTTTTTTTTTTTTTTTTTTAGCTCAAAACACACTAGGAAATGTATTTTTTGTCCAAATATCCAGAATTATCACTGCTTCAGCTTTTCTTAATGTTTTACTACATGTTATTATGCTACTGATGACTGACAAGTATAGATGATACTAATGAATTAAACAAAAATATTTGATTTCGGGACGGACCAAACCCCATTCGAGACGAGACGGTTGATAATTTTTGTTCGGGACGGTTTGATAATTTTTGTTCGGGGACGGTTGATAATTTTTGTTCGGGACGGTCATGAAAAAAGTTAGTGTCGGGGCCTGTAGGATTGTGTCTACAGAAATGTGACACAGATTAATCACAGAAATACAACAACAATAGTAACCTTTTTTAGTGTCCCAAGTAAATTTATTCAAAATGATAAAAAAAAAAAAAAAAAAAAAGGGTCAGAAATTCATACAGCAGTTAGTTGTCTGCCCATTAGATTGGGCAAATTAGGGTAGGTGAAAGGAATAGGTATGGCAGGGTGTCCAGGGGGTGGGCTCCATAGTCAGGCAAGATGGGTGGCTTAGTGAGGTAGGTGGAGATCTTTGATGGAGCCGTGGCTGGGAGAAGAGCTCGGACTGCAAGTAGTTGCTGGTGAATCCCATCGCTCGTGGGTCACTCCTGGTGCAAGGTGAGTAATTTGGACATGCACGGCTTGGCGTTTCTCATGACGTGGAGGGATCAGAATCTCCTTAAATGTAACTTCATCGTCTTCTTTGGGAACGTATTCCCCTTCGATACTGAAATCACAAGAAGGAAAAAACAAAAGTTACTTTTCTGTTGTTTTTTTTTTAGCATATTCAAATTACATAGGTCTGTTGAGAAAGGATCCAACCAGAGAGACATTGGATATTCATTTTATTTTGAATGTGTGAAAAAAAAAAAAAAAAAAAAAATAAAAATTTTTTTTTTTTAAATAAAGGGGGGGGGAAAAGAATTTGTTATGATGATAAAGTATTGAGCTACTGATGACTGACAAGTATAGATGATGCTAATGAATTAAACAAAAATATTTTGATTTCGGGACGGTCCAAACCCCATTCGGGACGGTCATGAAAAAAGTTAGTGTCACCACTAGATGTAGTTTAACGTCATTCACAGAATTTGAACGTCACCATCAGATAGAGTTTAACGTCATACCCAGGACATTATGACCCCACACAAGTTGAAAGTTTAATTGTTGATTTTGGTCGATGTAATTAGGTCTGCCCTGCAGTAAATAAACCATTCTAGTATAGTGAGTGGATAAGCACTGTGAAATGGACCCCTTTTTGCAACAATATATATTTGAGAATAAAATTAAATCTGACAGTATGTACAAAATAGAAAAAGATGAAGTATTCCAAAAAGATAAATTTATTCTTGATGTTGAAATGTTTCAGTTTTTTTTAACAAACCTTCATCAGGACTTGAGGCGGACAATTGTTGTGATCATGTCTCAGCCTGTATTCAACAGGAGTGCAGTGATGCTGATAGCTTTTTAATTTAGTGCGTCCTGGGACACACGGATTTGATTTGAATGAGTCCCCAGGAAATTTGATGGGGACCAACTAAATTTTTTTGATAAATTATAGAGTTTTTATTTATGAACAATTAAAGCTAACCCCTACCTTGTACCTCATACATTATAATTTGTTTCCAAGAAAATATTGAAATGTATATATTGTTACTTGGAAATGATGGGGGAAGAAGAAAAAGAAAAAAAACAAACAAAAAACATACTGGGTCGCATGGATACAATTTTTCTGTGTCCTTTTAGATTTTTATGTGTCAGTGACACAGGACACGTACCTATCAGCATTACTGTGAATGTTTAACAGCACATCCTCCGCTGCAACCAGTTCATTTTAAAAATGGCTTTGGGCTTTGTCCTTTTATATATGTAGCCAGAATATTATTTGACCAATGAGTAACTGTATCCAGTCTTCTAAAAATGTTGTTAGGTTAGTTGGTTGGATTTTAAGGCATGTCAACCCTGGTTGGGTTATTTTATGCCAAAGACATTGTTTTATTCATTCTTGATAAGTATTGGATTTTTTTTTAAGCACTTTTTTAAAACTCACTTTTTCGATTTAACCCATAGATGGAACCCTAACAGGTACTACCACTCTGGGTCAGAGTGGACCAGGAAGTAATGGTGATGAAGAGGTACTACAGACTCTCCAGAGCTCAAAATGTCACCACTAGATGTAGTTTAACGTCATTCACAGAATTTGAATGTCACCATCAGATAGAGTTTAACGTCATACCCAGGACATTATGACCCTCACCACCGCCTTCTAGCACATATATGATAAAAAGAGTTGGGGGGGGTTGCCATAAGGATAAAAGGGTTGGCACAATCATATAGGTGCTAGGGCTTGACATGACCAGCCAATTGATCATAGGGTGCCTCTCTGAATGCCTGTCTAGCCGAAGTAAAGGCGAAAATGGAGTGTTGCATGTCATGGACTGCTCATCCACCAAGAATCTGTCCTTAAGCATCACGGTGGCTCCATTGGTGGAATTTTACCCCTCTGCAGGGGTACAATCGATGTATTCTTCTACCCCAGCCGACCGGGCAACAGAGGGGTTGGTAAATACGTACAGACACCATTATGGTAAATCATAATAAGCGATTTTATTGCCAAAGAATAATTTGATGGTATAAATAGAGAAATAATTAAATATTTCAATGTGTCATAAACACCATCATCATAATCAAAAGTTTAATATCACATATTTCATGACCATCTGGAATCTACACTTATGGAAAAGTCTGAAGTCTCATTAAGAATTGCTTTTTGTTTGTGTAACAATTAAAGTGTTTAACAGTTACATAAATATCTCACTTGGGTCAATCTCTTTTCTATGTAGATGAGTGAAATCTAATGGAATTCTACTGTCATCCAATTTGTCTTTTCTATTCTAAAAAAATATCATTTTGTATTGGTAGATTTAAACTGACCTTATTTAAACAATGAACAATTGAAGATACAATACAATTAACTCTCAATTGCTCAACTCAACCCTCCCCCTTTCCATAGGAATATTTACACACATTAAGCAAATGTCATCTATTTTCTATTTCATTCAGATGAAAATTAAAAAAAGAAAAAAAAAACAACATTTCAGATGAGGACATTTTGACTACCAATAATTTTGTCTTTGACGTTGAGATTTAATTTTAAAGATGAAATATAGTTCCATAAATTTAATGCAATGTAGACTAGAAGAAGAAAAAAAAAAAGAAAAAAAAAATAATTTGGATGTTTCGGACTGTTGTCCTCATCTTTATTGTGATATGTATAAACATAAAGTCATCATCAGACGATAACCCTGAGGTCAAATGCGGTTTTAGAGCTCAGAAACCACGCTTAACCTCAGGGTTATTATCTAATGATGAATTTATATGTTTATACATACCACAATAAAGATGAGGACAACAGACTGAAACATCAAAATTATTCATCTCATGATGTGTTGTTTCATAAAATACTGCCTGTTGGTAGGGCTTAGAATATGCAGACTGTATCCCCCTGCAAACAGGTAAGACCCCCCCTCCCCTAAAAAAAAAAAAGGGTGTCCTGGGTATGACACTAAACTACATCTGGTGGTAAGGCTCCAGTACTGGAGCTCTGGGGAGTTATCCCTATTTACCTTAGACTAAAGACATCATCAGACAATAACCCTGAGGTCAAGTGTGGTTTCAGGGCTTTAATATCATTACCACTACTTCAAACTCCAAAACCACATTTGACCTCAGACTTTAGTCTAAGGTAAAAAGAGAACATTCCCCAGAGTTCCAGAACTGGAGCCTCACCACCAGATATAGTTTAATGTCATACAGAGGACAGCTTTGGGGAGGTGGTCTTACCCCTCTGTAGAGGATACAGTCAGTGTATTCTAAGCCCTGCCAATAGAGCAACAACAACAATGAGGATTTAATGCAATTTACTTTTTATTAGACCACATTTTATAGACAATGAATTAAAAGATTTGTTGTTAAAATTAATAAAAAAAACAAGATAAAGTAAAAAGAAAAAAAAAGAGACTTACTCCGAAATATGTACAAATAAGGGCTGACTCTCATCCTCTGGCTGAATAAAACCATGGCCTTTCTCTCGGCAAAAAGCTTTCACCTTTCCTCTGTAGGTTGGTCCACTCTTAGCTCGCTCAGAACTGGAATGGAAAATACAAAATAGGATTAAAGTTAATCCAGAACACACACACACACACACACACAAAGAAACAAAAAACATATATACACACAAAAAAAAAAAAAAAAAAAAAAACACAGATACACACACACACACACAAAGAAAACCCAAACAAACACTCACACACACATAGTATTGTCTAAAAATAAGTATACACCCACAAGTATTTTTTCTTAATAAAAAATAGATTTTATTCTAAAATCAAATATAATAGTGAAGTTGACGGGGTGGCCTATTGTCAGTATCAGCTGCACAAGCCAAGGGAGTCTATCTCCTTATCGCTAGCACTAGACCAGGGAGATTGTTTCTACTGAGGCAGAGCACCACACCTACCTTTAGCTTCCTCACTTTACTGCACAGATGGGATTACTCAAGCTGTGCTACTCATACGCTGAGTTGGTGAGGTGCAATATCAAACTTGGAAACTTGTGATTCTTAGGTGAGAGCTTTACTGATTGAGCTAAACTGGCCCTTTTTATTATTTGTATTAGATAGGTTTTTTGGGTTTTTTTAAATTTAAAAATTTCTATTAAAAATTTTTTTGCACACATTTATCAATCAAAGCCACAAAATCTGACAGAATGTTTTATGTTAATTGCAATAAAATTTGGTTCTTGATTAATTAACTCTCAAATTCTTGATTTTTAACTCTCAAAAAGAAACATTTAGTTGGACCATTGACAACTAAACCAGTAACCCCACAGATTTTGTCTGGGGAAGAGGGTGGCTAGACACCCTGCAGAACGAAAAACAAGACCTGTAAAAGGGTGGAGGAAGCTCTTTGCTCAACGGTCATCTAGCACATTATTTCTAAAGTCCAACCGATCCTCATCGCAACCATGTAAACTTGATAGTGTCAAAGCCATGTCGTTGGGAACTTAAGTCTTTGGTAGGGTCACCCAAGTTGGACAGGCCTGGCACCTAAAGGTATTAGGACCACAAAAATCCAAAGGGGGTCTCTATCATTGTCAGGAATCAATGGCTTTTGGCCTAATTGTCACTGCGTCTGTAGAAAATCTGCATCAAACAAGGGCATTTCCTTCCCTTGACTTGGATATACATGTGGAGTATAGAGACTATATATTCACCAGATGTGAATTTCCTATTCCCTTGTATATAATAAAGATGAGGACAATAGTCTGAATAATATAAATAATACAAAGAGATCCAATATGTTTTACAATTTTCTTCCTACAGCAACAAATTTTGATTTTAAATAAGTGATTGAATAAAATATAGTGATTTAAATCGTACAAACTGTTGGATCATTTAGGTATAAGGTGTGCTAAAGAACACAACTTATATTTATAGACTGTTTCAAAACAGCGGTGGCTGAATTGGCCAATCAAAAACGCCAGAACATGTATTTAATTTGCTATTTAAAGGCACTGATAAATTGTCCTCAAATTACTTGCTGGAAGGACTGCTTAAAGGAATGACCAACAGGATCAATTCTGATACAACTTTCTACTTTGAAGACAGATCAATAGACAAGGATTAAAGCTGATACATCTTTCTACTTTGAAGACAGATCAACAGAAAAAGATTAAAACTGATACATCTTTCTATTTTGAAGACAGATCAACAGAAAAAGATTAAAACTGATACATCTTTCTACTTTGAAGACAGATCAAAAGACAAGGATTAAAACTGATACTACATCTTTCAACTTGAAGAAAGGATCAAACTTTATGCCACAAAGAATTGCCATTGTAAAACAGCCTTTTAAGGCTGTAGTTGAAGGCCAAGTGAATCGTAACACAAAATAACACTAACAGACATTCCTACTCCCAGATTTTTCTCTCGCCCTTCCTTCTTTTTTCCATCCTTCCTGTCTCCCAGTTCTTTTTTTTCTGGGGAACAATAAACTCTAGTTCCACTCAACCACAGTCTTGAGCTGCCATTCACCAAGATTTCCATTCCATCACAAGAATCTCCAGATAATACATTAATCAGCGCTCAAAGTTGCAGTGGCCATTGTTATTTTTAGCTTCTTTAATTTCTTTTATGGCTGGCCAACATCACTCTCTTAGAAATATCGGATTTTTGCCAATCCATGGATTCTTAAAATACACAAGCAAAGAATTTATTGCATTTCAATTGTCCAATGAGATGAAACAAAATGTATTCTACTTACGCTGAGAATGTACGACTGCGTCTCGTTGGAATGGGGCTGGGGATGAGGAAATGGTGTTGAGCTGCCGTAGAGCCGCCAATAATAGCATTGTTCACAGCCTGAGTCTGAGGAATACCTGGTGGAGATGACATTTTTTGGTTACCTGAGAAAAAAGAAAAAAAAAAGAGAATTAGTACAACTAGCAAGAATATGCGCCCTCCGGGTATAAGTATTTAAGTTTTAATGCAATAAAATATATTAAATACGCCACATCACTGAGCTGTAATTCGGAAAAAGAAATTTTTAAAAATAAAACTCAGCGAGAAGGGAAAATCATAATAATAAAGCTGGATATGAAATTTTCAAATTATTAAAAATCAGATGGAAAGAGGCAAACATGCTGAAATAAATTTATATCTGAACTAAGGCATTCATTTATTTATAATACTCCATATATGCAAAAATATTTTATAAAAAAGAAGGTCTGCAAAATGTATTATGTTCTCAGAAAAATTTTTAAATTCTTTTTATCTTACATACGTGACACGTGTTTCTGATCTGTTGTCTTCTTCAGGCATTGAGTTATTATTTTTGCAGAATATGTCCGATATTTGATAGGTTGTGTGTGTTTCTGCAACTTGTTTTATTATAATGTATATATGTAAAAATATATACTCAAATCTTTATATGAGTTCTCAATTTTGGTTGAATCTTATCAAGGAAACACAAATTTACACCTCAACCAACCAAAGTTTAATCTTTTATCAAATATGAAAATCTTCAGTAACTCTGATGGGGGGGGGGAAGGTAAATCTTCGAGGCAATCTCCATAAAGGTCAAACAGTTGACCATTCATACGATTTGTTATGAGGACTAGCAAGAATATGCAGCCTCCTCTGGGCTTAGGTATTTAAATTTTAATGTCATGAAATAGATTAAATTAGAAAGACTGATGAAATTAAATAAAAACGCATATAAAAAGATTACACTTATTTTAATTATATTTAATTGGTCTCTATATAAAATCATTCATATGATTGATTTTAATACATTGGAGAATAAAACAATCATATTAGAGATCAATAGCACCAAGTAATTATTTATTAGTTTATTTGTTAAAACCAGTATGCAACTTAACCACACCATATATTATGTGAAACTTTATTTCTTAGTGATATATAAGACACATTGCACTCTTTTCCCTTACAGAGAAACTAACATATATAAGTTAATCAAGATATATATATATGTGGAAAGTGACAGGAAGTATGTGAAGTAGGAGACAGGTCAGTTTTTTTTTTACTTAATTGCAAATTACGACTAATTAGAACCAATTAAAATGGATTTTCTCAAACATAATTCTAGAACTAAGGAATATTTTAGTATGTATTTTGTGTCATTAAACTAAACAGGAAAAAATGACAGATATATAGAAGTCTCCTTTAAATATGTCTCATTTTAAAAGTATTTAGATTGTGGGTAAGAGATCTTAATTTTCTTGCTTTCTTTCTAAAATTGGAAGCTATTAAAAAATAAATAAACAGATAGAAATAAAAAGATCTATGATTTCATATTTTGCAACAATTCCTTTTATCCCCCCCCCCCCCACACTCTGGCATTTGATAGATCATGTGACTTTAAATGCCAGGAAATTCTTGACTGTTTCTATTTGAAATGCTTCCTTTTCACAAAAAGCTGTCTGCTGCTGCTCAAATGGAATCTGCTGCTACTACTATAACAATAGCAAGACACTTGTAGATTTAAACTCAAGTAAGAGATGACAGAAATTGGAAGTGTCAGACCAGTGAGGCTAATTATTAAAATATAATGCCAGGTCAGTGAGGCTAGTTATTAAGCAAAAAAAAAAAAAAAAAAAAAAAAAAAAGAACTGAGAGGTTAATGATTACCCCCCCCATAGTTAGTGAGACTAATTATTAAAATGTAATGTCAGGTGAGACTAGTTATTAAAAAAAAAAAAAAAGCAAGAATTGTGAGGGTAATGATCCCCACCCCTAAAAAACAAATAGGTTAGTGAGACTAATTACTAAAAATGCAATACTATGTCATTAAGGCTAGTTATTAAGAAAAAAAGGTAAAAAACAGAGAAAAGGTGAGAACTGTGAGGCTAATGTTTACCCCCCCCCCAAAAAAAAACAGAAGCTAGGTCAGTCACATTAGTTACTTTTCAAAAAACAATTTAATAATGACATCACTAATAATATAGACTAAAAGACAAAAAAAGGTTTGACATTATATCTCAAGTAACAAATAGCAAATTTATTTATCACTAAGAAAAAACTGATATTAAACCTTTGCCCTTTTGTTCACAGCCCATTTTATTTATTTTATTTTTCTAAAAGATAAAATGTTACTGAGAAACTCAGTATTGTATGTAACAAAAACAAAGAAAAAAAACAACAAAAAAACAAGTGTGGCTTTTCACCATGTCATTTATGGACTTTTATAATAAACAAACAAATGATCGCCTTCAGCTATAACATAATCACTGTCACACTTGAACAAGCTCAAGTGATTGTAGAAAGCAGTGCGACTGTGGTATTCCTCACACATGAGATGTGTGAAATGGAGCATATGGAGACACTTAGACAAGACACAAACGATTAACAATAAATGGAATATAGTAAAGGTAGCAGAAAACTAATGGCTAGCAAAAACTAAGTAGCGTAAATAACGGTATTGGTACTTTGGGGTATATCTATATGATATATGATATGCAGGTACAGGTGATATAATATAGTGGAAGCACATGGTGTAATGGTTAGAGTCATAGGAAATGGACTCAGTGACACTAGTTCAAATCCTGGATGAGGCCTTTTGCATTTGAGGTTGGTAGGTTGGTTGGATTTTATGGCATGTCAACCCTTGTTGGGTTATTTTATGCTGAAGACATTTTGTTTATTCATTCATTCAATTTTTTAAAAACAATTTTTAAAAAACTCTTTTTTTCTCTTTAACCCATAGATGGGGCCCTAACAGGTACTACCACTCCAGGTCAGAGTAGACCTGGGAATAATAGTGATGAAGAGGTACTCCACACTCCCCAGAGCTCCAAAATTGGAACTTCACCATTAGATGCAGTTTAATGTCATACCTGGGACATTTGAACTCAGATAAAACAGAGTTCATGTGTTTTGATGAAGATTGTGCCATCTCCTCATTAAATAACAAACCTCTGAAATTAGTAGACCCTTTCACATACCTCGGTAGCAATATCTCATCTACTAAAAACGATGTCAACATACGCATAGAGAAAGGCATGGAGTACAATCAATAGTTTATCTACCATATTGAAATCTGATCTCTCTGATAAAATAAAATGGAAATTCTTCCGAGCTGTAGCCGTGTCAGTACTATTATATGGCTGCATCAACTGAACTTTAATGAAGCATTTGGAGAAAGAAGCTAGATAAAAACTACACACTGTGAGCTATTTTCAACAAATCCTTGAAGCAGCACCCAACAAAAGAGTAGATAAAATAAGGTTTGTGTGTTTTAAATTAAATGGAAAACCTCTGAAATTAGTAAACAAGTTCATCTAACTTGGTAGCAATATCTCATCTACTGAAAGCAATGTCAACATACACATAAGTAAAGCATGAACTGTTACTGACAGATTATATAAACCATGAATGTGGACGAGCAGATTCCCAACCCCCACAGACAATACACGTCCAGATATGTTTAGCCTGTGTAAGGAGGAGGAGTGTGGCGAGTGACCACGGAAATTGAACTCGTCACCTCTTTGTCGTTGAAATGCTGTTGAAATTCTGCATGAGCAGTGCAGAGTAACCCGGATGTAAACAGTCTCGTCATGAGGATTAACGCGTACTTGAAGTGCTGACGAATGTTACACGTGCTGCATGGGCAATTCAGAGCCCGGATGTACACAGTAATTGTGTATTTAAGGACCTGCCCTCCCAGACCGGGGAGAACAAACGGCAGTAGCATTTTGTTGTCGCGACAAGTGGAAGAGAAATATATTTGGATATTGTTGTTGAGAAGAGTGTGATACGGTTGGGAGAGATTGTTCCAGACTGAAGACTTTGTCAGTTGGGAGAGCATTGCGTCGGACTTGACGGTGACTCCCAGAGTTAACTTTCATTCCTGTTACAATGAACATGCCTGCAGTCAATATGGACCACTCCCTTAATCTTTGTTCATGAAGCTAAGCCATGATGATGATGATGATGATGATGATATTTTTGAGTCGTCATTACGACTAGTATATTTTTTTTTATTCATCTTTGTTGTTATTGTTTTTATTACTACTAGAGCATTTTAAGTGCTCTATTAAATTTCTTGCTACAATGGGCTGTTTTTGCTGAATGACAGTTAAAAATAATGGAATTGGTAACCCAAGTTCAAATCCTGCATTTCACTTTGCGCTAAGCTGATCAGAAAGGCATGAATCCATCCGGCTCCTGTTGGGGTGGGTGGGTGAATATATACAAAGAAACTCTTAGAGACTAATCAGAATTTGTCTTCATGAGTATGTGTCATAAAGGTCTGGTCAGAGTTTGATGGCATTGTGTTGTGGTTCTTCCTCTTGAGCCATTTGTCCCCGCAAGGGTGGCTCTGCAGGTGTTTTCAAATGAGGAGACAACATGCTTAGTAGGGAGATGCCAGGCATAGCTGCCAGCCACTGCAACCATACTTGCCAGTCACACATTGACCTTATCGGCTATGAACAGGCCTGCAGTCAATTTGGACTACCCTCTTTAAGCAAACCATGATTTATGCCATAAAGTCACGGACTCAGTCGGTCAATGCAAATAATGAACTGATGATATCTAGATGAGTAAACTGAAAATTCATCTCAGCAGTAAAAGAGTCAATAAAGTGGAGGACATTAATAGAAATTATTGCAAATTCTTACAATAACTTGTAACTTGGTCCCCAGCGGTCGACCGACCACAGACAGGCAACAGTAGATTCCACTGATGCAGCCTGCAATCGAGCAACCTTGGGAACCGAAACTTCAAACAAAAATGTTGGCTCGTACAAGTGCCAAACTATTATTAATTATTACAATGTTTGATATGTTTACTTAAGAGTTATTGCTAAATAATTCAATATGTAAACATAAAATAATCTTGATTTAACTCTCTCTCTCACTCTTTTTTAAATTTTTCATCTTTTCATAATGTTCGATTGAAACAGATTAGCGTTATCACTTCTGAGCACACCCCCTCTAGCTTTCCCGTACTCTCTTTCTTTCTTATATTCTTTTTGTGTAGCATGTCCTTTTTCTTCCCTTTCTTTCTTTATAACAAATTAAACTACACAGTAGTTTAACAACATAGAAACTTCTAAAACACCTAGTCTAATGAGTTACAAACTAATTGTCCGCCATGTCCCAACAAAAAAATCTCCCTTTTATGCCTACTGGACAGGATCGAGAGTAGGCTGGAGACAAGAAGAGCTAGTTCACTATTGACACAGGATAACTACGCCACTACCCTATCTTAAAATTAATTTTTACAAAATATGACAGCACGGCCTTACACCATAACAAAAGAGGACTTTGGTTTATTTGTTTAATGGCATATCAACCCCTTATGGGTTAGCAAGCAGTAAGAGTCATTGGTCTCTATGTGAACTCAGATAAAAAAAAAAAGAGTTGATGTGTTCTAATGAAGATGGTGCCATCTTCTCATTAAATGGTAACCTTTGAAATTAGTAGACCAGTTCGTTTGTTTGTTTGTTTTGTTTTACGGCATATCAACCTCAGTGGGTCATTTAATGCCGATAAAGTTTTGAAATAAATCAATTCTTAATGGATAATACAATTTTTTTATAAATACATTTTTCTATTTAACCCATAGATGGGATCCTAACAGGTACTATCACTCCGGGTCAGAGTGGACCAGGGAGCAATGGTGATGAAGGGGTGCTCCACATTCCCCAAACCTCCAAAACTGGAACCTCACCATCAGATAAAGTTTAACGTCATTCCCAGGACATGTAGACCCGCAGCCACCGCCTTCTAGCACCCATATGATAAAAAGGGGTTGGGGGTTGCCATAAGGGCAATAGGGTTGGGAAAATCATATAGGTGCTAGGGCTTGACGTGACCAGCCAATTGATTTGAGGGGCCCCTCCGACCGCCCGTCTAGCCCAAGATAGGGCCAAAATGGAGTATTGCAAGTCATGAACTGCTCATCCATCTGGGTTCTATCCTTAAGCATCACGGGTCGCCACCCACAGCCAACAGGTGGCCCCATTGGGGGTGTCTTACCCCTCTGCAGAGGTGCAGTCGGTGCATTCTAACGCCCCAGCCGACAAGGCGGTTTTGTAGACCAGTTCATATAATTCATTTACTGAAACCAGTGTCAACATACATACAGGTAAAGTATGGACTACTATTGACAGGTTAACGACCGTATCGAAATCTGATATCTGATAGAATAAATGGGAATTCTGCAGCAAAGCCTGGAGCAAACAGAAAGTCTTTGGTTTTGATGTGAACTCAGATAAAATAAAGTTAATGCGTTTTAATGAAGATGGTGTCATCTTCTCATTAAATGGCAAACCTCTGACATTAGTAGACCACTTCATATATCAGATTGATCACTGTAGAACATTTTTTCTTGTTTCCTAAATTGATAATTAATCTCAGCAGTAAGAGACTTAAGTGGAGGACATTAATAGAAATGAACTAGAAAGACCTGTGGATATATGATGATTTAATTATTACAGTGTTTAATATGTTTACTTAAGAGCTATTGCTAAATAATTCAATATGTAAACATAAAATAATCTTGATTTAACTCTCTCTCACTCTTTTTTAAATTTTTCATCTTTTCATAATGTTCGATTGAAACAGATTAGCATTATCACTTCTGAGCAACCCCCTCCTCTATCTTTCCCATACTCTCTTTCTTTCTTATATTCTTTTTGTGTAGCATGTCCTTTTTCTTCCCTTTCTTTATAATGAAAATGGAATGGTCCATTATTTAGCTGAGGTGACGAAACACATAAGAAATAAGAATTCAGTGGATAAGCAACACCAGACAATCAGATTTACATTTTTGAATTTCATCTTGGACGATTTGGATGGTCTTATTTTTAACCAGAGAGGGTTGCAAGATGATAACTGTCATACAATTAAGGAACATGAGTATTAATATATAGATTAGGACAGCACAGCCTTACACCATATCAAAAGATGACTTTTCTGAGGTGTTTTGACTGATGGGAAAATTTGTTGTAATAATTGTGAAACCTATGGGCAGTTTAACTGAAAAAAATGATTTTTTTTTCTTCCAGTTTCATCTGCACACTGGAAATGCACAGAAAATTTTTTTTCCGAAACTGAAACTGTTCCGTGTAGTGCTATTACTACTCAGTGATCATATCCAAGGAAATGTGGTTGAAAAAGATTTTAATAAGATTAAATTCTATCAGCATTTTGTACCTTTATAAGAAAAAAAGATTGAACAAAAATGATAAAAACACCAAAATGATTATTTTTTTAGGAAGTAAATGTGAAACCTATTTGTTTACCAAAAAAAAAAAAAAAATAATAAAAAATAAAAAATAATATAAAAAAAGGGAAATATTGCAGATATGATACTTCAGAAATCTATTTCATATTTTAGCATAGAATGTTCTCAAATGGTGAAAAAAAGATAGCACAACATGTCTGTGCCCCAAAATATCTAATCATTATTATACAATAGAATGAATGGTTTTCTAAGAAAGAAAAATACTAAATTAAAAACCTAAACCGAACCGTAAACCAAGATATCAAGAAATAAAAAAACGAAATTGATACTGAAAAAAAAAAAAAACAAAAAAAAAACCTGTCAAACAGCCCAACTTTAGTCTTGGTAAATGAAATACAGAAAAACAAGAATTATTAAACCAGGAAAAATTTTTTCTTAAGAAAAAGTAAGAAAATAGAGTATAAGGTGACCCAGACATGGCTACATAGATTGCAGATGGGGCAAGCCCCCCCCCCTTACAAGGGTGTCCTGGACATGACACTAAACTAGATATGTTGGTGAGGCTACCATTCTGGAGATATAGGGCATGTAGAGTACCTCTTCATTGCCGTAATGACCCAGAACAGTAGTACCTGTTAGGGTAACATTTAGGAGTCAAGTAGATCTATCTAAAAATTATTTGTATTCGATAGGACCGTGTGCAGGGGAAAAAACAAAAACAAAATGTAAATATGAATGTACAATGAACACAATTCTCTAACATCTAGGCATAAAATAACTCCAGACAGTTTGACATGCTGTTAAAATCAATCATAGATAAGAATTATTCAAACTCTGGACAAGACAGTTTGCATTTCATATAGTGCTAACACCCTTGGAAAATGTATGCATCCAACTACTCTCTCTCTCTCTCCAGCTATGGGTAAATAGTAGGGCAAACTGGGCTCTTTAACCTTGGCTAGGTAACCAGACTAGGAGAAAGAAAACTCTGAATTCAAACCTGTAAGACTCCACTTAAGAAATTGAACTTGTGTCACATCCTACTAGTGTAGAGGGGTTGGTAAATATATATACATAAGAATTATTTCATTAAAACATTTTGTCTCTCATGTTTTTGTCCCCCACCCCAGGCACAGCCAAGTATCCCTGCTAGATATTTTATGCTTGGATAAAGACAAGATAATTGTTCATAAATCAAAAGTAAAGGAAGAGAAAATTCAATATAACATTAATTATTAGGATAACAATGACACTAATTAATGTGTTAATCATCAGAAGAGAATGGTAAAAAGGTTGGCAGACTGGAATAATGGATTCTTACAAACAGCAAAGAATAATAAAAGACAGAACTATCACCAGAAATATGGAAACCTCTGTTTTCTTCTTAATTTTCTTCTAAAGCAAAAGAAGCATTTTATTATTTCTAATAGAACATTATACAATCAAAAAAGATATTAAGGATTATCATCTCACCCATAAATAAGTACACCCCTAACAATTCATTAAAAAAAAAAAAAGAGTTAATTTTCTTCAAAGCAAAGGTACCAGGGTTTTATTATAGTGGAACCTTGGTTCTTGAATGACTGAAGTCAAACATTTCAGAATTTGGACAAAATAAAAAAAAATTAAAAAAAGAGTAAAAAAGGCCTCAGGCGTTGAACAAATTTTTGGACTTTGAACACATTAGTCAACCCGATGAAAACAGAAGTTGCATAAATAACTGCTGAGGCAAACCAAAGACAGACGAACGGCTATTCAAATCTACCCAAGCAGCATCAGTTAGCGTCAGTTACCATCTTGAACGAGTGTCTAATATTGTTTTTGTTCAAATTCTTTGCTTCATTTGTGTTTATTCTCTATTTTATGGCTACTTTAACTCTTATTCATCTATCATAAGAAAGACAGCAGTGATACAACCAGAAAGGGAAAGAGGAAAGTTGTGAAGTCTGATGGTCAAGAACACATAAATCAACTTTACACTATTTCATGAAAATTGACATGTAGTTAAAATACCCCCCAACCGTTTGCATTTGGGGGTGGGGAAGAGACCTTAGCACGAACCCTGCCATTAATAATAAAACATATACAATCTATGGAAATAATTTATATAATTAGGATGGTAAGAAGTGATTATGACTGACAGTGATAAGAATTAATTAAATTAACCACTTCCACAATGGATTTAGGAAAAAAATCTAGGGAACATCTTCAATCCTGAAATAATAAGCAAAGTTTTAATCCATGTTCAGTGGATTGATATTTTACTATTACTGTCCTGTAATAATTGGTACTTTTGTACGTAAATTTTGCATACTAAAATGTCACAACTATTATGGGACAAAAAGGTAATGTCTCCAATACCAACTGCCCATGATTCATATTCAATGATACTCAGATTTTTCCTGTAGTATATAGAGAGGGTGAGAGAGGGTTACATGACTTCTCAGAGGGATGGGAAGAGAAAGAGAGAGGAGGGGGGGGGGAGATGGCCTCAGAGTGGTAAGAAAATTATTGAAAGCAACTGAGAAGGGTACAGAATGCCCGGATGTAAAGCCACCCAATCATCTCCATCACCACTGCCACCACCACTTTTAACACTATTCAAGGAGCACAATACATTATGTATACCCAGACAGACAGCACGTGACATGACTGCACATGAGTAGTGGGTATCTGGGTATTGGGGGGGGGGAGACAAAAAGAAATAAAACACACAAAAAAAAAAAAACATCAATATGCAAACTATATACAATAAAAAACATATTTTTAAGATATTTGGGTAAGTGAAATATATATATATATAAAAAAAAACAAAAACAATATTCAATCTATATATAATAAACTACATATTTTAAAATATCTGGGTATGTAAAAATGAAAAGAAAAAAGAAAAAAAAAAAACAAACACCAATATGCAATGTATATATATATATAATAAAAAAGCATATTTTAAAATATCTGGGTATGCGAGAAAAAAAAAAAAAAAAAAAAAAAAACACCAATATGCATACTATATATAATTAAAAAAACATTTTAAAATATCTGGGTGTGTGGGGAAAAAAAAGCAAACTATATACAATAAAATAAATATTTTAAAAATATGACTAATATTTTGACAGAAATCCTAAATAAAAGACTAAAATGATTCTAAACAATAATAATTCTAAGTAGAATTATATACACATAAATGTCAGGTCATGCATATTCTATCAACATATGCATGTGTATAACTACATACACACACCATATTTGGTCGATTACAAGATATTCTTAAGGGGGGGGGGCATAAAATCTAATCCTGCTGCATTTAATTGTGATAAATTTTTTTAAAGAAGAAACCAAGAACTGAAGGCATGAGCTTTAAAGTTTAAAATTCAAGTTTCAGTGAGGTGAGCAATAGTCCTCCAAATCTCTCAAATATGCATCAACATAAAAATAAATTCATCTTTTTTGGAACACTTTGTTTTTCTAATTTCTATATATTGTCAGATTCATTTACATATTTTACTCCCATATATATATATATATATATATATATATATATATATATATATATATATATATATATAAAATATTTATTAGTGTTTTGTGCATAATTATACATATAAACATCTGTCAAATGTATGTATACACACACTAAGAAAATTCAATATAAACTAAGTATATATATATATATATATATATATATATATATATATATATATATATATATATCTCAGAAGACAAAAAGTGAACCCATTGGGTTCATGTTGTAAAAGCAGTCAATGATGTGGTGTTTCTATTTAGAAAAAAGTGAAAGATTATAATTGGCATTTTATTGTTTTATAGTCTAAAATTTAGATGATTAAAAAAAAATGACATTCAGTAGTGAAGCAGACCCCACAAAATTGTCATTCAGTTGTGCAAATTGGATAAGACATTTCTTTAATCTTTATGCTAAAGGATTTTAAATGTATTGCTCTGATAATAATCTTGCTATAATGTGCTGTTTTTGTTGCATTACAGTTATACACGCACACACATATACATATACACACACATATATAAATACGCATATAAATACACATACATAAATATAAATGCACACACACACAGGCACACACATAAAAAGAGTTGTAGCAATCTATAGATGTCATCTGTGTGTGAATTAAAATGAAGATCATTTACACAGAAGATAAATTTAATCATACACATATACACATGCATTCAATGTATTGTCATATGCAAACATATACAGTGTTTATAAATGCACACCAATGAAGAAAGATCATTTACGCAGAAAATAAATCTAATCACACACACACACACACACACACACACACACACACACACACACACACGAAATGCATAGACATATCCACACATCTATGTATTTTCATATACAAATATTTACACAGTTTTTACAAATGCACACCAAGTCTTTACACAAGCAAAACATGAAACATCTAATTACACAGTGGATACATGTATGCTGCACACATTATTCGCATCAGAATAATATCTATGCATGGTAAAATTATATAGGCAGCTGCACTCATCCACAAAAGGCTGCACATGCATTATCATCAGAGAGAGAGTAAGAGAGAGAGAGAGAGAGAGAGAGAGAGTGTGTAAGAGAGAGAGAGAGAGAGAGAGTATAAGAGAGAGAGAGAGAGGAGAGAGAGTGAGCAGATGATGACAGATTGAAGTGAAGGAATCTTGTAGTATAGTGTTAAGAAGTACTTGCTGTATTGCACACCTCAAAGAGAATCTTAAGGTAGCAGCACTTAGTAGAATATAAAGCAATCATACTCACAGCTGCAAAAGGAAAATAATAGTAACAACAATATAATACTAGCAAAAACATAGAAGGGAAGGAAATAAATAAATTAATAATATTTGTACAAAAAAGAAAGAAAGAGAAGATAAATATAATAACAATACTGCAAATTTACTATACACCTCTGTCCCATAATAATTGTTATATATATATATATATATATATATATATAATTATATATATACATATACATATATATACATACATTTTTTAATACATAATATTGGCAAAATATAGAAGGGGGAAAAATGATGCCCAATATTTGTACAAAAAGAAAAGAGAGATAGATAGATAGATAGAGAGGGAGAGATAAATAGATAGATAGAGAGATAGATAGATAGAGACATAAGACAAATATAAGAACAATATTGCAAATTGACTATACACCTTTGTCCCATAATTGTTGTTACATATACATATACATTTTTATTACTAAATCTAACAACTATTGTGGGACAGATGTGATGATTGTTATTGCTATACAATTCTTTGCTTTAAAATAAAGACGGTTGGAGAGTCGGTGCAATAAATAAATAAATAAAGGAAGAAGAAGAAAAAAACAAAGTGCATCTTACCTGAAGTTGGGATATACGGATGCACAGGTGTATAACAACAATATTAATAAGATTGCAGCTTTTTTTTGTTTTTTGTTTTTCTTTTTGTTTTTTTGATAATTGGTTATCTTCACTAAATAGCAATTATTTGCTTTATTCCTTCTTATCCTGTGCTTTCATAGTGGGTCTCCAGCTCTCTCTCTCCTTTTTTGTTTGTTTTGTTTGGTGCGTTAACGATCTCCTGCAACGCCTGTGAGCAGGAGTCAAATGAAGAAGAAGGAGGAAGAAAAAAAGGGACCGAGATATAAAGTCACACTGACTGACAAATAGCTACCTTGCGCTAGTCCCATGTTAAAAGGAGAGACAGAGACAGGAGGGGTGGTGGTGGTTATAGTGGCTAGTTGAAGAATACTAGCTAAAAAGAAGCCAGTCAGGGGGAGGGGGAGGTAGAGATTCAGTGAAGGAGGGGGGAGTTTGGATAGAGAGTGAAAGTGAGGGGGAGAGAGAGAGAGAGAGTGTGTGGATAGAAAGTGAAAGAGAGAGTGTAAGTGTGAGTGTTTGGATAGAGAGAGAGAGTAGAAGAGAGAGAAAGAGAGTTTAGAAAGAGAGTAGAAGAGAGAGAAAGAGAGTTTGGAGAGAGAGTGAAAGAGAGTTTGGAGAGAGAGTGAAAGAGAGTTTGGAGAGAGAGTGAAAGAGAGTTTGGAGAGAGAGTGAAAGAGAGTTTGGAGAGAGAGTGAAAGAGAGTTTGGAGAGAGAGTGAAAGAGAGAGTGAAAGAGAGTTTCGAGAGAGTTTCGAGAAGAGAAAGAGTGAAAGAGAGTGAAAGAATGAAAGAGAGGGAAAGAGAAAGAGAAAGAGAAAGAGTGAAAGAGAGTGAAAGAGAAGAGTAAGAGAGAAAGAGAAAGAGAAAGAGAAGAGAAAGAGAGGAAAGAGAAAGAGTAAAAGAGAGGGAAAGAGAAAGAGGGAAAGAGAGAAAGAAAAGAGAAAGAGAAAGAGTAAAAGAGAGGGAAAGAAAAGAGTAAAAGAGAGGAAGAGAAAGAGTAAAGAGAGGGAAGAGAAAGAGTAAAAGAAAGAGAAAAGAGTAAAGAGAGGGAAAGAGAAAGCGTGAAAGAGAAAGAGTGAGGAGAGGGAGAGAGAAAGAGTGAGATAGAGGGTGAAAGAGAGAGGGAGAGAGGGGTGTTAGAGAATGCTTCCCAAAAAGAGCGAGAGGAGAGAAACCATAGGAGGACCGAGAGGAGATACTTCTACTACCATTAAAACACAAAAACACGCACACATATGTATATAAACAGATACGAGATCAATACATCAAGTAAGCATAGACACAACAACAACAACAACTGAGGCCAGAGATTTTAAGTCTGGAAAAGCAAATGAATGGGAAGTGCGGTCACGGAAAACGATGGGGGAGGTGGGGGAGAAGGAGGAGGAAAGAGAGGTAGGTGCACGCACGTGCCTAGCTGTCACTCTTGCAATTTAGAATTGGAAGAAGAATAGCTAGCAGCTGGACACAAAATATTAAAAGGATTATCTATCATTTGATTAAAGATTTTGTTTGAATAAATGTTAAAAAGCAAGGAGACATATCCGTTAGACACTAATGGTACAAATACGCACTAAATAATTTGTCAGTATGAAAAATTGGTAATAGGACCTCGTTAACTTCGGTAGTCAGTTTCCATAAGATACCCATAGCAACTGTGTATAGGTATGTCCAAAAATGCTTACCGGGGGAAAAATGATACTTTATCTTTAAAATGCATTCATAATAACAGAATTGTGTTTCACTGCTCATTCCATTTATGACCATTTAGTAATAAGTAAAATTAGTGGAGTGGCCCATTGTCAGTATCAGTGAGGGAGTCTATCCCCTTTTCGCTAGCACTAGACCAGGGAGATAGTTTTTGCTGTGGAGGAGTGCTACTTTAATGCACTTGATCACTGAAGTTAAGCAGTGTTGAACTTATAAATTTTCTTATAAATGAACTTATAAATTTTGAATTTATACATTATTTTGGTAAAGTTACTCAAAAAATAAATATTAAAAACTAATAGCTTAACTCTTTCTAGATTGAATTAATTTATAAATTTGGTCAAGACAGATAAATATTTTAAAACCAAAATAGATACATTATAAGATGAACAGTTGCATAAAAGGATTTTAAAAATAATTTTAAATCGATTTTTTATGAATGTATCTGAAAACGGACGTTTTTTTTTAATTTTCTATTTTCATTTTTTTTTTTTTTTTTTTTTTAATTCGAGTAGATAAACACCTCTGTTCTTTGGGAATGTTTATTTTAAAAAGACAGAAAAACATTCCAGATGAGAAATTAACCTTTCTGTAACAAACATACTTCTTTTCCTGGATTAAAAACGTTGAAAATGTGAGTTTTAATTGAATTTAACAGTGTATATGAACTGAGGACGCTTCAGGGCGTTCTGGGCATAGGAAAATTTTTTTTTTTGGTCGTTTCAGGGCGCCTTAGGACGTTAAGGTAAATTGTCTAAACCATACCTGAGAATTGGAGAAGCATAGGGTGTTAAGAACCGTTTTGCACTTGATCACTAAAGTTAAGCAACATTGAGCCTGCTGCACATTACCAGGGTGACGACCACTTAGGGAGAACAATAGGTGTCTTAAGCAATCAGAGACCTGTGTGTTTTACTCGACAGAGCTTGGGAAATTCCAAGTATAAATAAAATTAAAAATTATTTTTATCAGGGCTAGACTAGGGAGATGGTTTCGTGTCTTAGGTGGAATGCCACACCTACCATCAGCTCCCCAATCTACTGCGCAAACCCAAGCTGTGCTGTTCATACACTAAGTTTTGGAGAACCAATATCAAACCCAAAACCTTATTGTTCTGAGGCGAATGCTCTACATGCAGCCTTGTGCCACAACTAAGCAAAGCTTGGTATATATATATATATATAATGTTCCACTTAAGATTATAAAATCTTGATATCTTGGCTTTAGAAGAAAATTAACTTTTTATAAAAAATTGATAGAAGTGTAATTATTTATGAGGCATACTGTGTGTATGTGTGTATATATATATATACACACACACACACACACAAAGCCAAGATATCAAGATTTTATGATCTTAAGTGGAACAGTTAATATCGAAGCAGATATTTGTTACCAAATACCACAAAATTGAAACTGTAACCAAAAATAAAATTGCATATATATATATATATATATATATATATATATATATATTATATATATATATATATACTAGCAAAAGTACCCGGTCTATGACTGGACGAAAACATTTTTAGGAACACCAGGGAGTGTTCCTAGAAATGGTATGACATTAAAGTGCATCTAATGGTGAAGTTCTAATTTTAAATCGTTAAAAAATTGTGATTTTGTTTACAACATTGAGAATAATATTTTTAAAACTTGTGAATGGTTTAAATGATTTTTTCTAAAACATTTTCGTATGCAAGACAATTTTTAATTCAGTTTTTAATTGTTTGTTGAGTTGGAAATAAAATGTAACATTGCAATTTTTCGTTATTCTTCCTTCAACAACATTTAAAAAAACTGATTAAAAATGGATATATCTAATCATATTTCATTCTAAGAAATATGAAAATAATAGTATGTGGGTATCCACTTTTATCTATATCCCTTTTTTTTAATCACTTGAATGATTTTTTTCTAAATCTTTTTTCGTGCGTAAGATAATTTTAAATTCAGTTTCTGTAATTGCTAATAACTAAACATTAACTTATTTGTAGGTAGAATATTTTGCATATAAATTCAAATTTGATTTGCTAATTAAAAATGGATATATTTTATTCTAAGAAATATGAAAGTATTCGTAAAAAATATTCATAAAAAGGTTTTCATTTTTCTTTTTTACATTTAAAAAGTTGATTTTTTTTTAATTCTCAAAACAATTGCATTCAACACTGTTGACTTATTAGTAGAAATACAGCAGACACTTTAAATGACTTGATTTCAGCAGCAGGCAAGCTTCTCCTGCTGTCATATCTGCAGCAGCAACTATTCAATAGTTTCCAAAAATCGTTTGATTTTTGTTTGATTAATTAATTATATCCATTAATTAGTAAAAATTAATAACCAAATTTGGTGTGTTTCTTAGAAGGATATTAATCTATATGCAAGATTTCGAATCTGAGTGATTCCTCTTTTCTGAGTTATAGATCGACACATACATACCAAAACTTTCTTTTATATATATATATATATATACTAGCAAAATGACCAGACTAAAAAAATTTTAACACCAGCAAAATTGGCGCTTGAATTGTTGATACCTAATAAAAATACATGAGTATCATTTGCTTTTCTACGAACATATGCTTAGAAGTACCGACGAGTGGGCGGGAGGTTTTTTTTAAAATTCATTTTAGAACAGTCTTTTTTTTTTTTTATCACAGTTAAATGGAGATAGGGTGGGTGATTGGTTCAGCTTAACGTTAGTTTTTTTGTTTTTTTTTTAGAAATGAACATTTGTATTTTTTTTTTTCATACAGCGACAGGGTCTTCTGTCTGGGAAGTTCAAAACTAACCTCATGTCAACATGAGTATGGTAGGGTGGAGGGTGTGTATACTGTATTGAATTATATCACTTATTTATTAAAAATCAAAACCTAAATTTTATGTGTTTCTTAGTTATAAGCATATAAAGTAGTATGCAAGATTTCAAACCTGAATGACCTCTTGTTTGTGAGTTATTAGTCGACATGTACATACCAAACTTCCACTTTTATATATATCCTTTTAGATTTTTGTGCATCAGGGATGCCAGATGCGTACCTATCGGCATCTCTCTCTTTCTCATATATATATATATATATATATGTATGAAGATTATAAATTTAGGACTACTACATATTTCTTTTTTGGTTACAGTCTCAATGTTGAAAAGTTAGGTGAATAATTCTTAATAATATGAATTTTGATTGCATAATGTTCCACTAAAATCCTGGTGTATTTGGTTTTGGAGAAAATTAACTTTTTATTACCACCCCCACCCCCCACACACAAAAAGCATACAATGATAAAACCTTTCATTCCTTAAATAGAAGCACCAGTATAATCATGGACAGCTAATTAGAATCTTTTACCTTCTTCCTAAATAAAAGCATCAGAATCATTATGGATGGCTGTTAACTATGAAATGCTAATTAAAATCCTTTCCCTCCTTCCTAAATAGAAGCATCAGTATCACCATGGATAGATGCTATGACATGCTAAATAGAAGCATCATCATGAACAACATCTAAGCAATTATAATTAAAATCCTTTCCCTCCATCCTAAATAGAAGCATCAGTATAATCATGGACAGATGCTATGACATGCTAAATAGAAGCATCATCATGAACAACATCTAAGCAATTATAATTAAAATCCTTTCCCTCCTTCCTAAATAGAAGCATCAATATCATCATAGATAGATGCTATGACATGCTAAATAGAAGCATCATCATGAACAACATCTAAGCAATTATAATTAAAATCCTTTCCCTCCATCCTAAATAGAAGCATCAGTATAATCATGGACAGATGCTATGACATGCTAAATAGAAGCATCATCATGAACAACATCTAAGCAATTATAATTAAAATCCTTTCCCTCCTTCCTAAATAGAAGCATCAATATCATCATAGATAGATGCTATGACATGCTAAATAGAAGCATCATCATGAACAACATCTAAGCAATTATAATTAAAATCCTTTCCCTCCATCCTAAATAGAAGCATCAGTATAATCATGGACAGATGCTATGACATGCTAAATAGAAGCATCATCATGAACAACATCTAAGCAATTATAATTAAAATCCTTTCCCTCCTTCCTAAATAGAAGCATCAATATCATCATAGATAGATGCTATGACATGCTAAATAGAAGCATCATCATGAACAACATCTAAGCAATTATAATTAAAATCCTTTCCCTCCATCCTAAATAGAAGCATCAGTATAATCATGGACAGATGCTATGACATGCTAAATAGAAGCATCATCATGAACAACATCTAAGCAATTATAATTAAAATCCTTTCCCTCCTTCCTAAATAGAAGCATCAATATCATCATAGATAGATGCTATGACATGCTAAATAGAAGCATCATCATGAACAACATCTAAGCAATTATAATTAAAATCCTTTCCCTCCTTCCTAAATAGAAGCATCAATATCATCATAGATAGATGCTATGACATGCTAAATAGAAGCATCATCATGAACAACATCTAAGCAATTATAATTAAAATCCTTTCCCTCCATCCTAAATAGAAGCATCAGTATAATCATGGACAGATGCTATGACATGCTAAATAGAAGCATCATCATGAACAACATCTAAGCAATTATAATTAAAATCCTTTCCCTCCTTCCTAAATAGAAGCATCAATATCATCATAGATAGATGCTATGACATGCTAAATAGAAGCATCATCATGAACAACATCTAAGCAATTATAATTAAAATCCTTTCCCTCCATCCTAAATAGAAGCATCAGTATAATCATGGACAGATGCTATGACATGCTAAATAGAAGCATCATGAACAACATCTAAGCAATTATAATTAAAATCCTTTCCCTCCTTCCTAAATAGAAGCCATCATAGATAGATGCTATGACATGCTAAATAGAAGCATCATCATGAACAACATCTAAGCAATTATAATTAAAATCCTTTCCCTCCTTCCTAAATAGAAGCATCAATATCATCATAGATAGATGCTATGACATGCTAAATAGAAGCATCATCATGAACAACATCTAAGCAATTATAATTAAAATCCTTTCCCTCCTTCCTAAATAGAAGCATCAGTATAATCATGGACAGATGCTATGACATGCTAAATAGAAGCATCATCATGAACAACATCTAAGCAATTATAATTAAAATCCTTTCCCTCCTTCCTAAATAGAAGCATCAATATCACCATGGATAGATGCTATGACATGCTAAATAGAAGCATCATCATGAACAACATCTAAGCAATTATAATTAAAATCCTTTCCCTCCTTCCTAAATAGAAGCATCAATATCATCATAGATAGATGCTATGACATGCTAAATAGAAGCATCATCATGAACAACATCTAAGCAATTATAATTAAAATCCTTTCCCTCCTTCCTAAATAGAAGCATCAATATCACCATGGACAGATGCTATGACATGCTAAATAGAAGCATCATCATGAACAACATCTAAGC
Source organism: Doryteuthis pealeii (assembly GCA_023376005.1). Taxonomy (NCBI): domain Eukaryota; kingdom Metazoa; phylum Mollusca; class Cephalopoda; order Myopsida; family Loliginidae; genus Doryteuthis; species Doryteuthis pealeii. Next base: position 48,938,480 of record CM042164.1, on the reverse strand, counting down.
AATTATAATTAAAATCCTTTCCTAAATAGAAGCATCAGTATCATCATAAACTATTATTACTTTAAGAACCTAATAGGCTTTCATGAGTTGTCACCTAGTTTAATAGAAACAATAGTTACAAGAGGAGCAGAAATAACAATCGACTTTATACAACTGTTTTGAAAAATCTAGGAAAATAAGAAGAAAAGACTCTTTGAAAAGAAAATCAATAAAAACCTATAAGATTGTCTATGTGCCAATTGAACAAATGAATCCTTGTTTGCCTCACTCGTTCAACAACAACTATGATCATAGTATTAGTGCATAGAACTAATACAGGTGTTGGCATGAAAATCACTATTTTATTTATCTTACTCTAAAAGATGAGAAGTGGAACAGAGCCAATTTTTATGATGGGAACAAATATATATTTAATACATTGGCTACCAACAAATACTAGTCAGTACTATTGACATACTGCCACAGGCGTCAGATATACCCCCTGATGTTAAATCATTTTTTAACACGAGGAGGTACTGCTTGGAAGACCGATTCCCCAGGAACCATGCTGATACTGTGTTTCTCCAAAAATAAGACAGCTTATATTAATTTTCACTCCGAAATATAACACTAGAGCTTATTTTACAGGGATGTCTTATTTTTCAGATATCAAAAAACGACATTAAAAAGTAGAAAATTATGAAATTTCTAAATAAATGCAAATTACAAAAAACAATCTACCATTAACATATTCTTTTATTCAAAAACTCATTAATGACCATTCATAAATAATCATATCATCTTCTAGAATGTCTGCCGCTCTCAACTAGGGCTTATTTTTAAGGGGAGGGCTTATATTAAAATCATCCTGAAAATCACACTAGATTCAATTTTCAGGTAAACAGTACTTACTGATGCTAATGTCTAGTTATAAATTATTTACTTATATTCTAATCTTGATTGCAGAAATCACATTTTTGGCTGATGTGCTCACCATGCCCCCACCCAGACATCTTCAGGTATCTTATGCTAATTGATGTAGGTTTTTGCTGGTCGGCTTACACTACTGTGATCATGTGTAAGTGTCCACAGGAGAACATCACTTATGAGTTCGTCCTTGCTTCTCCAGCAGTGTCCAGTATGTCTTGTTCGTCTTACTTGGATGTTTTGTGCGATATATATATATATATATATATATACACACACACACACATTATATATCACAGTGATGCTCATAGCTTTTTAATTTAGTGCATCCTGGGACACATGTATTTGATTTGAATGTTTTTATATATGAACAGCTAAAGCCGTCTAACCTCTACCTTGTAGACCATAGTGTGTAATTCATTTCCAAGAAAATATTGAAATGTATTTACAGAAAGCTGGAAATGGTGGGGGAAGAAAAAATAAACACTGGGATGCATGGATACAATTTTTCTGTGTCCTTTTATGCTACAGTAACACATGACGTGTACCTATCAGCATCTCTGTATCTTTTATATATAAACACACACATGGATAATGAAATAATGTAACCCAGCCCTTCCTGAGTATTGGTAAAGATTCGGCAATTCTATGTCCATATTCAAAGAGTGCAATTTGAATTATAACCAATGTGGGGGTTTAAGCATTCTATCAGGCCCGCAGTACTGCTAGTGATTGGTTGCAAGAATAACTCACATGACCTTGGCTAGTATATAAATCTAGGCGGGTATTTAGAGCACACCTTATATAAAGAAATATTCCAACAAAAACTTGACCCGGGACACATAAGCTGCCCATCACACACTGCTAGACACTCACCCATACAGTGTCTACGTGTCTACACTCTTAACTTAATGCTGTAACTAGAGTATCAGAAAAATAATAGGAAGAAATACGAGTATTAAGGATAGAGAAAAAGGTTACTAAGCAAAGGTATAAGGTGAACAGAGTAATTAGCAATTACGAGATTGAATTAACAAGTCCCAGGAGATCTTGTTTTTGTTCCTATTATTTCTCTTAACTCAAATTACAACACTTAATTAAATTTGACAACATTCTGTGTTGTTCTTCTCTTATCTATACTTCCCTGATCATGATACACAAATTTGCTCACCACTTTTCCGAGCCCCTAAACTGCCCCCACTGTGAAATAATTTTTGTCACTGCCCTCCAAACCTGTTTATGTTAAGGGATAGTACAGACTATGAGTCAGTTTAGCTCATTCGGTAGAGCACCCGCCCTAGGAATCGCAAGGTTCTGTATTCAATACTGGTCCCTGTCAACTCAGCGCATAAGTAGCACAACTTGGTTAATCTGATCTGTTCAGGAAAGTGAGGGGCTGACGGTAGGTGTGGCACTCCACTTCAGGAAAACAATCTCTCTGGTCTAGTACTAACGAAAAGGGTTGTTGTCTGATTGATACCAACCATAGGCTACTCTGCTGACTTTTTACTACTTACAGTGTTGGGAAACACTGCTGTATATCCTCTTTGGGGATTAATACAGGCCAGTACTCTCACACAATCATACAGGTGGTAAATATCACCCTTTGATTCATTCTTTGATGTCAAAGATTGAAAATTTGACCAGTGTATCTACTACCCTGTAGCATGTAGGTATTTACTCAACCCATTCGCCATGGGTAGGATGTGACACAATGTTGTATGAGGCATCCAGCAAGGATCGAACTCATTATTCAGTAGTAATGGATCTGTAAGACTAACTAGCTAACCATTACACCACATTTTATTTACCATTTATTTGACATTTAATTACCAATCTGTTCACCAAGGGTAACATGTGACACAAATTCGCAAGAATTATGTATCCAGAGAGGATTGAACTTGCTATTCAGTAGTAATGGACCGGTGAGACTAACTTGCTAACCATTACACCATGATGGAATAACATCTTAATCACCATAGGTAGAATGTGACACAAAGTCGTAAGTATGTGGCATCCAGTAAGGATCGAACTTACTATTCAGGAATAATGGATCTGCAAGACTATCTTGCTAATCATTACACCATGATTGGATGCACTTTGCTACGGGTAGGATGTAGCACAAGTTTGTAAGGATGTGGCATCCAGTGAGGATCAAACTCACTATTTAGTAGTAATGGGATCTGTGAGACTAGCTTGCTAACCATTACACAACAATGGGATGTCCTATTCAACCAACCAGTTTGCCATGGGTAGGATGTAATAAGTAAAAAAAAAAGTAAAGTCGTCGGGGCGGCCTAATGTCAGTATCAGCCAATCATCGAGGGAGTCTATCCCCTTTTCACTAGCGCTAGACCAAGGAGATTGTTTTTTTCGCGTCTCAGGTGGAGCGCCACACCTACTATCAGCTTCTTACTTTACCGCACAGATCCCTGTGCTACTCATAACGCTGAGTTGGTGAGGACCGGTATCGAACTAGGAACCTTGTGATTTCTAGCCGAACGCTCTACCGACTGAGCTAACCCACTTGCTATTCAATGGGATTTGCAAGACTAACTTGTAAACCATACAACCTGATAGGACGTCCATCCTTTAGCATGCATACGTCAAGGTCAAAATTGGCATCACCCTTCACGGAGTGTTGCACTTTTATTTTTCACCAGTGAGACTAATATATATATATATATATACACAGAGAGAGAGAGAGAGAGAGAGAGAGAGAGAGAGAGACAGAGAGAGATTAGCAATGTTTGTATACAGTGCAAAAAGTTGCCGCCCGTAATGGCAACAATGTGGACATATTATTAGCAATTATGTTACAGGAAACGACCAAAAATAGCTTAAGCATGGAAAAACATAAACTAGAGGGCATATCACATATAGTGGTAATAGTAGTGATAATGGATAGTGAATTGTTATAGATACTCACTGATTTAACCTCAGAGGTAGGGGTGTGGGGTTAACTGGCAACACATAGGCTTCATCTTCTATTTCAAGTATTGGGTTTGGTTTTGATCAAATTTTTTTATTCCTTCAATGAAGCATAATGTTTTGCTGACTTACAAAGTTACAGTTACAATTTCTGCTTTAATTCAAGCTAATTTTAGTCAGTACAATAAACTGAGAGGAGACTCTCAATTTATCAATGGGGGAGAGGAGTGTATTATAAAAAAAAATGCCTCCCTTCTCTGGTTGGTTGGTTAGATTTTACAGCATGTCAACCCTTGTTGGGTTATTTCATGCCAAAGACATCTTTTTCAAACTTATTGTCTTTTCAAACTCTTTTTTTTTTCTCTCTATTTAACCCATAGATGGCACCCTAGCAGTTACTACCACTCCGGGTTGGTGGGTTGGATTTTACGGCATGTTAACTCTTGTTGGATTATTTTATGCCGAAGACTTTTTCAAACTAACTGTTTTTTCAAACTCATTTTTTTTCTATTTAACCAATAGATGAGATCCAAACAGGTACTACCACTCCGGGTTGTTTGGGTTTTACGGCATGTCAACCCTTGTTGGGTTATTCTATGCCGAAGATTTTGTTTTATTCATTCTTAATGGATACTCAATTTATTTTTAAACACAGTTTTTTCAAACTCATTTTTTTTCTATTCAACCCATAGATGGGACCCTAAAAGTGATGAAGGAGTACTCCTCATTCCCCAGAGCTCCAGGATTGATACTTCACCATTAGATGCAGTTTAACATCATACCCAAGATGATAAGACCATCAGCCACTGCCTTCTAGCACACATATGATAAAAAGGGTTGGGGATTTGCCATAATGGCAAAAAGGGTTGAGACAATCATATAGGTGATAGGGCTTGACGTGACCAACCGATTGATTGGATGGAGCCTCTTTGACTCCCCATCTAGCCTAAGTAAGTGCCAAAGTGATTGATACAAGGAGGAATCAAAAGTTTTGCAATATTTGGGTAATGTGAGGTACAATTCATAAGTTCCAGATGCTTTTGCCAAACTGGACAATAAGATGCCAACCTCGTCTGATACACCTCTATGGCTTGGTACACGGCTTCGGAATCTACGTTTTTAGTCCTAACTGACCATGCTTGACCACTGAGGTTCTTGTAACCTAAGCAAAATATCCCGTTACCATACTGTAATCAACTGCACCTTCACCTGTCATACAATTATTTTTGGTTGCCACGGCAGCATTATGGCTCGTAAAGCATAAGTTCTCTGTTTAGACTAGGTTGCATCTGTGTGTCTTTCAAATCAGACAGAATGAAGCAATGCACAACAAGTTAGTGCACCAACTACCACAATACTACCTTGCATGGCTTGAACTGTTTTGGTCATGTGATATACATACTTACCAACCCGTCTGCACAAACAGGATGTGACACAAGGTCAATTTCTTAAGCAGAGTTTAACAGGTTTGAATTCAGTTTTCCTTCTCCTAAACTGGTTACCTAGTCAAGGTTAAAGAGCCCAGTCTTCCCTACTATTTATCCATAGCTGGAGTGAAAGTAGTTGGATGCATACCTTTCCCAAGAATATTAGTGCTATGTGAAATGCAAACATCCTCATCAAGGATTTGAAATACAAGCACCTAATGTCATCAACGGGCGAAATTAAATGTGTTAAGAAAATCACAAAATACATTCAACTTGAAACTAAGATGAACGGACGTTATTTACTTATTCATCTATTTATTTTATAATATTTTTTTTTTTAAATACCCTGTTCAGTGGTCAAAAGGCTACTTGGTGGCACTAGGTGTGTCAGTCCTGCTTTTAGCCACTGAAACTGTTATCACACCTAGTTAGCGGCTGATGAAGACAGGATATTGCACATGGTATACATTACACGTTGTATGATGAAAAAAAAAAAAAAAAAAAAAAAACAACCTATGATGATAACCATTACACAACATGCCTCCAATAGTCATGTGATACACTAGTATGCCCCAAAATATTGCAAAACTTTTGACTCACAAATCATCATCATTTAACACTATTGGCAATGAGTTTATAATAAAGCATTCATACATTTCACAGTAGAGATGTACAGGTGCTTCTATTATGTAGTAAATTAAATTATGCAAACTAAATTATTTTTCAATCAGCTTTTAATTACAGCACTAATTAAATCTTTCAGTGGGTGTTTATTTTTTTGTATTATAATTTTTTTTGTTATAAAGTTAATCTATTTATTTCTTGTATCATAAAATTGGTTTTAGAGTAAAAAAAAAAAAATCATTACAACAATAATAATTATTAATAATAATTAAAATAAATGATTATTCATACAATTTATGTGAGTTTAAGGTAAAAGTTATTTATAAAAGAAGAAAAAGAAAGTGTCTAACTGTTCACATTAAACTAATTTTGAATAATTAAAAAAACAAATATTCTTGCTTTCTCAGTTAAATTTCTTCTTTTCATTATGTTTAATTGAAACAGATTAGCATTATCGCTTCTGTGTGCTCTCTATCTTTCCCCTAATCTCTCTTTTTTTCTTATATTTTTTCTGTGTAGCATGTCTTTTCTTTTTTTATAATAAAAACGGATTGGTCCATTATTTAGTTGAGGTAATGACACTCATTTGCTATCTTGAATAATAATTTAGGTTGTTTGGTTGTTTTCACATTTTAAAGTTTTAATGTCACTATAATACAAGCTGTTTCGGAAAAGCTATTGTCACTATAATACAAGCTGTTTCGGAAAAGCTATTGTCACTATAATACAAGCTGTTTCGGAAAAGCTAATGTCACTATAATACAAGCTGTTTCGGAAAAGCTAATGTCACTATAATACAAGCTGTTTCAGAAAAGCTAATGTCACTATAATACAGGCTGTTTCAGAAAAGCTAATGTCACTATAATACAAGCTGTTTCAGAAAAGCTAATGTCACTATAATACAAGCTGTTTCAGAAAAGCTAATGTCACTATAATACAGGCTGTTTCAGAAAAGCTAATGTCACTATAATACAAGCTGTTTCAGAAAGCTGATGTCACTATAATACAAGCTGTTTCAGAAAAGCTAATGTCACTATAATCAAGCTGTTTCAGAAAAGCTAATGTCACTATAATACAGGCTGTTTCAGAAAAGCTAATGTCACTATAATACAAGCTGTTTCAGAAAGCTAATGTCACTATAATACAAGCTGTTCAGAAAAGCTAATGTCACTATAATAAAGCTGTTTCAGAAAAGCTAATGTCACTATAATACAGGCTGTTTCAGAAAAGCTAATGTCACTATAATACAAGCTGTTTCAGAAAAGCTAATGTCACTATAATACAGGCTGTTTCAGAAAAGCTAATGTCACTATAATACAAGCTGTTTCAGAAAAGCTAATGTCACTATAATACAGGCTGTTTCAGAAAAGCTAATGTCACTATAATACAAGCTGTTTCAGAAAAGCTAATGTCACTATAATACAAGCTGTTTCAGAAAGCTAATGTCACTATAATACAAGCTGTTTCAGAAAAGCTAATGTCACTATAATACAGGCTGTTTCAGAAGCTAATGTCACTATAATACAAGCTGTTTCAGAAAAGCTAATGTCACTATAATACAGGCTGTTTCAGAAAAGCTAATGTCACTATAATACAAGCTGTTTCAGAAAAGCTAATGTCACTATAATACAGCTGTTTCAGAAAAGCTAATGTCACTATAATACAAGCTGTTTCAGAAAAGCTAATGTCACTATAATACAAGCTGTTTCAGAAAAGCTAATGTCACTATAATACAAGCTGTTTCAGAAAAAGCTAATGTCACTATAATACAGGCTGTTTCAGAAAAGCTAATGTCACTATAATACAGGCTGTTTCAGAAAAGCTAATGTCACTATAATACAGGCTGTTTCAGAAAAGCTGATGTCACTATAATACAGGCTGTTTCAAAAGCTCACTATAATACAAGCTGTTTCAGAAAAGCTAATGTCACTATAATACAAGCTGTTTCAGAAAAGCTGATGTCACTATAATACAAGCTGTTTCAGAAAAGCTAATGTCACTATAATACAAGCTGTTTCAGAAAAGCTAATGTCACTATAATACAAGCTGTTTCAGAAAAGCTGATGTCACTATAATACAGGCTGTTTCAGAAAAGCTAATGTCACTATAAAAGAAATGGTGTTTAAACATAGGATCTTGAGTTGTTTTTACACATGCTGTTAAAATTTGAGATTACTTGAACAAGTTATTCATTGGTGGGTTGGTGGTTTTGTTTTACAGCATGTCAACACTTTTTGGGTCATTTAATGCTGAAGTAATTTTTTATAAACAAAATAACTCAAGTTGCTTACAGTAACTACTCTTGCTTAAGTGGTCACTGAATTAGGTATTGAACAGGCTCATCAGATTTAGTTTATAGGAATAATAAATAAAAAATATAATAATAATAATGACTTCCTTCCCTGGTTAAATTTAATTTGATGTTCAGAATTATATTCCAGTAGAAAAAAAAAAACCAAAAAAACTTATACTTTACCGAATAGGGAAATATCAGTGTATCACTCATAAATAATCACAGTGGTAACTTGACTTACAAGTGCAAAAATTTACAATTTTTTCTACGTTACGAGTTGTCACTCTGTTGATTTTTTGCTTTGTGTTGAGAGCTAAAATTTGAGGTGCGAGCGAGCTTCAGATATGCTTATGTTAATAAGTTCATTAAAAGACAAACTCCTTTTTTTTGGTGGGTGGTGGTGTCTTATCAAAAATTCAGTAAAACTAGTTATGTTATCAGTATGACCTTGTGGAGATTCTCTCCTAAATTATTTTTTTTGTCCAAATCATCATCCAATAAAGCCTATATAATAAACAAATATTAATACTCGTCTTCCTTAATTATACAGCTGGTATCATCTTGCAACATCCTCTGGTTAAAAAAAATAAGACCCTCCAAATTGTCCAAGATGAAATGCAAAAATGTAAATCCTGATTATCTGGTGTTGCTTACCCACTGAATTCTTATTTTTTATGAGTGCCGTCACCTCAACTAAATAAGGGACCAATCCGTTTTTATTATAAGGAAAGAAAAGACATGCTACACCGAAAAAATATAAGAAAAAAGATTAGGGGAAAGATAGAGAGCACACAGAAGCGATAATGCTAATCTGTTCCAATCAAACATAATGAAAAGAAGGAAAAAAGAGTGAGAGAGATTTAAATCAAGATTATTATACTTTTTACATATTGAACTATTTAGCAATAACTCTTAAGTAAACATATCAAATGTAATGATTAAATCATACTATGGTATATCCACAGGTCCTGCTAGTAAATAAATAATCACAATTGAGGTATTTTAAGTTCTACCACAGGTTTGGTTTTGATATTCGGTTTACTTACAGTATCTGTTGTTCACTACTAACAGGGCAGAAATTGGATTCAAGCTTGAAGTAAAGAGAAATTTCATTGAAAAATGAAATAAATTTAAAATTGATATCTCTTATCATCATGATCTGTACGTTGGACTTGGTTATAATAGTCTTTTTTAAAAGATGATATAAGCACAGCAATTTAAAACGAGTTGGTTTATAAAGTTGGTCTCAGTTAAAAAATATGACAGGAAAATCAAATTTGATAAAGTGATTATTTATTTACTAGCAGGACCTGTGGATATACCATAAGTAAGTAAGTAAAGACGTTGGGGCGGCCTAAAGTCGGTATCAGCCAGTCAGCGAGGGAGTCTATCCCCTTTTCAATAGCGCTAGACCAAGGAGATTGTTTTTAGCATCTGAGCTCCTTACTTTACCACACAGATCCCTGTGCTACTCATATGCTGAGTTGGCGGGGACCGGTATCGAACTAGGAACCTTGTGGTTTCTAGCCGAACGCTCTACCAACTGATGATTTAATCATTACATTTGATATGTTTACTTAAGAGTTATTGCTAAATAGTTCAATATGTAAAAAGTATAATAATCTTGATTTAAATCTCTCTCACTCTTTTTTTCCTTCTTTTCATTATGTTTAATTGAAACAGATTAGCATTATCGCTTATGTGTGCTCTCTATCTTTCCCCTAATCTTTTTTCTTTTCTTATATTTTTTCAGTGTGGCATGTCTTTTCTTTCTTTATAATAAAAATGGGATGGTCCATTATTTAGTTGAGGAACTCATAAAAAATAAGAATTCAGTGGGTAATCAATACCAAATAATCAGGGTTTACATTTTTGCATTTCATCTTAGACAATTTGGAGGGTCTTATTTTTTTAACCAGAGGGTGTTGCAAGATGATAACAGTTGGATAATTAAGGAAGACGAGTATTAATATTTGTTTATTATATAAATTCAAATATTCAAATCCTGGACGTGGTAATTGCATTTCACTTAGTGCTAATACCCTTGGGAAAGGTATGAATTCTACTCTCCCTCCAGCTATGGGTAAATAGTAGGACAAACAGGGCTCTTTAACCTTGATTAGGCAACCGGTCTAGAAGGAAAACTCTGAATTCAAACCTGTTAAACTCTGCTTAAGAAATTGACCTTGTGTCACATACTGCTCGTGCGGAGGGCTTGGTAAATATATATTTGTTTATTATATAGGCTTCATTGGATGATGATTTGGAGAAAAAAAATAATTTAGGAGAGAATCTCCACAAGGTCATAATGATAACATAACTAGTTTTACTGAATTTTTGAGGTGAGGCTTGATAATTTGTATTATTTAGATTTTTTGTGACTGTTGTCTTTATCTTTATTGTTATATACACGTTTCGGATGATGTACTCTCTGGCCATCTTCAGGTGTTTCATGTAGAACCTGGGAGCCTTCACAGAACTTCCAACCAAACCCATTGGTGTAGATTGTTCTCTTTCATTAACCATGATTGAGTACAAGGGTTAAGCTATGTTAAGTATTCTATATTATTATCGTCTGTAGTCAGGATTGAACCTGCAACCTCTAGATGATTGTCATTTGGAACTGCATTAACTCCACCCTTATATCTGTTCACCTGAAGAAGGCCAGAAGACATATCAGCCAAAATGCTGTGTATAACACAAAGATGAGGATAACAGTCCGAAAAATCTAAATAATACAAACATAACTAGAAATAAGGGACACAAGGTGTCTACCAGTAGGCACTAGGTGGTGTGGCAAGCAGCAATCAGTTGTGTCTCTTGTCCACAGAACAAGAGGTCTTTGTGCCCCCAGCATTTCATGTCACATGGCACACAAGAACATGCAAGTGTTTATAATTTGCTCATTTACTAGCAACCTCAAGACTTTATCTACTAAAAGATTTATTTTCCTATAAAGACATTTCTCTTATACAACTATATATAAGCTCTTTTTTGTATCTCCTGTCATGTCTGTATTCCCTTCTATTAAGTTTTTTTTTCAGGCAATGAAATATTCTTATTATCACTTTGTCATGAATTGTTCTTATGTTTACGCCATACAATTAGCAGCGCCAATCATTAAAAAATAATCTTCATACAATGTACAAAAAAAAAAAAAATCTTCATACAATGTACAAAAAAAAAAAAAATCTTCATACAATGTACAAAAAAAAAAAAAAATCTTCATACAATGTACAAATTAAAAAAAAATCTTCATACAATGTACAAAAAAAAAAAAATCTTCATACAATGTACAAAAAAAAAAATCTTCATACAATGTACAAAAAAAAAAAAAAAAAAAAATAATCTTCATACAATGTACAAAAAAAAATCTTCATACAATGTACAAAAAAAAATATCTTCAAAAAAAAAAAACATTTGAAATTTTGCTCATGACTGTTATTTAAGTTATGAATAAAAAAATTTGAAAATATTGTTGTATGTGAATTTATTTGTTTTGTTGTTTTGTTTTGTTTTGTTTTATGGCATATCAACCTCAGTGGGTCATTTAATGCCGATAAAGTTTTGAAATAAATCAATTCTTAATCGATAATACAATTTTTTTATAAATACATTTTTCTATTTAACCCATAGATGGGATCCTAACAGGTACTACCACTCCGGCTCAGAGTGGACCAGGGAGCAATGGTTATGAAGGGGTGCCCCACATTCCCCAAACCTCCAAAACTGGAACCTCACCATCAGATAGAGTTTAACGTCATTCCCAGGACATGTAGACCCTCAGCCACTGCCTTCTAGCACCCATATGATAAAAAGGGGTTGGGGCTTGCCATATGTGAATTTAGGTTGGTTGGTTGGTTGGATTTAATGGCATGTCAACCCCTATTGGGTTAGTGTGTGCTGAAGACATTTTGTTTTATTTATTCTTGCTGAGTATTCAATTTTTTTTTAAACACATTTTTTAATATTCATTTTCTTCTTCTATTTAATCCATAGATGGGACCCTAACTGGTACTACCACTCTGGGTCAGGGTTGAACTGGAAGTAATGGCGATAAAGGGGTACTCCACATTCCCCAGAATTGGAACTTACACTAAGACCCTTAGCCTCCGCTTTCTAGCACATATATGATAAAAAGAGTTGGGGTTGTGGCATAAGGGCAATAGGGTTGGGATAATCATATAGCTGCTAAGGCTTGACAATGCCTGAATGATCGGAGCACCCATCTAATTTAAGAATGAGCCAAAGTGGAGTGTTGCATGTCATGGACTACTCAGACACCAGGATTGCACCTTTAAGCATCACGGATCGCCACCCACAGCCAAAAGGTGACGCTATTGGGGAGATTTTACCCCTCTGCAAAGGTGCAGTCGCTTTTCTACAGGCCCAGCCAACAGGGCGGTGTGTGTGTGTGTGAAGTAAAAATATTGTTATTAATAAATTATAATTAAATAATACATTGAAATATTAGAATATTTGGGATAAATTTAGGTTATTCTAAACTATGTCAAATTAAATTGTTTACTAAGTTTTTTCTGGTCTGGCACATGGCCAGAATTATGGGGCACCCTGTGAGAATTGAACTCGTTAACAATGGTCCACTTACTAAGCTCACTACTTACTCAGCTTTCTTTAGTTTAGCACACAGGATCTTAGGTTGATTATAATACTTACTGCTCCTAAATGGTAACCATCTACATAGAGAGCAAGCACATTATTGCTTAACTTAAAAGCATATATTCAAAATTTACAGCAAAGTACACTTCCTCTGGAGAAATGCACGGCAAAGTACACTTCCTCTGGAGAAATGCACGGCAAATTATTCTACTAAAGAAATGCATTGCATGATATACTTCCTATAGAGAAATGCACGGCAAATTATTCCGCTAAAGAAATGCATTGCATGATATACTTCCTATAGAGAAATGCACGGCAAATTATTCCGCTAAAGAAATGCATTGCAAAATATACTTCCTTTAGAAAAATGCATGGCAAATTATTCTACTAAAGAAATGCATTGCAAAATATACTTCCTATAGAGAAATGCATGGCAAATTATTCTGCTAAAGAAATGCATTGCATAATATACTTCCTATAGAGAAATGCATGGCAAATTATTCTGCTAAAGAAATGCATAATATAATATCGCCTGACATATGACTGATAAGACTTATTAAACTTTCATTCCTTCTTTATGATTAAATAATGACACAACAAATTCTGGCAGAGTGATGGTGAAAAAAAAAGCAATAATAATAGTGTTATTATGTTGATGCCAATTTCAAATAAATCTATGCAAGATTTAAGCATTTATCACTTAAGCAGTGTCTTTATTCCTATCCAACCACTCCCTGTTGTTTTCATAGAGTTGGGTGTGTTTTATGCACTAATAAACAAATATATTTCTAGTGGAAAGCAAGGAAAACATTTGCACATTTTGACCTCATTTCTTTCAACAAATTGCAACAGTGGAGAAAATAGGTTGGTTGGTTGGTTTTTTGAGTTTTTTTTATTTCTTTCAACAAGTTGCAACAGTACTACACTGAAAAATGGAGAAAATAGGTTGGCTGGTTGGTTGGTTGGTTTTAGAGCATATCAATCTTTTTTCAATTATCTAATGCTAAAGTCTTTGTTTTTGTAATCCAATATATGGTTTCAGCTGGAGAAAATAGGTTGGCTCGTAGATTTGATAGCATATCAGTCCTTTTTCAGTTATTTGGTTTGGTTGGATTTTACGGCATGTCAATCCTTGTAGGATTATCTTATGCCAAAGACATTTTGTTCCATTCATGCTTGATGGGTATTCAATTCTTTTTCTTCTTAAACTCAATTTTTTTTCTATTTAACCCGTTGGAGGGTTGGTTGGGTTTTACGGCATGTCAATCCCTATTGGGTTATTTTAAGCCAGAGATGTTCTATTCATGCATAATGGGTAGTCAAATTTTAAAAATTAAAAAAAAATTTTTTAAATCAATTTTTTTTAAAACACATTTTTTAATACTCATTTTTTATTTATTTAACCCATAGATGGGACCCTAAAAGATACTACCACTCCAGGTTAGAGTAAACCTGGGAGTAATGACAAGGACTGCTCCACACTCCCCAGAATTGTAACTTCACCATTAGACACAGTTTAATGTCAGACCCTCAGCCACCGCCTTTTAGCACAAATATGATAAAAAGGGTTTGGGACTTGCCAATAGGGTTGGAATAATCATATAGGTGCTAGGGCTTGACATGACTAGCTAATTGATCAGAGGGGGCCTCTCTGACCACCCATCAAGCTTAAGTAAGGGCAAAGTGTTTTCTGTTATTTAAGCCTGAAAACTTTTTTGTTATCCAATATATGGTTTCAAGTAATTATTCCTATTTAATAATAATAAAGTTGTAAACAATTATAACTTCAAGTAATAATTCTTAATACAAATAATTTGCACATAGTTTCAAGAAACTTCCTATTTAATTAATTATTCCTATATAATACTAATAATTTGTACACAATTATATGGTTTCAAGTATTTCTATATATTACTAATAATTTACAAGCTTTAAGTAATTATTCCCATCTAATAAAAATAATTTGTACACAATTATATGGTTTCGAGTATTCCGGTCATATAGTATACCTAAATAACAATAATGGAATTGTCTGATTTTCCTATAAATAATGTCTGATGAAACTTTCGAAGAGAGAAACAAAATCTCACAAGATTTGTTAATTCAAACTAGTAATTGCTAATCACTCTGTTCACCTTGTATCTTTGCTTAGTAAACCTTTTTCCCTATCCTTAATACTCATTGTGTTTCTTCCCATTATTTCTGTTAATTCTGATACTCGAGTTACAACATTCTCTAATACTAATAATTTTCAAGCAATTAAATGTAGTTCACAATCATTTTAAGCAGATAAATACTTCATAGGGAGCTACATCAATGCTTTAAGAGCCAATGTATTAACATATGTATTTACCCAACCCCTCCACCACTGACAGGATGTGACACAAAGTTAATTTTTAAGCAGAGTACAGCTGGTTTGAATTCAGAGTTTTCTTTCTGAAGCACTCGCCTGTTGCCACATCTATGGGAATATCTCTCAATATTTTCCAATGTTTTATTTCAACTGATTTTTAGACCTATGTCCATAATAAAATCTTATAATGGAGATTGTGTGTTTGACTGTCTGTAACCGAAACTATATCACCACTCAAGTCACAATTCCCTTTGTTATTTACATCACATTCTCCATCATTTTATTTTATTTAAACCTCAATTATTAATAAAATTGTTTAACATTATTAATGCTGTTGGCCATATTTACATACTAATAACATGCAATTGTATTTATATATACAACAAAATAGTGGTTTATAGTGTCAACGGGAAGGCTTATTTGCACACTGATATTACAAATTTGATTTTGATAAATATGTGTTTGGTATTATTGGTTTCTTATTGTTTGGTTTCATCTTAATGAATATAAGCAAAAATCTGGGATAAATCTTAAAAGAAATCCATTAACAAGAAGAAATAACTGTCATTTTATTCTTTCCTATTTTAACTAAATGGTAAAAGTAGGAAAATTTAACAATGAAAGACGAGAGTGATGGAAGAGTAAGTTTCAGCTGTTCTATTTTTCGATTATATCCCCCTCTGTTTCAAATCTTTTTAGCTGCATTCTTATTTAGTTTCATTAGCCTTTCTAATTTAATCTAATATTTTATTACATTAAAACTTAAATACTTGCACCTGGAGGAGGGTACATATATTTGCTAGTGTAAATAAAGGAAGATAACTAGTACAATAGAATAAATAAGATGAAAGCACCCATTCCTATCAGATAAGCAGTGATAAACCTTTTTAGTACTTAGATAAGTGACCACTTAGTAACAGCAGATAATGTAAGTAACCTGAGGTCTCGGTGCCAAGCTAAGCAAAACTTAGTAAATAATAACAATGAAGACTTATGGTCAGGTCTCATTGAAAGCACCTATTTCTTTAATATAATTGAAGTTAAGCAACAATAAGCCTATTCAAGATTTAGATGGGTGACCACTTAGGCAATAGCAAATACTGTAAGCAACCTGAGAACCATGTATCAGATTACCGCAAAACTTATTAAATAATGATGAAAATGAATGCTTTCATCATTCCATGCTGAAAGCACTGTTTTCTTGTCATGTCATTGAAGCACCAATAAACCTGTTTAGTACTGAGATGGGAGACCACTTAGTAACAACAACCTGATGCTCGTGTGCCTGACTAAATAAAACTTTGTAAATAATAGCACAATGCAAGATTTAAAAACTATTGTTTATTTATATTGTTAATCAACGAGTCATTAGCAATTGATTTTATTGTAGGAATCTGAACAGTGGTTGGAGTTGTTAGGGGGTTGTATTAACATGATGGGAGTGGTTTAAATAGAACTTACATGTAATCAATACCATAATACCAGCGTAGGTGTGTGAGAGAGAGAAAGAGAGAAAGAGATAGAGAGCATTTAGAAAGTGGGGGAAAGAGAGAGAGATAGAGAGCATTTAGAAAATGGGGGAAAGAGACAGAGAGAGCATTTAGAAAGTGGGGGAAAGAGAGAGAGAGAGAGAGAGAGAGCATTTAGAAAGTGAGGGAAAAGAGAGAATAACTTCATAGAAAGAAGGAAATAGAGAGAGAAAATTTTAGGTCAATGATAAACAGGAGGAGGGGTGTACTGCAAGATGTAGTAAGACTCCAAGTGGGGAGGTGGAGGTGTTCAAGAAACAGAGTTGAAGTTCAGTTTTTTTTTTTTTGTAATCCAAACTTTGAGTTAAAACAGTTAGATCAGGTTAATTTTCAAAGGCCCAATGCACTGTTGGATTCAGAATTATGAGTCAGCTACTTTTTAAATATTCATAATACATAAATGACCCATATAGATACTTCAAAGTTATCCTATGATCACACAGTAATGATATTAATAAAATTGTGTAGCGTACAGTATATATTACTCAGGCCACACACTTTATCAACCATTCCTATGATTTATACATCTTGTTAGTTGGTTGGATCTTACGGCATGTTAACTCTTGTTGGGTTATTTTATCCCAAAGACATTTTTTTATTCATTCTTGATGGGTACTCAATTTTGTTAAAACACATTTTTTTCTATTTAACCCATAGATGGGACCCTAACAGGTACTACCATTTCACTTATCACTTGGTATATATATATATATATATATATATAGATAGATAGAGAGAGAGAGAGAGAGAGAGCAAAGAAAAGGCTTAAATATCGGTCATATTGACAGTTATAAATTTATTTCCACCAATTGTTACATAGTTAGTAGATACCTAATACTTTTTAAAGGTATTGTAGATATCATAATGGCGATTAGTACAGCTGATAGCCTTGAGAGTGAGTGACAACGCTTGACCTCCCTCTCACTCCGCCTAGCGGGGATGGATCGTGAGAACAGGAAGGCAATAGAAGGCCCTCTTCCGGTTTAAGGATATAGTAATGTTAAGGCAGTTAGCAGGTAGGAACTCAAAGGTGTAAGTCGCATTTCTATGCGCATCCTGTCATCTGCGCAGATTGTCTGGTTTGGGGATTCATAAATAAAGTAACATCAACGTAAATCGAAGTCTTGTGTTTATTACCTAAAAACTAACAATAACACAGGGCTTCTGATAACAAGAAATCCCTAACAGAAACCAGACCCAAAAATCCCCATACAAAAGAGACCAGACCTTAGAAGATATACTAGACCAAGATATTAGAAGATAGAACTAAAGCCGGCCAGAAGAGAAGACGACTAGAAGAGGTAAAGAAAGGTATATAACATTATATAGATTTGGTACTGTGAAAAGACCAGTATATAACACAATATCAATTGGCTTCATCATCGATGGAAATGAATAAAGTTTATAATTTTCTTGAAGCATTGTGTTTATATTGGTTTGGTGGTTGGTTTTGAAGGCTATCCCACAATGCAAGTGTAAAAAAAAATAATAATCTGGAATCATACTAAGACATTAAACAAACAAACATACAGACAAAGAATTCGGAGGAATATATTACCAAGCATAAATGAGCAGATTATAGCAACAACCTAACAGCACCCTTTCAGGGCTCCTGCTATCAGTAAATCTTCTGATGAAGGGATTTTTATCCCAAAATATTAAGAGAATAAATCAAAGGTAAATGAACATCATAGTTACTTTGTTTTTTCTTTTCTCTTACATTGTGATAGCCTTCCAAACCAATATATATATATGAGGAAGAGTGAATAAAGAAAAGAAAGAATAGAATGGATAATAAAAGATGAATTTAATCAATATCACTTACACGTGTTTCGGTCAGTTCTTCTGTGTGAAAATATTTCGCACACAGAGAAGATTCGACCTTCATCAGAGTGAAATTTTATTTTGAATCTGTGTGAAATATTTCATCAGAGTGAAATTTTATTTTGAATCTGTATGAAATATTTTCTCACAGATGAACTGACCGAAACACATGTGTAAGTGATATTGATTAAATTTATCTTTTATTATCCATTCTTTCTTTTCTTTATTCACTCTTCTTCATATTGTTGGTTTCATTTCCAATTTCCATTTTTTACATATATATATATATATATGCACAATGGCCTTTGGGAGATTGTATCTCAAAAGAAAACAAAATATATACATAGGTTTAACAACAACAACTCTTTCGAGACGCCTCACTATGCACCTTTCTGACACCAGTTCAATAGTCTAACAATGTCTTACAACCAATTACTGAAAAATACTCACAGACAATACCACCATATTAGAACAACAAAACAGTAAACAAAGACTAAA
The DNA here is from genome assembly GCA_023376005.1 of Doryteuthis pealeii. Classification (NCBI taxonomy): domain Eukaryota; kingdom Metazoa; phylum Mollusca; class Cephalopoda; order Myopsida; family Loliginidae; genus Doryteuthis; species Doryteuthis pealeii. The sequence goes on along the minus strand of CM042164.1, from coordinate 48,919,475 downwards.
GATTCTTAAAGCTCTATGCATGAGACATACAAATCCTAACCTTTATAAAATAAACTTTGATTCTAGCACTAACATACTTTAACCACTGACACCAATTACAAAACCATGATAATGATAATGATAATACATTAAAATAAATAAATAAAAATAAAAAAAACATAACACTAGTATAAATAGAACACCAATATAAATGGAACAATCCAATGTTGTATTGGTTTTACATTTCCCCCTGATGATGGCCTGTAAAGGGGCTGAAAGTACTTGGGAACAAATAATTTACAGCAAATACATCAGCCAATTCCAGCCTGATATCATTTCATCTATTTGGCAACTTGAAAGGATGATAAACAAAATTTGCAGACACAAAATGTCTGTACAGTTCAACCAAATATGTTTGAGTATATATATATATATATATATATATATATATATATATATATATATATATAGAGAGAGAGAGAGAGAGAGAGAGAGAGAGAGAGAGCAGTAATGATAATAATATTAGCAGAGGAAAAAGTTAACTAAGTTTAACTAAGGAACTACATCGACTTAGTAAGGTAGGGTCCTGTTGAAATCATTTTGATTGAAACCATAGTAGACCCTCAACTTTTTCCTCTATTATTATATATATATATATATATATATATATATATATACACACACACAGATACATTCTAACTGACAAGATGCATAAAACCTACAATTGATCTAAAACCATAATTTTTAGAATTGAACCTTGTATTATATTGAAATAAGAATCATCACCGTCAAATAAGATGATTCTTTCCGACTTTCTTGGTGGTCTACACCTGCAAATCTCAAGAATGTGATGCATTTATTCCTTAGTACCTGTTTGGCATATATCATAAATGATTTATTGCATAGACATTGAATACCACAAACCAAAATCACTGGTGCATAGAAGAAGAGAAGGTTGCAGTAGTCATTGGCCTCTATGTGAACTCAGATAAAAATGGAATTCATGTGTTTTAAACAAGACGGAGACAACTCCATACTGAATGGCAAACCTCTTAAATCAGTTGATTAGTTCACATATCTATGGTCACTTTAAAGTGTTGGTTGGATTTTATGGCATGTCAACGCTTGTTGGGTTATTTTATGCTGAAGACGTTTTATTCATTTTTGATGTTATTCAACATTTAAAGTCATTTTGAGATAAAGAATACTGTACTCCAAAGACCAAATATCAGTTAGTCGGTTGATTGGTTGGATTTTATGGGATGTCAACCCTTGTTGGGTTATTTTATGCCAAAGACTTTTAATCATTCTTCATGGGTATTGAAAATTTTTTTTTCTTCTTCTTAACTCAATTTTATTAAAATACATTTTTTCTATTTAAACCACAGATGGGACCCTAAAATGTACTACCACTCCAGGTCAGGGTGGACCTGGGAGTAATAGTGATGAAGGGGTACTCCACACTCCCCAGGGTTCCAGGACTGGAACTTCATCATTAGAGCTCTTTAAAGTCCTTTAGAATACAAATATGTTAAATGTAATACAAATATATTTGTATGGGATAATTTTTATTAACAAAGCAATGCATATTCTTAGGAATACACTCCACTGTACTCTACTATATACTGATAATACACATACCTAGGTAGCAATATCTCATCTACAGAAAGCAATGTCAATATATGCAAAGGAAAAGCATGGACTGCTATAGACAATTATCAATCATATGGAAATCTAATCTGATAAGATAAAGTGATAATTCTTCTAGGCTGTAGCTGTGTTAGTGCTACTGTATGGCTGGCACCACTTGGACTTTAACCAAAATGCCTAAAAAGAAAAAGCTAGATGGGAACTACACAAGGATGCTGTGTGCTATCTTACACAAATCTTGGAAGCAGCATCCCATAAAAAGCAGCTGCACAGCAGCTCAAGCCATGGTAGATACCCACTGTGGTAGTTGGTGCACTGACACATTGTGCATTAAACTCTTCTCAATCAAACCCAATTTGGGGAGACTGGAGAGCAGCCTCTAGAAAGTCCAGAAAAGAACAAGTTATTGTGTCCCGATTACGTATTGGTCACACAAGACTTACGCACCTAGGATTTCAAGGAACACAACAGACTTTCTGCTACTGAGACTACACCTTTTTCTACCATTGGATTTACCAACAGGAGAACTAAACTGATGGCAACAAGAATCGTAACAACAATAAGTAGATGGTTCAAGAAATTTTGTTTGTGTTGCAAGAACCATGACAATCAGGCAAGTTCAGGTAGGCCTACAACTATGGACTCCAAAACCATGCTCCAAGCTGAATCCAGTGAATAGCAGGCTGAGGGTATCAGGCAAGCTTAACATCTCCCAATTCAGTGTGGTTCATCATGTTCACGCCCTTGACAAAAGCATCTGGAGCTGATGAATTGTGCCCCCATGCTACCAAAATATTGCAAAACTTTTGACTCATCCTAGTATTTTCAAAAGACCTCTTCAAAAAATTTTGATAGCAACAATGTGAAAAACAACTTGAAAATTGTCAAGAGACAGTCCAAAAATGTTACCTTCTTAAGAAACTCATTCAAAGAATGAATTGATCATATGACCTAACTCTTAGAGCATTCCTCTAAATTGAAAATTCTTTGCTCAGAGAAAAATAACTTTCAATTTTACACTTTAGCAAAGTGGCTATTACAATTATAAAAAAGAAATATTGTCCAAATAATTCTTAAATATTGATTGACTCTTGAGATAAATAAAATTTTAAAGTAAGATAAGTTTAAGTCTTATCATAATGGAGATTCGGTGTCCATCTGTAACCGAAACTATATCACAATACCCCCAAGAATTGCATAAGTTAATCAATGAGTATTTAATTGATAGTCAAGATCATTAATACATAGTATAAATCCTATTTAATAACAATGTTTATGAAAATCAGAGTTAGATTTGACTCAAAACAGCCCATGTTATTAGTGCATTTAAAATCCTGCAATGTGGTTTATATATCACTAAGAAATAAAAGGTTTACATAATATATGGTGTGGTTAATTTGCATAGTGGTTCTAACAAAACCAAGTTTAATAAATAATTACTTGCTGTTATTGATCTCTAATATTATTGTTTTATTCTCCAACATATTAAAATCAATTCTATGAATGACTTTATATAGAAACCAATTAGAATAAGTGTAATCTTTTTATATGCCTTCTTATTTAATTTCATTAATCTTTCTAAATTTAATATTTTTCATTATATCAAAACTTAAATACTTTCGCCCGGAGTGTGCATATTGTTGTATACATAAAAATTAGTTTAAGCTCAGTCGGTAGAGCGTTCGGATAGAAACCACAAGGTTCCTAGTTAGATACCTGTCTTCGCCAACTCAGCATATGAGTAGCACAGGGATCTGTGTAGTAAAGTAAGGAGCTGATGATAGGTGTGGTGCTCCATCTCAGACGCAAAGACAATCTCCTTAGTCTAGCGCTTGTGAAAAGGAGGTAGACTCCCTCACTGATTGGTTGATACTGACTTTAGGCCACCGCAACGACTTTACTTATTTATATCAATGTAACAGGATCAACTGGTTTTTTTTTTATTGCTTTTTTTTTTTTTTTTTTTTTACTTAGTTTTATTTTGAATATTCAGGAAGTATCAAACATAAAAGAAAATAAAGAGCAATATAGTTCTTGATATTTCAAGTGTGTCTCCTTTATAAGTAAAAATCTAATTGAAAAGTTACTTGAATCTTGTCACTATTTTTTGACAGCATAGGTAAAGTAGAATTTCTTTTTTTTTAATAACAAAATTACTGCTTGATACTTTTTAAAAGTGATGGTCCTGTGGCAAGATGAAAAAAAAATCCTCTCGGGTAGGACTAGAAGTGGCAATCCAGCAATGCCTGGGTAGAGGGGTAACCCTGGTCTATTGATTTTGAAATTTACAAATGCTGGACATTTTTAAATAGAATTTCAATGCTATTCATATGTATATTTTATTTTTTAAGTATCTTTGAATATAAATCAAATCTTCATAATTTTTGCACAAAAAACAAGAACTGGTGATATTTAATGGGTATATATATTTACTTTGTCATTAATTGCTTTATTTTCATAGTTTCAACTGAACATACATACATACACACCAACTGCCCTTTATATATGTACTAGAAGCAGATACACAGCATCCCCTGTATATATATATATATATATATATATATATATATATATATATATATATATATATATATATATATATTAGATAGATAGATAGATTTTACAAGCAAGTGATAGTAACTATACATTAGTTTTAAAAAAATAACTCGAGCCAAGATTTCATACTTAAGAAAAATAAATACGTGATTCAGTGCTGAAAATTAAGTTGGACCACCAAAAGTGGGCATCTGTCCATAGTCAAGGAAATAGATTAAAAGTGAATTTGCTGAGGAACAGAGGGCAGTAAAGATTGAAATGACCAAATATGATTATCTAATCAAAACCTCAGAAGAGATTCCATCTAGAAACAGGGGAGCAAGACAGAAATGACCAAATATGGAAATTGCCAGAGAAAGCACTTGTTGCTAAGAGCTTTAAATACTTAATTTATAGCTGGGGAATTGACAGCCAAACATGCCAGGATTTATAGCCCCTTATCTAAAAACATCCTAAAAAGGGTCCAGATGCACAGCCCAAACCAGTTGCTAGCTGCAGGCCAGAAAAGTCTATAGGGTGTTGAGAGCCATGGTTTAAGTTCAGCCCCCCCCCTCCTCCAACCTCCACCAAAGATATAAATCATTTTCACTGTATTTCTCATCTATTCTCATTGCCATAACAACCAACATAGAATTACTCATACCAGATGGAATTGAACAGTACAAGTTTGAAAAATTAGTAATTTTCATCTTTAGTTGTTAAAATTCCTAGCATAAAATTGTGTGTGCGCATTATCTGAAATGAACTTAATTGTTATTAAGAACACATTTTATGATATTTTTGTGTTAAAGCATGCAGTTGTATTGTTTTTGAAACGATTCTAAGATTTGTATATTTTGCACGGACACATTCAAAATGGCTACCATCTTGTTTCAAAGTGAAAGTCAGTTGGCTAAATTCCTAGCATAAAATTATCTGAAATGAACTTAATTGTTATTAAGAACACATTTTATGATATTTTTGTGTTAAAGCATGTAGTTGTATTATTTTCGAAAAAGTTTCTAAGATTTGTTTATTTCGCACGGAGACTTTCAAAATTGCTACCGGCTTAGTTCCAAGTGAAAGTCAAGGAAGGTTACTCTAATTGCCTTATTTGCTAGGAATTTTGACAACGAAAGGTGAAAATTACTGAAAAATGTCTGTTCATTTTTGTGTAAGACTTATGTTATAAAATGTCAAAAAGGAAAAAAGCAAACCATAACTTGGGAAATGGCAAATAGTTTTTTTTTCTTCTCTTATAAAGATGATTGGAACTTTGGAAAGACTGATGAGTAGGGTGAGGTTTATGGTCACAAGAGGAATCTGTACTCTTTACAACAATCATGCAGTTTTGCAATAACCAGAAATTATTATCTTATTAAAATGAAGATTATGTGTCTATTTATCTGTAACTGAAACTATGTCACCAACAACGTCAAATTCTTTTAGATATTTACATTATATTCTCAGTGGTTATTAAATAATCATTATCTACTCTTAATTAGCATCACATTTATTAACAAGGTCTCTATTAAGGTCTAGCTAAGACAGATTTGCCTCAAATCAGCCCATGTTATTAACGTGTTTAAAATCCTGCAATGTGTGTTATATATCATTAAGAAATAAATGTTTACATAGTATATGGTGTGAATAATTTTCACACTGGTTTTAACAAAACCAGGTTTAATAAATTATTAATACTATTGTTTTATTTTCAAATGTATTAAAAACAATCCTATGTATAATTTGATATTGAAATCAATTAGAATAAAATTAAAATAAGTAATCTTTTTTGTGTTCATATTTAATTTCATTATTCTAATTCGATATAATATCTAATTATATTAAAACTGGGCACATATCTTTGCTAGTTTTATTAAATAAAATCTTATGAATTTTATTTCAGTGAAATCTTGTTATTGTCTAAATTCTCAAACTTCACTCATTTAGATTTCCTTTCGTTTGTTAATGGACATGTTTTTATGCCTTAATTGGAATTTCAATTTTTTTTAAATAAATTATTTTATCATAAATTTATCATAAAATATTTTCTTTTTTTTTTTTTAATTCAAAACAATTTCACAATCTTTTATTTTATTAAAAACAACTCCATTTTTTTAAATAAAAAAACTTCTCTATATTTTTAGATTTGTTGCTGCCTTGTTCGTTTTTGTTTTTTAAATTAAAAACTTGAACTTAAAAAAAAAATAAATTTGATCTTTTTAAAAGCAATAAAAAAAATAACTTTAAAAAAACATTAAAATCAACTTTCATTTTATAAATAAAATCAACTTAAAAGAAATTCATAAACAGTTTAAGTACTTTAAAAAAAATTAAGATAAATTACTTTCACTTTAGTGTTAAACTGACGTTTCTGTAAAGACTGCATATAATATTAATGTCAGCACAATGTTACTCTTGGGACCATCTTGCTTTCCTTTTCTTTTTAAAATTCACTCGTTCTTTTGTTGTGATTATTGTAGCAATTGTCTTCTTTTAGGATTTACATAAAAGTCATTTGTCAATTTGACAAGCGAGTTTTATACCTATGTATTCGCACACATGCACACAGATACAGTGTGTGTATTACACACAAACAGTGTATGTGTGTATGTCAGGCATTCATATATCAGGAGTAAAACCACTACGTTATTTTTTCTCCTCCAGATAAATTTGTCTTTAGATCTTTAAAACTGATGTCGAAATTTTTTTTCATGAGAACTTTTTCTTTTTAATTATTTTAGAATAATGATATTTATCACCACACCGAGAAAAATATCATATAAAAATAAATACTTAAAAATTTTTTTTTAACAAAGATAAGGTAAACTTTCCTTTTCCTGGTAAAAAAAGGAAAGATTTTGTTGTTCTCTTATCAATCAACGATTTAAATTATTGAAAAATGTGAATTGGAGAAAAATGAATAAAATCAATTAAAAAGATAATAATAATAATATCATTTAGGAGGTGAATGTTTGTTAATTATTCATACACACACAAGCACGTGCGTGATCTAATAATTAGGTTAAAATAGTTGAGTGAGTTTTTCCCACTTTTATAGGTTATTTTTTTATCGAACATTTTCTGCTTTTATTGGTTCAAGTTATTCCAATGTGAGAACTTGTTATTGTAATTTTCATTTGGTAATAATAGCATTTTCTTAATTAAAAAGAATGGAGGTGCGAGTTAAATTATTCTTAGTGTTGTTTGAAGTGATCAATTAAAAAAAAATTAAAAATTAATTTGCAAAAATGTGTTACAACACAGATAAAAAAGGTGGGGAGGAGAATTTCAAGGAAAAAGTGTTTTTGAAAAAAAAGTTTTGTTTTTTTTTGTTGTTTTTTTAAATCTCCAAATGAATGACTTTTTCTCTTTTTTTTTCTTTCCATCCAAAATTTTTAGGGTAGTGAGACTTTTAAAAAGTTTTTCAGTTTCGGAATTCTGTGTAAATTAATTACATAAGTAATATATTATTTTTATTTTTTTTTACTGATGCTCATTATGTTACTATTTTTCGACTAAACAAAAATTTGACCTTAAATAATCGATTTAATTAATTTGAATTTGTCTTTAAAATGAAAATCGGCTTTTTATAGATACCGAAGTTATTTTTACACATTAAAAAGTTTCTAAAAAACTACAAAATCTAATTTTTAGACTTAATTTTAAAAATATATAAAGGAAAAAATACATAGAGCAAAATTAAAAAGAAAATCAGATTTTTTTTCCTTTCTTTCTTCTTGGAAACTCAAAGTTACAATTTCCAGAAAAACGGTTGGTGGTTGACATTGACAATTTATTGTATTGTAAAAACAATTAAAAACATACTATCTATAATTTACTGTACTAAAACAAAATTACCTAGATTATTCTTAAATTGTTAAAAATGTCAATTTTATCCCATTTTTAGAATATAATTTTTTTTAAATGATCGAGAAAAAAAAGTTTCTTTTTTTTTTTTTTGTTAAGTCAATTTTTTATTTGACTATTTCAATTAAAGTCATTTTTTGCTTCCACACAAAAAAAAATTTATCTGAAGAATTACGGGGGGAAAAAACTTTTTACTTTTAAATTTTTTCTTTGCTCATTCTTTTAAAAACATAAATATTCACGATTGTTCTCCTTAGATCGTTTAAATAGGGCGCAATATTCACAAACTTTCACAAAATGAAATAAATGGAAAAAAAAAATAATCCCATGTGACGCGTGGATACTTTATCTAAATAAACAAACAATAACACAAAAGGCTATTAAAAGTTTTTCAAAGTCTGTTTGCAATATGCTGTAGAGTAAAACTATTTTATATTCCTTAAATAACTTGTAAATTTTTTAATTTCGTAAAAAAAAACGAAACATCGAATTTTTTTTCGTTACCACTACGATTACACTATATCTTGTACGGATGCACAGATAATAAAAATTAGGTTTTAATGATACAATTTTATACGTTTTAAGGGTGTTCTATGGGAGCCAATAAATAAACAAACAGGATATAAATAAAAATAAAATAAAAAGTCAGTGCTTTTTTTTTTATTTACTTTTAATTAGTAAATAAATTGCACGGTGATCGACATTAGATAAAATACAAATTAAGGATTTGTTATCGGAGCCAATAAAAAAAATACTTTGAAAAAATAATGACACTTACTCTTTAGCCGGACTACTTTTCACATGGACTGTAACCTCAATATGGCGAAATTTAGGTTATTACCGCCAAAAAATAGCCTCGATACTTTCCTACTAAGGAAATAAAACAAATAATCATAATAAACATACATTTCGAATGTAGCAACGAAAAAGAAACATCAAATTAATTTTTATTTTTGATAAATAACTATATTTAATTATAATTATTCTTACTTTTCTGATAAAATATTAACAGTTTGATATTTAGTAAGAAATCAACCTGGTTCTAGGATATTAGCGGAAATGCACATTTTGTCGGAAGGATGAGAGGGAAAGTTTAGACTATGTATATTTTCTCTTTGTATAGTAATTTCTTTTATAGTAATTTTAAGCGACATCAGTGATTTTTGTTCATTGCAGGAAAATATTTATAAAGGAAAATATGTCGTTTTTTATCCATTTTATAAACTTTACCGAGTTTTTTTTTCTCTATATATTTATAATATTAATATTTATTTATCTTGTATTTTAGCAAACTGATCATTGCAGCCTTGACATATTCAAATTCTAAAATACAGATAATTTTTTAATGATAGATTATATTAAAAAAAAAGCTCCTAAAAAAAACAAATTAGTTTTTTTTTTTTCTCTTCGAAGCATTTAATCCTTATGAAATAAAAATTATAGAGCTGATCTGATTGATTTATGATAAATAAAATTTATAAACAGGTAACATTTGGTACATACAATAAATACTTTCCTATTCCTCAGATCATTTTCATTCTTTATTTAGGAATTCCAAAAATCTTTTCTTATAACATATATGCTTTTTTCTTTTCCTTTTTTACTCCTACTTATAGGAACCACAATGTTCCGGGTTCGATACCAGCCCTCGCCAAGTCAGCACATCAGTAACACAGCTTGGATCTGTGCGGTAAAGTGGGGAGCTGATGGTAGGTATGGTGCTCTACTTCAGACGAAAAAAACCATCTCTCTTGGCCACTCTGGCAACGACTATATGTTAACAAGGAACTAAAACAGAAATTACATTTTATTTTCATTAATCATTGAATAAAAGATTAAAATTTTTACCCAACTCTTCCACACTAAACTTCATCTCATGGTGAAGTTCCAATTATGAAGCCCTGGGAAGTGTGGAGTACTGCTTCATTGCCATTACTCCCAGATCCACTGTGACCCTGAGTGGTAGTAAATGTTAGGGTGACATCTATAAGTTAAATAGATAAAAGTAAATGAGTTTTAAAAAATTGAATACCCAAAGATAATGAATAAAACTTTGGTTTGTGAAACTTCAAAGTTCGACGACAAAATCTTCCTTCCTGCAACAGTATTCGAGCAGTCTTCAATGTAAAACTCGATAACAGTTCCAAAGTGTCACATCCCTTTCTCGGTCACACTTGGTTTTATGTACAAAAAACACAAAAATTTGCATATATGCAAATACCTTCTTGCCAATTCTCCTGGCTTCAAGATCGTGTTTCTCCTATTACAGTGCCAAGGCAGCCATATTTTTTCCCTTTAAGTCCTATATTCATTTTGCAAGCAAGACATGTTCACGCTCCACTAGATAAGTATTCTCTCTCGCTACAAAAACAAAATGTCTTCAGTATAAAATGAATCAAGGGTTGACATGCCATATGAACAAACCAGCCCAACTTTTCCGCCATGTGCAAGAGGTGACACAAAGTCAGTTTTTAAGCGGTTTAACAGGTTTGAATTCAGTGTTTTACTTCTCCCAGACTGGTTGCTATATCAAGGTTAAAGAACCCAGTCTGCCCTACTATTTACCCATAGCTGGAGGGAGAATAGTTGTATACTGGTCTTTCCCAAGGGTATTAACATTATGTCAAATGTCAACAGCCTTGTCCAGGATTTGAATTCGGCTCACTGTGTCCATTTCCTATGATGATAAAAGTAACTCAACGAGTGCCTCCAAACATAAATAGGAGGTTTGGAGGTTTTCTTTGATCTGAGGAGAACTAGAATATCATGAGGGACATATTTTGTTATGAGTAACTAAATGCATTAGATTATCGGAAAAATTATAGTTGAATTATCTCCCCCTGGCACCAGGGGGCGAATCGGCAATATACAATATTGGTGCCAAAATTAAACTCCTTGACGAAAGTCACTTATCATTTGGGCACTCAACCCACGAGTCGCTTTATCAAGTGCTCCCTTCACCCTCAGCACTTATCGTGTTGACAGTCAACCAGCAAGTGGAATAATATTTCAGCACTCACCTTTAGCTTTTCAAGTGCTTCCTTTACCTTGTCAATCAGCGAGTGGTTTCATCCAGCACTACCTTTACCATCACCTTCACCTCACCCTCAGCAAGATAAGTCTGGTTAGCAAATGCCACAAATTTGCAACCCTTTTTGTACCTTTTGAATATATGTTTCTTTATCTTCAAGTGTTGTTCACGTCTTCTTTAATCCGAAATTACTTGCTTACCACTGGGAAATTTTAAGAGTTCCAAAATATCTCTTAAGATTTACTGTGGGATTAAAGGTTTCATTTGGTTTGGTTTCATTACTAAATGGTATAAGTTATTACTCAAGTATAAGAGTTAACAGAAATAATAGGAAGAAACACAAGTATTAAGGATACGGAAAAGTTTTACTAAGCATAGATACAAGGTGAATGGAGTAATTAACAATTGCTAGGTTGAATTAGCAATTCCTGTGAGATCTTGTTGTTTTCTCTCTTTCAAGGTTTTGTCTGACATTATTTATAGGAATAACAGACAATTCCATCTTCCTTATTTAGGTACTATATGACAATAAGGATAGTGGATATTAGTTTGAAACCAACACTAAGTTCTTATAATGCATATGCATAATAGAATAATGAAATGCCTCTGTATAATAATGAAATAATGAAATGCCTCACATGTAATGGTTAATGAACTATGTAAATGGATCATTATTAGTGAGTTTGATTCTCACTGGGTACAGCTTATTCATGGACTTGTGGTAAACTAAGCTAAACTTAGTAAATTACAATTATAAAAACTAGTACAAAATAAAAAATGATGTAAAAATAGATTTTTGAAACATATTGCTTGAGGGGTGGGAGTAAAAAATTCAATGTCAGCGAGTTTGTATCCTAAGTAAGTAAATTCATCAAATTCATTAAAGGATTAAAAAATAAAACAATTTGAAATGTAAACTTTAAATATGTATTAAAATAAAACAAACTATATATAGATATATAATACCAGTCATGTATTTATTAAAACTTGTTTTAAAAAACAATGAGGACTGTCTAATGTTGCATGCTCAAATTCTGAGTGTGTTTATTCTATGTTATGATGATTTATGATGGGTATAGTGACGTAAGCAGTGACGTAGTTTTTGTTACAGACAAAAACTGGAAGTGAATCTCCATTATTAATAGATATGATTAGAATCCACCATTCCTTCCTAAATAGAAGCATAATATAATCATGGACAACTGTTACAATGGAAACCTAAATGGGTCATAGGTCATTTAGTCTATGGGGCTATAGGCTTTTATGTGGGATTAGGCTCTTGGTCATTTGATACGTGTTCATTGTTTTTTTTTTCTTTTAAACCCCATTATATGTGGTTCTTCTTTCTGTTGGTCGAGCTGAAACAGAATTAAGGAAGAGAAAAGAAGAGACAAAGACTTTAAGGGTCAAACTTTATTTCTAGTTTCATAGCTATTTCTTGGAAATTTTCTCCTGAGCAAGTCACTAACGTGCATTCCCAGTAAAAGGTCTGTGTTGGAATGCTTGAGGGATCTTTTTGGTGCCAAAGGGTTCTTTCTTCTTTTCTGGGGCCTCCTGAGAGATTGTTATTTTTTTATTTTTTGTTAGGTTTTATTTTAATCCCCACAAGTCTAAACTATTATGAAGTTCTTTACTATTGTTTTCTTGTTCAAATTAGTGTATTGTTTTGTAGTATAAGTAATAATACATAATTTGTTATTATTTGATTTATATTCTAATTTCTTTACTTATTTATATGTACTACAAAGTGACGTGTCCTGAAAAAAATGCAAATGAGTAAGCAAATGACAGTGTTATGGTCTTGCAGGTAAAATTAAAGATAATTGACTTTAATTAAAGATTAAATTGAATTAAATCTCATTAACTCCAAAATGGCAACTGAATTTTTTCAAGTACTTGTTTTTTACAATTATTAATCTCCAAGTGTAACTTTCAAAATAAAATTTAACAAAAGTGGATATATATATATATATATATATATATATATATATATATATATATATATATATATTTCACTTTTGTTAAATTTGATATTTATATAGGTGGATGATATCAAGTGTTTCCTTGATAGAATTCAACCAAAATTGAGAACTTAAACATACATATAAAGATTTGCGTATATATTTTTACATATATGGAGTATTATGAATAAATAGATACCTTGGTGCAGATATAAATTTATTTCGGCATTTTTTTGCCTCATCAGTCTGATTTTTACTGATTCAAAGACCTCATACCCGGTCTCACTGGTATGATCTTCCCATTTCACTGATTTTTGTTTTTTTCCCTTTTTCAAATTTCTCTTGGTTAGAGTTGTAGGAAATGGACTCGTTGACCCGAGTTCAAATTCTGGACGAAGCCACAGTTCACATAGCGCTAATACCCTTGGGAAAGGTATGAATCCAACTATTCTCCCTCTAGCTATGAATAAATAGTAGGGCAGACTGGGCTCTTTAACATTGGTTAGGCAATCAATCTAAGAGAAGGAAAACACTAAATTCAAACCTCTTAAATCTCTGCTTGGGGTGGTCCCTACTAAAATAGGCTCAGGCCTACTTAGTGATCTATTTCAATTTTTAAAAATATATATTTTTAATTTCATTTATTGAAACCCTGTAAAGCATTTTTTCTCTCAAGCAGCATTTTTTTTTTTTATTGTTTTGAAATTGTTAACCTTATAAAATTCAATATTTTTTTTTTTCGAAAATATAACAATTGAAAATTCGAAAATTTGTCTGTATTTTTTAAATAAAGTTTGATATGAATAATTTTGATTTTTTACAGAAAACGCCAATAAACATTTTTTTTCCCTAAATGATCATGATTCTTCTCATGACACATGTTGGAATGATTGATATGCAAAAACAATGACATCATTTTTTGAATGAGATTTTAAAAAGGTTTTTTTAACACATGTTTGATCAAAATGTCAAACTATTAAAAATGATTTCCCACATTGGATTATTAATATATTCGGATACACAGGGAACACCTGAGGAAGGCTGGAGGATACAGTGGCTGAAATGTTGTGTTTATACCACAATAAAGATGAGGACAACAGTCCAAAAAATTAAAATTATTCAATATTACGGGGGTGTTGTAATACCCATAGCCATGTAAAATCTTAATCTTGCAAAGTCTCAGTTGTTTTATAATGGAAATAGTTAAATGTTAATTTCTTTTCTAAATCAAAGATACCAGGATTTTATTATTTCTAGTGGAACAATCAAGTATTACAGAATTCCCTATAGATAATTGCATCCTAATAATTTTTATTAAAGATTAAAGTTGAGAACAACAGTCTGAAAAAATTAAAATTATTCAATATTACAGGGGTCTAATAATTTATATTAAAGATTAAAGTTGAGGACAACAGTCTGAAAAATCAAAATTATTCAATATTACAGGGGTCTAATAATTTTTATTAAAGATTAAAGTTGAGGACAACAGTCTGCAAAATCAAAATTATTCAATGTTAAAGGGGTCTTTGTAATACCCATAGCCATGTAAAATTCTAATCTGGCAAAGTCTTGGTTGTTTTATAATGGAAATTGTGAGTTGTGTGGTAAGTTGACTCTTCTTGGCAAAAGTTTTAGTTTTTCAGAATGGTTGAAGGAGAAAATAAATGCCAAAACTGATTAGAAAAAGAGAAAGGAAACAAATTACATGAGAAAAAACTAAAACAAAAGAAAAAAAATAACATAAAAGAATGCCAAGTTATACAATCAAAGGAAGATGTTTATATGAGATAATGTTAAAGACTGTAGAGATCAAAAATAGTAAAAAAAGAGTAAAATCTAGGATGTTACTGTTGCTGTTATCATTATCACTAAGAAGATAGGGATGTTATTTAAGAAAAGATCGGTTCAAAATGTGGGTGAACAATGTTAGCTATTATCACAAGTATTTGCTTGTTGAGACTGAATGAAGTAGAAAGAGAAATATCCTTCCAGTACTTGGCCAATCATAGCTCTTGGTTTCATTGGTTGGTTGATTGGTTGGTTGGTTTCATAGCATGTCAATCAATGACAGCACTGTGGAACTGCAGCACTCCCTATTTTCTCCCGATATATACTGAAAACAAAAATATCTAGCATAGCTCACATGACTTTTGGAAACATTTTTTCATGTTTACAGTTGCTGTAAGGCAGTATGACTTTGGCAGTATGAGGAATGGAATAAACTGCTTCCATTGATTACTGGCTGCTGAAACACTGCATCTTTCAAAACCTCCATGCTTCCTGTAATTTGACAAAACTATATATTAGTGCTGCTGTATGGCTGCACCACTTGGACCCTAACAAGGTGCCTTGAGAATAAGCTAGATGGGAGCTGCACAAGAATGCTGCATGCGGTCTTGAACAAGTCATGGAAACAGTACCCAACAAACCATCTGATCAAGACAGACAAGGCATGCTGGACACTGCTGGAGGAGCAAGGATAAACTCATAAGTGACGTTTTGCTGTGTAAGCCAACATATGGACACCCTAATGTGGGCCACCCACCAAGAACCTACATTGACCAACTCTGTAAGGGTACTGGATGCTGTGCAAAGGACCTCCCTGGGGCAATGAAAGATAGAGAAGGTTGGTGAGAGATTGTCATGGATATCCATGCTGATTGTGTGACATGATGATGATGATGATGATACTTGATATCCCCTTTCCATATGCACGTGCAGATGCTCACACATATACATGTATATTATTATTGTAAGCTTTTCATGTTCCTGACATTAGTACATTATTCTATGTACTATACATGAGCCTTTGATGAGTTGTAGTGCACCTGAGCACACATAAATTTCATTATTCATATTTGTAAAAGATATTTAATACTATTATCAAAGAAAAAATTTTTTTCCTAACCCCTCATCAGGCAAGATTAACAGAAGTTCTTTTTTATGTAGGGATTTTTTTTTTATGTAGCATCCAGCGAGGATCAAACTTGCCATTCAGTAATAATAGATCTACAAGACTAGCTTGCTAACCATTACACCATGATGGGATGCCAGTTGAATGGAATAATTTGGTATAGGGGAAATTTGGTAGGCAAAGAATTAACTTATACACATACTCATACAGACTCACTAAAAAAAATTAACTGTCAATAACTCACTCTTGAATTTGCTCTTCCCCATGAAAATTAAATTGATCCCCTGTGGGGGCATGCACCCCACGTTAGAAACCATAGTTCTAGATACAATTGAATAAAAAGGAAACCACAAATTTTGCAATATTTTAGTAATATAAGACACAGTTCAGCAGCTCCAGATGTTTTTGCTGAGATTGAGAAGCTGACAAATCACAATGAGTGCTACTTGCTAGATGGCTTTGGCATTAAATAACACTGGAAGGTTTATATGCCATTAAAGAAAGAAACCAAATCCAACCTAAAAATAAAGATATCAATCATTGGCATTTTGTCTAAATAATAGCAGTTCTAATCAATTTGTACAGTTATAAGTAAGTAAAGTCGTCGGGGTGGCCTAAAGTCGGTATCAGCCAATCAGTGAGGGAGTCTGTCTCCTTTTCACTAGCGCTAGACCAAGGAGATTGTTTTTGCATCTGAGGTGGAGCACCACACCTACCATCAGCTCCTCCCATTACCGCACAGAACTCTGTGCTACTCATACGCTGAGTTGGTGATGGCTGGTATTGAACTAGGAACCTTGTGGTTTCTAGCCGAACGCTCTACAACTGAGCCCGGCCCATCCACTATTACTTATGATTTTTGGAGGTGCGTGGTATAATTTGTTGTAGGAAATGGATTTGACGACATGAGTTCAAATCCTGGACGAGGCTGTTTGTATTTCATATAATGCTAATACACTTGGCAAAGGTAGGCATTCAACTATTCTACCTCCAGCTATGGGTAAATAGGACAGACTAGGCTCTTTAACTCTTTGTTTATAATGGTTCAACCGATGTGTCCTCAAGCCTTCTTCTTGTGTTTCTTGTTGAAGTCAGGAACCTTCTCATTAAACTCTGAACCTTTACGTCATAATTGGGAGCCTTCATTAGGAGCCTTGCATTAATGTGATAGCCTTCAAAACCAACCAGCAAACCAATATAAACACAAATTACAAATATATATATATATATATATATATATATATATATATATATATATATATATATACTGTTGCTCCCAAGACTTATATATGTATACTGGATGGGCCAAAAGTAGGGTTACAGTTAACATTTTACCTTTATTAGAAATTTAGACATTTATTTACATATATTTACATACATTATATTTACATTTTAGTCATTTTACATTGAACCTTTAATCTCTCAAATGCTCAAAGTGTCCAACCTTGCAACAATCTTTGTATTGTAATTGTTTGTCATTGTTCACAGTTCAGGGTTCCTGTAAAGAAAAAAGAAAAAAAATTTATAAAATGTACGTTTTAAGGCATGAGTAAGTAGAATAGAATAAGGGATCAATATTTATTTCTATAATTTATATCTAAAACGTGATTGTGAAGGTGAAACAGATAATGAAGTAACTGTAACCCTACTTTTGGCCCACCCTGTATATATATATATATATATATATATATATATATATATATATATAAGTTTTAGGAGCAACAGATGTTTTAGAGTTATTATATATAAAAAAAAAGGTGAGTAGTAAGGTCATCTTTTGTGCTGGGGTGAAGGAAGAATCCCTCCCTCCCCCAAGTGTTGTAGAGTTATGCTTAACTAGCAGGACCTGTAGATATAGCACTGTATGATAATTTAATTA
>CM042164.1:48879156-48896656 GCA_023376005.1 Doryteuthis pealeii | reverse complement strand
TGTGTGTGTATATATAATTCATATAACAGATTTGAATTCAAAGTTTTCCTTCTCCTAGACAAGTTGCCTAACCAAGGTTAGTCTGCCATACTATTTACTCATATCTGGAAGGAGAATTGTTGGATGCATACCTTTCAAAAGGTATTGCTACTATGTGAAATGCAAACAGCCTCATCCAGGATTTGAACTCAGGTCGCCGAGTCCATTTCCTATGACGATAACCATTACACCATGCATCTTCACATTATAATTCAATGAATAATCTTTAAGTTTTGATTACTCTTTTCCCTAAGTGTCTTGGGTGTGGCACTAAATTGCATCCAGTGGTTATACACAAGACACCCCCTTTTATTGAGGGGGGGGTCTTACCCCTGGGCAGAGGGATACAGTTAGTGTATTCTAAACCCTCACAACAGGGCAGTCCAGTGATAGGGGTCTAGTTTAGACAGCAGAAAAATTAATTGTATAACAGATACATACATGAATAATGTCAAGTATTATGCTTGTATGAATATAGATATTTACCAATCCCTCCGCACTAGCAGGATGTGACACAAGGTCAATTTCTTAAGCAAAGTGTAACAGCTTTGAATTCAGAATTTTCCTTTTCCAAGACTGGTTGCTCAACCAAGGTTAAAGAGCTCAGTCTGCCCAATATTTACCATAATTGGACGGAGAATAGTTGGATTCATATGTTTCCCAAGGTTATTAGTGCATATATGTGAAATGCAAACAATCTCATCCAGGATTTGAATTTGTTGTGTCCATTTCCTATATAGAATACAATTTTATATTTTACATCAAAATAATAATAAATACACATACACATTTCTTTTCCCAAACTTAAGGAAAAGAAATTAAAACACAACACAGTCCTTTTCCCAAACTTAATGAAAAGAGATTAAAGCGAACACACAATCACAAATCCTTTTCCTAAATTTAAGGAAAAGTAATTAAAACAAATGTTTACACAAAAATCAAAATCAATTGGCTAGGTTAGTATTGCTTACTACTATGTACGCACATTTGCACCAAAAAGTTAATTACCTTTTGATCCTACTAGATATCATAAATAGACAGAGAAGAAATCAACAAACACAGAGACTTCAAACCTGACACATCCGACGACCACAAACAAATACACGAATCCTGCCATATAGAATACGACCAAGTCAACACAATTACTACTATTACCATTCACTCGTACCACCGCATTCGGCATCAGGAATCCGTTTTCAGCAGGTCGCGTATACAAACTTGATTCTCATTTCTGCCCACATCTAAACAAACTTTTCCAAACTTAACACAAGAATTTTTACATTTTACATTACACATATCATATCTACACTATTCCTTTTGAACATTTCACATATTATTGCAAATTTATTCTCTGAATAAATTTATTTGTTATTTTATAATTACATGCATTTGTTTTATCATTTCTCCGTATTTTCTACCTAAACTGTTATATTTTTATTCGTCATTTTAATATCAACTGCGAACCCCTACTACAAGTCCTCTACACCTATGACAATAACCATTACACCATATATTTCCATATCTGCTGTTTCTAAATTGAAAGTAGTAATTCTGGGTCTAGTTCTTATAAAGAGAGCTGAGAAGGGGAGGGGGCTATTGATTATGGCATCAATTTGACCTTAATCTGACTCTGGTCTATTTTTATACCCTTAAAGTAGTTTCTTTTATATGTGGCTAAGTCATTTGCGCCCTGAAATTCTTTGGAGTAGGAGATAACTAGTATATATAGATATTTTCATTTGAAGGCTGGATGATAGTACAGAATATCTACCCCTTTTAAATATACCTCAATTTTATTTAAAGTTACCTAAAAAGTATATACTAGTCTAATAATTACATCCACAGTCCAGATAAGACTTCAAGCCCTAGCACTTATATGATTGTCCCAACCCTTTTGGCCTTATGGCAAATCCCAACCCTTTTTATGATGTATGTGCTAGAAGGCACTGGCTGATGGTCTTAGTGTCTTGGGTATGACCTTAAACGCTATCTGATAGTGAAGTTCCAATTCTGGAGCTCCAAGGAATGTGGAGTACCCTTCATCACCATTACTCCCAGGTCCACCGTCTGGAGTGGTAGTACCTGTTAGGTCATATCTATAGGTTAAATAGAAGTAAATGAGTTAACAAAAATGTGTTTTTAAAAAATTCTAAAAAAGAATCTTCAAACCCATCAAGAATGAATAGAACAAAATGTCTTTGGCATAAAATAACCCAACACAGATTGACATGCCGTAAAAAAAAAAAAGAAAAAGAAAAGAAAGAAAGAAAGATCAGTTCCACAGCTGTGTACCTGTCTTCATTTAAAGTTTAAATGTTGAAACTGAAAAAAAATTCCCAGCTTTTTCATTGCACATCATAGATTCAAAGTTAAACTATTATTGCTTGCTTGTTATTTGGCTCTTAGACAATTTTGAGAAGTTTTTTTCTTGCTTTCATTGCTAAAAAAATAATAAATAAACAAAATTTGATGCTTATCAAGCACTTGCACAATCCTGACAAACTATGTTGGGTTTTTTTTGTTTATTAAAGTTAGAAACTAAATTTAAAATGCTTCAGGATGGAATCCTGGTGGCTGAGCAGTCCATAACATGCAACACTCCACTTTGGCTCTTCAGCTACATGGGCAATTGAGAGGCCCCCTCTAATCAATCAATTTGTCAAGCCCAAGCACCCTATGATTGTCCCAACCCTATTGCCCTTATGGCAAAACCCTGACCCTTTTTATCATGTATGTGCTACAAAGCAGGGACTGAGGGTTTTAGTGTCCTGGGTATGACATTAAACTCTATCTGATGGTGATGTTCCAATTTTGGAACTCTGGGGAGTGTGGAGTACCCTTTTCATCACCTTTGCTCTCAGGTCCACTGTGACCCTGAGTGGTAGTACCTGCTAGGGTTCTCTCTATGAATAGAAAAGAAATGAGTTTTAAAAAATGTGTTTAAAATATTGAGTTAAAAAAATTTAGTATCCATCAAGAATGAATAAAACAAAACGTCTTCTGTATAAAATAACCCAACAAGAGTTGACATGCCATAAAATCAAACTATACAACTATCCAACTAAATTTACTTGAAATAATACCCATAGTTTTTTTTTAGTTTTTCTGTAATTCTAAGATGGTGTAATTCCACCATTACATGTAATTTGACTCGTTTTTCTCAGTTTATTTTTGTTGCTTTTTATAGCAATTTTCTTCAGGTCATTTTACACCAATTCCCCCAATATATTTTTATTTGACCTTCTTTCTCACTGTCATCACATAATTTAACAACAACTATTTATACATAACTGCACTACTACAACATAGAAATATTTTTACTTAACAACACAAAAGTACTTTATGTTGACAACAGTATAAAAAGATTAAAATTCTTGAAGCTTTTATACATAAATTTAGACAACTCACTACACCCATAATAGCTTGGTAGTGAAATTTAGAATATCTCAGTTTTCTGTTAATTGATTTAGATGAAATTTCCCCAGATGTTCTACACCATGTGGCAATACCATTGTTAGGTTTTCATTATTCTAGGTAATTACCTTTTGTTTTATTTCAGATTCATTGGGTTTTGGGTGAACCACACTAATAGCTTTTAAATTAAAATATCCCATATTGTCATTTTTTTTTTAGAAAAGTAAACATAATAATATATATTAAGTATACATTGAGTATATATTTAACAGAAAAACATAATAATATTATAATATTTATTGACAATGAATTATTTGGTCACATGACCACCATTTTGACATTTAACTTCAAAAACCCCATTAGTCATGGAATTTGTCAATTCCTTTATAGTAGCAGGCTGGACTGGGTCTGATGCAGCTTTCATGGTTGCATACATATGTAAACACACACACACACACACACACACACACACACACACACACACACACACACACACATAAATGAAATGTAAACAGCATCATCTAGAATTTGAAATTTGATTGTTGTGTCCATACACACACTCACACATACATATGTATACACACATACATATATGTATGCACATATATGTACACACATACACACACACACACACATACATAAGTAAAATGTAAACAACTTTGTCTAGAATTTGAACTCGGCTTGTTGTATTTATTTTATGCCATGCACCTAACTCACAAGTCATTAACCTTGTCCACCCTAATTGAAGAATAATGGTTAGCAAGCTCAACTCACTAACTATTAGTATTAAGTAGATAGCTTGAGCCTCATTGGGGATGCCATCCCTGTGGTTTTGTGCTTAAAAGCTCAGCTCAGCTTGTGCTAAAACTTAAGCCTCGCTCTGTAAAAGGTCAATATTTAGATCACAGCTGGTTATAATTGCTGTGAGAAATGATTCTTTTGTTGATGATGATGATGATGATGATTCTTTTGTTGATGATGATGATGATGATGATGATGATGATGATGATGATTCTTTTGTTGATGATGATGACGATGATGATGATGATGATGATGATGATGAGACGTTAAATGTGTGGATGCTTGTCAGAGCCAACTGCTGAATATATAATCCAGAAAAGAAAGACAGAAAAAAAAATTACCTGATTAATTCTAAGTGGCAAGTTAAATTATTTATTCACAGCATTTCATTGGTTATTATGTACTAGCTGAGGTTGGTTGGTTGGTTGGTTGGTTGTTTATGGCATAGCAACTCTTTTCGGATCATTTAAAGCTGAATCAAGTCATTTTTGATTAAAAAAAAAAAAAAGGACTCAGGTTGCTTACAGGACCTGCTGTTACTTAAGTGGTCACCGAATTAAGTATTAAACAGGCTCAATACTACTTAACTTCGGTGATCTAGCAGGAACCAATGCTTTCAGTGGGACTTGTTGTAATATAGATAAATAATAGATATGTATAAATAGATAGATATCTATTATTTATCTATATTACAGACAAGTGTGTGTGTGTATACATCTATGTATGAATAGATAGATAGATAGATAGATAGATAGATATGAATGAATATATTAAGATAGATAGCTACTATCATTTGTTGGTTGGTTGTTTTGTTTTATGGCATATCAACCCTTTATGGGCCATTTAATGCTGAATCAAGTCATTTTTGATAAACAAAGGACTCAAGTTGCTTACAGTACCTGCTGTTGCTTAATTGATCACCCAATTAAACTAGCTGATGTATTGGTCTTATGTAAGGTAAGAGTTTAAAGAAGGTCTGAAAGAGAAGTAAAAGAAAAGAAAATCTAGAAATTATGTTAAATGGACACATGCTGAAAAAAAACAATTCAAATCAGCTGAACAGATCATTAACTCTCATAGGGGATTAAAATAAAATAAAATACAAAAAAATAAAAAAAATAACTATCTCCCAGGAGCCCTCAGACAGGAAGAACCCTCTGGGCATGCACAGAGAAAAGAATCTCTGCTTGGCACCAAAAGATAGCTATTCCAACTCAGACATTGACAGAGAACAGACACTACAACTGACACAGGAAGAAATTTCCTCACCACGAAGTAGCAATGAACCTAGAATAAAAGTCTGAAATCTAAAAATGCCCTTTGTCTTAGTCTCTTCTTTTCCCTTCCATTAATTCCTTTTCAGCCTGACAACCAACCCATAAGAAGGAAGAACCACATATAACAGGGTTTAAAGGAAACAACCTGTGAACACCAAAAATGACCAAACAACTTAAACCCACATAATAACACATAAAATCATAAAAGCCAATAGGTTCCCCATTTAGTAGTCATTATTTTCTGTGTTATAAGAAAATCTGGGTGAAATGGAAACACGTTTAAGTGTCATGATAATCATTATTCTTATTTGTATTCACTGAGTTTTCACACAAGTAAAAACTGATTGTTTACATTGAACATTAGTTAAAGGTTATATCAACTAAACACAAGTTTATCCTATGAAGTGTCCTGGTTGTTTTATCCCAACATAAAATGTCAGCAGTAAGTTATGCTACTCAATATACAAAAACCAACGTTCAGTTGTCAAGACCATAGCTTGTCTGTTACACAAGTGACATCTTATAATAATGGAGATTGTGTGTTTGTCTGTCTGTAACCAAAACAATATTACTACTCAAGTCACAATTCCCTAAGTTATTTACGTCACATTTTCCATGATTTTATTTTTATTTAAACCTCAATTATTAATAAAATTCTTTTACATTATTAATACTGTTGACTATATCTACATACTAGATATTTACCACGTACCCCACGTGTACGGGTTAGGCACAAGGTCCTATTAATGTGGGACCACCAACAAACCGTGACTTATGGTAGACGGGTGCAAAAATTGCGTTGATCCTGTCACCATTCCCCATCAAGGTACTGGGCAATCTGCCCCTTTAAATACTGGGGGTAAGATTTATTTGGCCTCCGAAGCTCATGGGTAAATTGCGTCGATCCCCTTGGCATTCCCCTCAAGGGGCGCCTCAGGCGATGGGCAATAAACCCAGCCCTGGTATTGCCTGGGGGACAGCCACCTGGATCGACGCTATTACTTGGATCTGGAAGCTATATGATATTTTCACGTACCCACTTGTTCTATTTATGTGGGACCACCCACAAGCCGAGACTCCCGTTGATTCCGTCGGGCCCTCAGGCACTGGCAATAAACCCAGCCCTGCCCCTTTAAATCGAGGGGGCAGGTGTTGCCTGAGGGATAGCCCCCTGAGATGCCGATAGCACTACATACTAATAACATGCAATTGTTATATATACAACAAAATAGCTGTTTACAGGAGGCTAATTTGTATATTGATATTAAAAATTTGATTTTAATAAATATATGTTTAGTATTATTGATTTCTAATTATTTGGTTTTATCTTAATGAATATGAACAAAAATCTCAATAAATCTTAAAAGAAATCCACGAAGAGATAACTAATTTTATTCTTTACTTCCTATTTTAACTAAAAGTTAAATTATGAAAATTTAGCAATGAAAGACGGGAGCGATGGAAGAGTAATCTTCAGTTGTTTATTTTTCAATTATATCCCCCTTTGTTTCAAATCCTTTTATCTGCATTTGTATTTAGTTTCATTGGTCTTTCTAATTTAATATGATATTTATTTCATTAAAAATTTAAATACTTGCACCCTACGGAGGGTGCATATATTTGCAAGTCTAGGGAATTATCTATACTTTATGTGATGACAAATTGGAGCTTCCAATTTTGTTTAATGATTTGAATTAATACACAGTTATTGTTTGAGTGTGAACTTTAAAAGTTCAAAATGAGTTTATTGCATTTTATTTTTTTCTACACAACTTGAACTTGATCTTATAAAACAAAAACTGTTATCAGTTTTTGGTAGATAATTATACAAAGTTAGTGATGGTCTTTTTTACTTTTCTTTTTTTTTCTTTTTCAATCTGTCTACAATGAAAGTAAGAAGATGTTATTATATCCAAACACAACAGAACTACAAATTATATATATTCTATCCAATTCGGCTACCAAAAAGTAGTATATTCAATCCAAATCCAATTTGAATACCATGTTTAAATATCCAGTTACATTCTATTCATAGAATTTATAATTAATTGCAAATTAATAAATAAGTGGAATTAGCCCACCCCTACATGCACCCCATCCCAAATTAACATTTTATTCCCCTTAAGAAATTATAATGCTTTGAGTGAGTGCGTACACAGACCCCAATGCTACTACCATTATGTTACAAATTGGATTTGAAATGAAATTGCTTCATTTTCTAATTTAGAGTATTTTGATACTAGACCAGTTCACATACCTAGGTAGTAATATCTCATCTACAGAAAGTGATGTCAACATATGCATAGGAAAAGCATGAACTGCTATTGACACGTTATCGATCATATGGAAATCTAATCTCTTTGATAAAATACAGCGGGAATTCTTCGAGGCTGTAGTCATATATGTACTACTGTATGGCTGCAACACTTGGACTTTAATGAAACACTTGGACAAAAAGCTATATGGGAACTGCACAAGGATGCTGCAAACATATCCTGGAAGCAGCATCCCACAAAAAGCAGCACCCCACAAAAAATGGCCACTTACCTCTTATCACACAAACCACCCAAGTTAGATGAGCAAGATATAAGTAAATATTATTATCTTTTAACTAACATTAAAAAAGGTAACATCTTCATTGGAGCCCTAGGTCTACTCTATGGAAAATATGGGTTATCCTCCCCTGACAGAACCTGGAAGTAGGGCCGAAATCCTCAGAACAGAAAAATAGTCGAAGAAACTACATGGCCGAAATCCTTAGCTGCAGAGAAGATTAGTACAACAGTTCAACACAGACACACACCAACTTTGGCTGAACCAACATAGCAGCAGCACTGAACAACGAATGAGCCTACAACTAACACAACCAGAACTTTTTACCCCAACAAGAATTGTACACAAAGATAAGTATTCAGGAATTGTTGCTTTTATATATATGAGACTTATGACTGCTAAAGCAATAAGTTTTAGCAACCTTATGCACCATTAAACCCTTTTTAGAATATACACTCTTTGTCTTGTCTTTTATTCCTTTCTTATCAGTATTTGGGACCACAAATTTCCCATAACTCAAGGAAGGTATAGACATATATATTAACAAGATTCTTGATAGATACTGTTTCAAAAAGAGCTTCAAGAAATTGCACTGTGGAGATTTGTTCATCTACTCAAGAGAGATTGTTATTGATGTAAAGAAAATATAAACAATGGACATGTTGAGTATCACTTAACATTAGGATTTGTGCAAACAGAATGTAGATATTCACTACCTGTTTTTACCTGAGGGGGGGGGGTCAGGTAATGACCTGAATCATTCAAACTACAGAGTGTGGCAGAAGTAATAGGTTAGTCAATCACATTTTTTTTTGATTAAATACTGTTGTAACCTAATAAAGGTTACTAAATCAGATATAACCAAATGGACTGTTGTCCTCATCTTTATTGTGGTATGTAAAATCACAATGTTTCATCTGCTGAATCCTCCAGCTTTCCTCAGATGTTTCCTGTGTATCCAAGCATAAAAAGGAAGAACCAAATATAATAGGGTTTAAAAGAAACAACCTGTGAACATGCACTAAAATGACCTTTAACCCACATAAAACAACAACCATCTTACCTCATAGTACAGTTTTATTACATTTCAGGAATAAGTTTAAATGATTTAGATGTTAGAATTTCTAATCTGTATGAGGTATAAACATTTCCTGTTGATTTTAAGAAAGCCACATGTAGTCATAAAACTTCAATAGAAGTTTATTTGTTCTTTATTCATCACTGAATTTAATTAAAATTTGTTTTTTTTTTGTAAATGTTTTTGCTTTGCACCTGTATGTACATTTTCCCCTTGTGCTTATGCAAATGTTTGTTTTAATTTCAGTTTTTACAGCTGCATATGTCTATGAATGGAATAAAGGTCATCTATACATATATAAAAGGCATTTAGTGTGTATGTATGTATGTATGTCCAGAGGAAACTATGAAAATAAAACAATTAACGAAAAAGTAAATATATATACACATTCACTATCATCAGATCTTGCTTTTTGAGCAAAAATAATGAAGATTTGATTTATATTTGTGAAGATGTTTGAAAAATAAAATTTAGATAGTAACAGAATGGAACTTTTTTTTTTGTATTTAATATTTTAAATAGGAGATATTAATTTTTTTCTTTTCACAGTGTCTGTGCACTTGTTTTTTTTCTTCTAATGCCCCAACAGGCTGGATCAACGCAAGGTCTTTTTTACATAGGGATTTTAATGGGGCATCCTGCAAGGATCCAACTCATGTTTCAGTAATAATGGATCTGCAAGACTAACATGTTTGCCTCCCTCCTTTCTACCAGGTGACACCAGGTAGCCGCTTCTAGTTCTACATAATTTGGCAGTTGTCAGTTCTCTCATGTTCAGGGCGATGTCTATCACAGTTAAGAAGGTTAAATCTTTTTATAGAGACAATGATTACACTGACCTGCAATGTTTTCAAGGTCAAATATATAATAGCTGATTTTAAGATAGTTCTTTATGCTAAATCCAAAAATCATATTTATTTTTTGTAATCAGATCAAATTTTTAAGATACAAGCTCTTACTTGAAATGTATAGAACAGTATTATGACTATGACAAGTAGAGTTCACAGACGTTTGAATAGGTTATTATTATGTACAACTTGTGAAGTATTCAAGCAAATCTTAAAAACCAGACCTGACTAAACACAATGAATGGAATTTTTGAATTCAATATAAAATTGCAATCAAATATTATTTAATAAACCTTTGACCTTTGGAGAAAGAATTTTTAATGTAGGCCAGTGAATAATCAATTGCAAATATCTTCATTTTGTATCCATTTCCGATAAATCAAATTCTAGTTTTTCACTTGAATCTGAACATTTTTTGTTGCATCCTTTCGTTGAAAATCTTCCAATTCTTTTTCACTCATGAAGAGTTGTTCCATTTCTTCCAGTGTTTTTCCTCGGGTTTCAGGAAGACAAAACGTAACGAACAATGTCCCAACTGCACAGATTCCAAAGAATAACCAAAAAGTTCCTGGAAAACAACAAATAAAAAAAAAACAGGTGAAAATTCTCATCTCTAACTGAATTGATAAAAAGTTAACAAAAATTTTTTATATATCGGACTGTTATCCTCATCTTTATTTGGTATAAAGTTTATACCCAATAAAGATGAGGACAACAGGTTACAGTGGCCTGAACATTGGGTTTATATTATAAACCCAATGTTCAAGCCACTGTAACCTTGGGCTATGTTTTAGGTGTTTTTTTTTTTTAAATTACCTTAAAATAAGTCATCTTCAGACGATTAACCATAAATTCAAATATCATTTCACAGCTGCTTCCAGCAGCATTAATGCCAACAAACTTATAAACAGAAATGTGATTAGATATAGAAAAATAAAATGTCTATAGGTAAGCATTTATAGGCTGTAAGTATTTCTATCTATAAGTCAGGAGGCATTTATACAGATTGGAGCACCCTTGAAAGTAGTAACGATTTCAGCCCCAAAACCATGTTTGAATTCATGGGTAATCGTCTGATGATGACTTATTTTAAGGTAATTTTTAAAAAAAACCCACATAAAACAGAGCCGAGGTTACAGTGGCCTGAACATTGTGTTTATACACAATAAAGATGAGGTCAACAGTCTGAAATATCAAAATTATAAATTTCAAACCTCATCTCATTAATACATGGGCAATTCCATGTCAAATCATCCAGAAAAAAGTAAAATTGTCAACTACCCACTTCAATTTTTCTGAAATTTTGCATAGGTGTGTTTTGTGTTAGTTAGACATTATCCAAAATTTGAGCCTCAAATTCCAAAAATTGGTGGAGTTATGTTGATTTTTACATCTCAAAATTTGGTGGGGTTCACAAAAAATGGCGACTCTTTGTAATCTATTTTTGTCTGTAAAATGAGTTCTAGAGCTTTCCCTACTCCTAAAAATTTGTTTATATGAGCATTTTTGCCCAAGGAATCCAAAAATGCTATCTTAAAGTCAACCAATTTTAAGTTATTGATGATTTCTGATTTTTTCATAACAAAATCAATATCCCGAAATGGCACAGAATCTAAGACAATTTTTTTGTTCTTTTATTATTTCACATATATTGAACATTATTTGTACCAAAAAGATAGTTTGCTGTTTGCCCAGAACCGAAGCTACAACATCAGGTAAAATTTTGCAAATCGGAAATCATTAATAATTTAAAACTGGTTAACTTTCAGACTTTTTTTAATGCATTTATAAACCAATTTTTAGGAGTAGGGAAGCTCTAGCACTTATTTTACAGACAAAAATAGATTACAAAAAATATTTTTTTGCAACTGACCACCGAAAATTTGGAAAATTAAAAATCAACATAATTCTGGCAATTTTTGGAATTTGAAGCTCAAATTTGGAGGATTGTCTAACTTTACAATAGTTCACACCTGGACCAAATTTCAGAAAAATTGAAGTGAGAAATTTTAACAAATTTTAACAAAATGTTGTAGCTTCGCTTCTGAGCAAAAACCAAACTATCTTTTTGGTACAAATAATGTTCAATAGATATGAAATAATAATAGAAAAAAATCTTTGTCATAGATTCAGTGCCTCATTGGGATATTGATCTTGCTATGAAAAAATCAGAAATCATCAACTTAAAATTTTTGACTTTAACATTTTTTTCCCGAGGCAAAAATGTTTTTATAAACCAATTTTCGGGATTAGGGAAGCACTAGAATTCATTTTACAGACACAAATAGATTACAAAAAATTTGCGTCCCTCCTCAAATTTTGAGTGCTAAAAATCAACATAACTCCGCCAATTCTTGTAATTTGAAGCTTAAATTTTAGGGAATGTCTAACTTTAACATAGTCCACACCTGTACAAAATTTCAGAAAAATTGAAGGGGGTGGGTGACATGGCCTGAATGTTTGATATGGAATTACCCACATATAAGTATAAGCATAAAAAATGTTTAATTCCAAAATGTCAGTGAATTTACATTTTTTTATGAAGATTTGTCAATCATCATTATCAAATTTTAAAAAAAATGAAATAGATCACTAACTAGCCCTGAGCCTATTCTGGTAGTGACCACCCAAAGCAGAGATTTAAGAGGTTTAAATTCATATTTTTCCTTCTCCTACACTGGTTGCCTAACCAAGGCTAAAGTGCTCAGTCTGCCCTACTATTTACCCAGAGGGGACGGAGAATAGTTGGATTCATACCTTTCCGAAGGGTATTAATGCTATATGAACAGTGGCTTCATCCAGGATTTACAGTTCACATAGCGCTAATACCCTTGGGATAGGTACAAATCCAACTATTCTCCCTCCAGCTATGGGTAAATAGTAGGGTAGTATCAGTTTTGACCAGCATTTTCTTCTTGTGCTTTTTTATTAAATTTATAATGATGATAATGATGATGATATAATAACAATAATAATCTTATTATAATGGAGATTCAGTTTCTGTCTGTTTCTAACCAAAACCATGTCACTGCTTACATTACACTACTGTCAGGAATTGCATAAGTTTATCAATGAGTATTCAATTTATTGTCAAAATTATTAATACATAGAATAAATCTTATTCATTAACAACAATGTCTATGAAAATCTGAGTTAGATTTGCCTCAAAACAGCCCATGTTATGGTATTTGCCTCTCACCCCATTTATGAGGATTGACACAAGGACATTTTTATGTGGGCCCACCCACAAGCCGAAACTCATGGGTGGTAGACACAAAAAATGCGTCGATCCCGTTGGCATTCCCCCTCGAGGGGGGTGCCTCAAGCACTGGGCAATAAACCCAACCCTGCCCCTTTAAATTGAGGGGGCAGGTGTTGCCTGGGGGGATAGCCCCCTGGGATCGATGCTGTTAATTTCCTCAATAGACACAGGCCCATGTTATTCATGTCTTTAAAATCCTGCAATGTGTGTTATATATCACTAAGAAATAAAGGTTTACATAATATATGGTGTGATTAATTGTCATACTGGTTTTAACAAAATCGGGTTTAATAAATAATTCCTTGGTGTTATTAATCTCTGATATTATTGTATTATTCTCCAACATATTAAAATCAATCCTATGAATGATTTTATAATTAAAATATAAATAAAATAAGTGTAATGTTTTTATAAGCATTTTTATTTAATTTCTTTAGTCTTTCTAATTTAATATGTTTCATTACATTAAAACTTAAATACTTAGATCATATTCTTGCTAGTGAATTTAATGAAAAATATAACATAGAAATAATTTATGCCAAACAGAAACTATAAATATAAACATAACATGAAAAAGTATGATTAAAAATATTAAAAACATGATAAACATAAATATAACATGAAAAAAAATTATAGAAAAAAATTATAAAAAAGTTTATAAAAACAATTCTGAAAATAAAAATTCATTTTGTTTTTTTTAAAATTCTGCTCATTTCCATTCTCATGACCCCTGACCCCCAAATTATATCTCTTACCATGTTTTGTGATGGTCTCAGTCAAAGTGATAAATGTCATGGATATGACTAAATTGCTGACCCAATTGACTCCAGAAGCGATGGAATTACATGTGGCTCGTGCCCATGTTGGATAGATTTCAGAGTTGACAACCCAAGGCATGGGTCCCATTCCTGCAATAGATTAAAATCATAAGCTCTGAATAAATACAGGTAATTTTCCTTGCAGAAGGCTGAAGAGAACATCTGCTGAATTGCTCGGATAAAAAAACAAAAAAAAACAACAACAAAGCACAGAGATTACTGCAGTGTACAGGTTTGATGTGTGATGCTTGGGTGAAACTATGAAATCTCTGTTGTTTGTGCGAATCAGCAGTTATTGCAAAATAAAAGACCATAAAGCAAGAACCCAGATTTTTCCAATTAATACCAGCCATGCAAAAATCATAATTCATGAAAACAACATCAATACAAATAATGGATAAAAATGTAAAAATACAAAAAACTCAAAATCACAGAAACACCGAAATGGATAGATATATTTAAAAATTCAGAATCACTGAAATAACATACACTCTTCCCTCACAACGAAATCAAACAAACAGTCACATGACTAACACTTTAACTCATCACTTACTGCCACACTTACCTTAAACCCTTTGATCCTTCTATCCCCCACCCCTTCAAACGTGTTGGACTTCCAGCATCTGTGGCATTCCTCCTTCTCTATCGCCTTCCCCACCTCCCCTTTTACTTTTTCATCGTCTATATATCATTCTGTTTTAAAACAATAAAATTCATCTGATGAAGCCACTAAGACCAACAGAGGTGAAATATTAATTGGATGTAACTGTCTGTGTTCGTTATTCACTTTTTCCTATAACTTTTCCTCACATTTTGTTGGATTTTTCCCAATTGCTATTTTATATATATATATATATATATATATATATATATATAAATATTTACCAACACCTCCGCATGGGCAGGATGTGACACAAGGTCAATTTATAAAGCGAAGTTCAACAGGTTTTAATTCAGAGTTTTCCTTCTCCTAGACCGTTGCCTAACCAAGGTTAAAGAGCCCAGTCTGCCCTACTATTTGCCCATAGCTGGAGGAAGAGTAGGAATCATACCTTTCCCAAGTGTATTAGCACTAAGTGACAATGCAATTAGCACGTCCAGGATTTGAACTTGGGTCAACGAGTCCATTTCCCATGACTTTAACAATTACACCACGCGCTTCCATGTGTGTGTGTGTGTATATATATATATATATACACACACACACACAGATAGACAGATAGTCATCCATGAATAAATAAACTCCGAACAATTTTTTTTATAAAAAGTTGATTTTTTTTCCAAAACAAAGTTACCAGGATTTTATTATTGTATATATTTACCAACCCCTTCGCACGAGCAGGATGTGACACAAGGTCAATTTCTTTAGTGGAGTTCAACAGGTTTGAATTCAGAGTTTTCCTTCTCCTAGACCGGTTGCCTAACCAAGGTTAAAGAGCCCAGTCTGCCCTACTATTTATCCATAGCTGGAGGGAGAGTAGGATTCATACCTTTCCCAAGGGTATTAGCGCAAAGTGAAACGCAATTAGCACGTCCAGGATTTGAACTCGGGGCGGCGAGTCCATTTCCCATGACTTTAACCATTACACCACGTGCTTCCTATTATTGTATTATTTTTATTTATTTCTTTGATTTTAAAATCAAAATTCATTTGTGATTATTGGAAATTCTATATCAATATATCAATAGCGGGTGGGGGGGTGAGGGGGGTCTTTTTTCTCAAATCAAATAATCCAATGCAAAGAGAATCTTACCTGGGGCAAAAAACATGACGTACATCGCAAGACCAATAAGTGGAATCCAGGCATAGTTACTGGGACAATAATTCTGTACGAGCAATCCATTGGTCAGGTGACTTGTATTGCAGGAATTGTGCACGGATTTACTTAAGTAAGGAAGGCATGAACTGTTTGTACCAATGGCACCAGTTGAGGAGTAGCAATATGCACAGTGCATATTGGTTACACATTCACCACACAACCTGAAATAGACAAAAATATGCAGCTAGGAATTATTTTCTAGGGTTTGTTTATTAATCAATCTATATCTACATACATCTATGACCGTCTGTCTGTCTGTCTGTCTCTCTCTCTCTCTCTCTCTCTATATATATATATATATATATATAGAGAGAGAGAGAGAGAGAGAGAGAGAGAGAGAATGTTCGATGTCATCTTTCATAACCGTTTATCCTAGCATTCATAAATTTCGAAGTCTAAGAGTGCTAATTTTCCATTCAAAACATTTTTAAACAAACTGATCAACGAAAAATATCACAGTCTCCTTATTATTCTGTGATAAATTTTACTTTTGCTTATATCGAGAAAAGCCCCGAAGAAGATCTACTAAACAGATTGAAACACTGCAGCGTTGGCTGAATAAATATCACTCATTTTATTGAACCTGTGTTTTTTCAAATTTTTCACTATATTACATACCATTGGATTCACTTCCATTTTTCTCTTCATATATATATATATATATATATATATATATATATATATGTATGTATGTGTGTGTGTGTGTGTGTGTGTGTCTGTTTGTCTGTCTGTCTGTCTGTGTGTGTGTGTGTGTGTATATATACATATGTATATATATATGTTAGGAAGACCTAACAAAAATAGAGTTGCTCCCCTTTGATCAGTAGGGGACTGATGGGAAACCCGGAAATGGGGTTTCCGCCATGTTACTTTTGGATTGGGTTTGGTTGTGTGGGCACACAGCTTACCATGTGCATCAGCACAGTTGAACTTGTTAAGTCGTTTTTAGGGTAGATACCCTGTGTTAAATAAAACCTTGTTAATTTTCCAACAGCCTGGTCTTGCATTATCATTTCAGTATTCTGTATTTTATCCGTATGTAAAAACATAACAATATATATATATATGCATTGTAATGAGGTACAAATAAAATAATAAGATCAATAGAATTGATTGTTTTATAATGAAGAATAAAAGAGCTCAATACAAGAGCAGACCGGCTAAAAAGCTGGGTGTTTTTTAATATTACACACACACACACACACACATATATATATGTGTGTGTGTGTGTGTGTGTGTGTGTGTGTATGTGTGTGTGTGTGTGTGTGTGTTAGTGTGTGTGTGTCTAATTGTGAGATACAAATGAAAGAATAAGATAGAATCTGAATCTGAAGAAGTTTTTGAAATAACACAGACGAAATATTAATTGAATCCATTGTTTGTGCAATTATTCATTTTCCCTTCATATTGTTCCACATTTTGTTGGATTTTTCTGAAACTGTTATTTTCTTTAATATATATATATATATATATATATATATATATATAAGATCAATAGAATTGATAGTTTTATAATAGAGAATAAAAGTGTTCAATGTAAGAAGAGAGAGACTCAAAAGCTGTTATTTTTTAATTGCAGCTATAGCTCCA
>CM042164.1:48869156-48874156 GCA_023376005.1 Doryteuthis pealeii | reverse complement strand
CCAACCACCCATGTAAGTAAAGTGAGTGATTTTTTTTGTATAACTATATATATATATATATATGATATCCAATTGCAGCTTTAACCTTTCTGTCGCCATGCCATCAGTAAATAATCCAAAAGTGCTCAATATATTAAAAACATAGAGCAGTACTACTACTACTAATAATAATAATGATAATAATGATAATCAGAATAATAACACTTTATATATATATATATATATATATATATATATACTGCAACATGATAGTAAGCAATTTCGAGTCACAATATTATGTTCACTTCAGTCTAATGACCTTGGAAAAGGTCTGAACCCATTCATGTCCACCAGCTATAGGTTGAATACTGGACATTTGACATTAAATGATCCATGAAGGTTGATATTGTTAAACAAAGAAACCAAACATATATATATATATAGAGAGAGAGAGAGAGAGAGAGAGAGAGACAGACAGAGACAGAGAGAAACACACACAGAGAGGGAGAGAGAGAGAGAGAGATAGGCAGATAGCATAACAGTTAACATCTTTGAAAATGAACTCAACAATACAAGTTCAAATCCTGGGTGGGGCTGTTTGCATTTAACTTTCAAGCTAAGGCCCTTAGAAAAGGTATAAATCCTTCTGTTCTCCCCCTAGCTATAGTATAGTAGAAAGGAGACAACAAGGATTAATGGCTTTCCCAAGGACATTAATTAAATGAAATGCAAATATCCTAGTCCAGGATTTGAACTTGGCTCACTGGTCCATTTCCTGTGCTGATAACTATTATGCCATACACACCTCCTTTCAAATCCCTAAGAGAGCTCAATGGAAGATAATTAATAAATTAATTATATACATAGCAATATTTACACCTTCAATAAGAAAGAATAAATGTCATATATATAAAAATATATATATATATAAGTTGAAAATGGAAATGAATCCAACGATATGTTGAAAGGATAAATAAATAAAGGAAAGAAAATGTTGAATGGATAAAATTGATTTAATATGAGTTTACTAACACGTGTTTCGGCCAGGAGTTTGTTCATGTACATGATAAATAGAATACATGAAGTGTACATGAACAAATTCCTGGCTGAAACGTGGATTAGTAAACTCATATTAAATCAATTTTATCCATTCAACATTTTCTTTCCTTTATTTATCCTTTCAACAAATATATATATATATATATATATATATATATATATATATATATATATGAAAAATAGATGGAAATTAATCCGACAGTATGAAATTTAACATTTTGAAAAAACATATTATGTTTGTTATGTAATTGCTGACAGATCTGTTTCGACCGTGCTCGTTGATGAAGACCAACTTATCGATTTGGTCGAAACAGATCTGTCAGCAATTACATAACAAACATCATATGTTTTTTTCAAAATGTTAAATTTCATATATATATATATATATATATATATATATATATATATATATATATATATAGAGAGAGAGAGAGAGAGAGAGAGAGAGAGAGAGAGTATTAATATATATATAAACACACCAATCCACACAGATATATAGATATAAACGGAGAGTGTGAGAAACAGAAAGAGAGAGAGAGAGAGAGAGAGAGAGAGAGAGAGAAAGAGAGAGAGAGAAACAGAAAGAGAGAGAGGGAGAAAGAAACAAGATTTTTCTGATTTTTATCTTATTATGCAATTCCTCGAGATAAACATAATTAATTTACCATTTTTTCTTTCTTTTATTTCTTGAACAAAATATTTGCCATTCCTTTTGATTCCATCTTCAACTGCAATTCTTTATCTCCTTTTTCCATTTTCTCTTTCTTCTTCTTCACTTCCTATTCTTGCTAACAAGGGCAAAAAGGTGACCCCATTTCTTTACAAACAAATAAGCACGTTCATATGATGTTATCTAACATCTTATCTAACTTACAATATTGCATTTCCAATTCCTTGCTTTCATTTTTAACTCTATAATTGCAACAGCAACAAAAACAAATACAATAAAATGGCATAAATATTTTTTGCTTATAATCTTATCATAATGGAGATTCAGTGTCTGTCTGTAACCAAAACTACGTTCACTGCTTATGTCACAATACCCTCAGGAATAGAATAAGTTTTTCAATGAGTATTTAATTTATAGTCAAAATTATTAATACATAGAATTTACTTTTTATTTATTAACGATGTCTCGATGAAAATCTCAGGTAGATTTGCCTCAAAACAGCCCATGTCATTAGTGCGTTTAAAATCCTGCAATGTGTGTTATATATTATTAAGAAATAAAGGTTTACATAATATATGGCATGGTTAATTTGCATACTGGTTTTAACAAAACCAGGTTTAATAAATAATTACTTGGTGTTATTGATCTCTAATATTATTGTTTTGTTCTCTAACATTTTAAAATCAATCCTATGAATGATTCTATATAGAAATCAATTAAATATGATTAAGATAAGTGTAATCTTTTTATATGCATTCTTATCTAATTTTGATAGTCTTTCTTTTAATATATTTCATTACATTAAAACTTAAACACTTGGAGAGCAAATATTCTTGCTAGTTAAAATAATGTCTCTTCCCAAATAATAGTTGTTAGGACCGGCTTAGCTCAGTTGGTAGAGCATCCGGTTTGGAACAACAAGGTTCAGGCTTCAATACCGGCCCTCACCATCACAGTGTATAAATAGCACAGGGATCTGCTTGGTAAAGTGGGGAGCTGATGGTAGGCGTCTCGCTCCACCTCATACGCAAAAAAATCTTTCGGGTCTAGCACTAGTGAAAAGGGGATAGACTCCTCGCTGTCTGGCTGATACAGACAATAGGACACTCCGTCAACTTATTTAGTGCATTGGTTTCCAAAATTTTCCATTTTTGTTTTGTCTGTGAACCAATCCTGAGACTGGAACTTGATCCTTTTGCAACAGGGAACCAATACCAAGAAAATTTGGTACAGTCATTGGGGTCGGGGGGGTAGGCAAAAAGTTAAGTAATTTTGAGAATATTTGTAAAATTTAAGAAATAATTCAATCAAAACCCAAAACTGTAAATTAAGATTAACTGTTATCATAGAAGTTGTAGAAATATTTATTTACCTCGCATCCCACTTGTAGAGGTATGACACAAGGTCGTTTAATGTGTGACCACCCACAAACCAGAGCTCATGGGATGACAGGCACAAAAAATGCATAGATCCCATCAGCATTGCCCCTCAAGGGTAGCAATAAACCTAGTCCTGCCCCTTTAAATCAAGGGAACATGTCATTAATTACTTTACTGGTCCAGAGGCCAAAGCCAAAGCCACTGGACCCCCGCCCCGAGGGATGATTGCATGCATATAAACATTAGGTTTATTTTGCTAAAAATTAGATATAACCACACCTAGAAATGGCCTAAATATTTTTAACTTAATTATATATAAATGTATGAATTATATGAATTATAAATTACAAATTAGAAAATTATATAAATTATATGTGTATAAATTATGTATAAAAAATTGATCTTAACTTTTATTTGTCACTAAAAATTAGATATAGCCATGCCTACAAATGGCCTGAATATTTTTTGCTTATAATTAAAATAATGTCTCTTCCCAAATAATAGTCATTCTATTTAGTGCATCGGTTCCCAAAATTTTCTGCTTAGTGAAATGGGGACACTTTAGTATGGACAAAAATATCTTGTGTATTTTTTATGTAAATTAAAGAATGGATTTTGAAAAAGGATTTATACATTTTAGTTTAATTTGGTTTTTATTTGATTGGTTTTGTGGCAGGTCAACCAACCCCTGTTGGGTTATTTTTTGCCAAGTTTGTCTTTTTTTGCAACTATATATGTTGTAAGGTAAGATATTTTCCTCTACAAGATAGTTGGACTAATCCAATAGAACACATAAAGATACAAATACACGAGAGCATTCATAGTCGAGTTACATAATAGTATTCGTAGTCAGTCACTACAAGTCAAGTAGCTAGTCATACTATTGGAGAACTGCATGTTGGCTCTATTATTTATATTTCTGTACAAAAAAGTAATAAATCTTTTTTCTGGATTTTCAATGTTGTATTTGATAAATTCAATCACAACTATATACTTTCAAGTAAGGCGAGGAATAGGTTGGGTAAATAAGGTATCACATCGGGATTTAATTGTTAGCAAGCTAGTCTCACAGATCTATTAATACTGAACAGTGAATTCGATCGTCACTAGATGGCTGATACTAGCGATCTTGTGTCACATCCTACCTGTGGTGAATGGGCTGTGTAAAATCCATACCTCTTTGACTGAAAATTTGAAATGTTCAAGAAATTCTTCAAGTTAAAATAATACCAATTCCTTCCTTATTCTTAAACTGCATCTAGTGGTGAGGTTCCAATTCTGGAACTCTGTGGAATGTGGAGTAACCCTTCATTGCCATTACTCCCAGGTCCATTCTGAACCGGAATGGTAGTACCTGTTAGGATCCCATCTATGGGTCAAATAGATTAAAAAATGAGTACCGTGTTTCCCCGAAAATAAGACATGGCTTATGTTAATTTTCACTCTGAAATATAACACTAGGGCTTATTTTAGGGGGATGTTGATTGTTTGTATCGCATGATGTGATTGTGAAAAATGCTTATTTCTTTCATTTGTCTGCTGCTCTCAACTAGGGCTTATTTTGCAGATAGGTGTCATTTTCAGGGGAAAAGTAGTTAGATTAAGTGAAATTTAGACGTGGTTTTTCTTTCTTTCATCTGTCTGCCACTCTCAACAAGGGCTTATTTTAAGGGGTGGGCTTATATTAAAATCATCCTGAAAAATCACGCTAGGTCTTATTTTGCAGGTAGGTCTTATTTTGTGGGAAACACGGTATTAAAAAATGTGTTTAAAAAAAAATTGAATACCCAATAAGAATGAATAAAACAAAATATCCTTGGCATAAAATAACCCAACAACGGTTGATATGCTGTAAAACCCAACCAACCAGCCAACCAACCTTCCTTATTCTTACCTATAATTTTCACATTGCA